>CM069449.1:52979934-53132546 GCA_035610835.1 Ophiura sarsii
CCCAATCTGTAATCAGTAATAGGCTGGCCCCAATATGTAATCAGTAATGGGCTGGCCCCAATCTGTAATCAGTCATCAGTAATCAGCTGGCCCCAATATGTAATCAGTAATGGGCTGGCCCCAATCTGTAATCAGTAATGGGCTGGCCCCAATCTGTAATCAGTGATCGGCTGGTCTCAATATGTAATCAGTGATCAGCAGGCCCCGATCTGAATCAGCCATCAGTAATCAGTTTACCACAATCTGTAATCGGTGATCAATTATCAGTAATCAATTGGCTACAATCAGTGATCAGTAATTAGTAATCAATTGGATCCAATCAGTGATCAGTGATTAGTAATCAGTTGGCTCCAATCATTGATCAGTGATCAGTAATCAGTTGGCTCCAATCAGTAATCACTGGTCAGTAATCAGCGATCAGTGTGTGTAAGTAAGCAAGCACCTCAACCGGATGCATTTTGTGCCGAAACGCAGTGGCGTAGCCAGAGGGGGGGGGGGGGGGGGGGGGGGGGGGGCGAGGGGGGCGATTGATCGCCCCCCCCCCCCCCAATATTGACGTCGTGTCGGTTGAGATTGGTACTGTCGGTTCATTTGACCAGAGGAATCATGGAATTATGATGGCCAAAAGTACACATATGAAAAATTTTCAGTCACCTAAATGCAATATTCGTTGCTACAAGCTTGTTTAGAGCCAAAATGTACCTCAATCGTGCCAAATATAGGTGTAAAGTCAAAATATTTCGCGCGCTACGCGCGCGTGTCTTTACTCGAAACAATATTGTCGGTTCATTTTCAGTTCTCGCCCCCCCCCCCAATATGAATAACCTGGCTACGCCACTGCCGAAACGTTTGAGAGAAACATACGTATATTTGTAAACTACCAGATTTCATGATTATTGTCAATGCGCGATGGAAGATCGTCAGTTAAGTTTTTTTAAATACACCTCTCTCTCCAACATTTGCAATTAAATAGGTGTTAACTTAATGTTTTATCATGGCATTCATCCAATAAAGGTACAGTGGCTGCTGTTGGATTCCCCTTATGAATGGTGGTTCAGATTGGGCAATCGAGACTTGGGTACACTTTGCAGTCAGACCGAACAATGGTGTTATCAATTCTTCACCAATGGCTAGCATGCAGCCAATAATTCGTACACGATATGGATGTCCTTACACTCTCAATATACCAAGTATGTTTTATTCTTATTGCCTATTCGCAGGCTCAATTGGAAATAAACAATTTCATATTTCGCACACCTACATGGAAACATTAGCTTAACAGTTTGTATCTCGTCTTCAAATTATTCAAAACAGGTCTGCTCGTATTATTTGTGGAGTAGCTTGGGATACACCTAGTCTTGAAGTTCTTAATAAACTTAAATGGTTACCACTTGATAGTAGACAAACATACAACTGTAATATTTTGTCTTATAAAATACTCAATGATATTGCACCATCGTATTTGAATGATTTACTTTTGTATAATGACGTAATTAATTACAATTTACGCAGAAGTAAGTTTAATGCTATTATTCCTAAACCTAAAACAAATTATAAAAAACGCGGTTTTTCTTATAGGGGTGCCATTGAATGGAACAAACTTGACAAAAATATACAAGTCTCCCCCAATATTAGTATATTTATCAACCATCTTAAACGAATGTGTCAGTTGTAATTTTCGATATCTTAAAATTCAATTTTTGTAATCTTGTTTTATTACACTATATACTATAAGATTAAAGAAATATGTTATATTATGTAATTTTAGAGTTATTATATGAAATGTTAATTATATTGACTTTATCACGGCCTCAGTAAAAAACAGCTGTAAAGTTGACCTATGTATCGTGAATAAATAAAGATTATGTATGTATGTATGTACCAGGGGAATAGCGTTCGTCAGCAACGGAGTACGGATGGCTAGGAGACCGCCCTACCTATGTAATGGTCAAACTATTGCATTAGATATAACCAAACAAATACGTGAAATAAATGATAACAAAATGTATGAGCGCAAAAAGATGTGCTTCACGAAGCACAATCCATAATAGTTCTAATAATAAGGTCACCTTTCCGGTAAACCAATTGGCCCTTTCCGGTAACCCACTGGACCGTTTCCGGTAAACCACTGGGCCCGTTAGGGTTATCCACTGGGCTTTGCGGTAAACCACTGGGCCCTTTTGGGTAAACCACTGGGCCCTTTCCGGTAAACCACTGGGCCCTTTCTGGTAAACAACTGGGCCCTTTCCGGTAAACCACTGGGCCCTTTCTGGTAAACAACTGGGCCCTTTCCGGAAAAAACGAAATATCAACGAAGTATTTCAGGGTGTTCAGTAGTTATTCATCAACTTAATTATTCAACTGTTTTATTTAGTGTTCATAATTATTTCATATTGTTGGAAATTCTTTGATGTCTCGTTGGAGATACCACTAATGCCTATCACTTGCCCTCTTCATTCCATTTAGCGAGTGATCCAGATGGGGATGATGTTAGATGTCGATGGCCCGTAACGCGTGAGGAAATGGGAGGATTGATTCTACCACCAATGAATATGATCCTCAATGAGGTAAGAGTTGGTCACAGACTTCACATCATGTATGTAAAAAAATGAGAATATGTTAGCTTCTATTTTAAAAAAATCTTCTTCTATTTTAAAAAAACACATCAACTCTGTATAATATTCACATTTTGCTAATTTGAGAAAATTAGGAAAAATATAAGTGCTCAAAACAAATTAAAAATATAAAAAGCTTAAACCATTTGTGAATGGTGAACTACTCGTTCTTGTCTTTGAAGCATGCCTGCACCTTGACATTCGATGCCAGTGGATTGGGCTGGTGGGGTGTGGCCGTTATCATTGAAGACTTCATCTCGCCTTCCTCTTATACACCCCTCAGTAAGATACCGTTGCAATTCCTAATAGAGGTAGCTCCAAACTCTGACCCATGTGAGACGGCGTATGAACCTATGCTAGTTGACCCATCACCACCAGACGGACAATGTGTTGGGGTTATGTCTGGTGAGACGTATCAAGCTGAAATTAGAGCTAAGAGCAACGCTCCTGGATACGGGTACGTGTAGTTGATATTGACGTGTATATTGAAATCCCGCGGAGGGTATCTGTTAGAGTGAATTCTTCTCTTACTATGTTATTTTCCATAAGCGCGCACTTCTGTTTTCCAGATGTGATTCCTGTTCAAATTTTAGTTAAAACTCAGCAGAACCTGAGTTTATCTCAGCCTAGTCTCTTTCGTATTCAGTGTACTGATTTCTCACCATTGTATGCGCTACTTTATTCCGTTGTTGAAAAAAATGTAGATGTGATTACAGATGTGAGTTCAGTCTCATATACGGCCCAGTGCACCAATGGCGAGTAGCTGAAGAATAGCGCTACCTCGCTAGTAACTGAGGCGTAACTAAAAAATGTGAGAGCACCAAACCGGGGTAAGCTATAAACTAGGCTAGTAACTTGCAAGTAATTTACGCTAAATCTTATACCGCTGACCGGACCCAAGAGTAAGTTGGAGCATAACGTTATGCTGCTGCAACTATCGATGCTAAAAGGTTTGCAAAGTGTACGCTGACATAGTTATGTCGAGGAAATAGGTGACTTTAGTCAAAACATTTTGCTTGTATTAACTGAACACTCAAGTCAAATCAATTATTTATCAAGCAATATTATACATAATTATAGAATATAAATAAAAGCAATCAAGAGATAAATGATAGAAAAATAAATAAAATATAAAAATATAAACGCGTGGACCTTTATAATGGATAAACAATTTGACATACAAATTATGTTACAATAATTCACCATCAAGTTTAAAAAAATAAAAATTCAAATAATAATAAGGAATACACGTGGATCGAACCCGTGTTTCTCGATTGCCAGTGAGGCAACATACGCACGCCACCGAGATCTAGTTTAGTTAAGTTTAGTTTTATTTGGCATATCAAGACACAGAGATACAATTATACATCAGATCAAATATACAAATCTTAAAAACTTACAACAATTAACACAACATATTAATACAATAAAACATATAATGCCAAGGATAGCCCAAGAAAGCTCTAAAAAGGGCTTATTTCCATTGGGGTCCTTATTAAAACAGCACATTATAAAAACATCATATATATATTTGCACATAAAATAATATTGCACTTTTTATGAAACAACTGCATATAAAAAATAGATGAAAAATCAAGATAGAAAGTGACTCTTTACTGCCTTTTTGAACTGCCCGTGGGTTTTGGATGTTTTGACCTGAGTTGGTAGCAAGTTCCATTCCCGAATACCAGTAAAGAAAAATGTATTGCACTGCTGACCTTTAGCTTTGGGAACCAGAAAATTTGTTGCACTGCCCCTGGTATTGTATCTGTGAGTGTTGGACAATTTGGTAAAATGAGAATTCAAGTACTCAGGTGCTATTTCATTATATATTTTAAAAACATGATTGAGTTTAAGTTGTTTAACTCTATCTTCAACTTTCAGCATTCCCAGCTTCTTAAATTCTACATCACCAATGTGGGACCTGGGCCCCAGCTTCAAAATAAAGCGAATCAACTTATTTTGCACAACTTGCAGCTTATTTTTCAACTTAGCAGAAAGTGAAGAAAACCATGAAGAGCAACAATAATCAAAATGGCATTGTATAAGGGCAGTGCAAAGGGTCTTACGAGATATTTCATTCAAAAAATGACCTTGTCTGTATAAAAAACTTGATCTACCACAAGATTTTTTGACAACTGATTTTGCAACAGTTTCACCACTGAGATTTTCATCGAGAGTAATCCCAAGGTATTTGACAGAGTTGGTAGGATTTATAATTTTTCCGTCACAAGAAACTTCAAACTTGTCCACCCTGCTCAGTCTAGGTTTATATAGATCCAAAAAGAATAGACTCTGTTTTGCCAAGGTGTAATGACAATTTGTTGTCGATCAGCCATTGTCTACACGACTCAAGTTCTCTACTTAAAGTGTCAGAAATTACTTTCGGGTCTTTATCTGATGTGAAAAGGGCATTATCGTCAGCATATATCAAGAGATTACAGTTAACGCTGTGTGACATATCGTTAACATAACACAAGAAGAGCAGCGGCCCTAAAATACTATCCTGTGGAACGCCACATGATATATTCATGGGTTTGGATTCAACCTGATTTACATTAACAATCTGTTTTCTGTCAGATAAGTATGATTTGAACCATTTAACAGAGTCAATGTGAATACCCATAGCTTGCAATTTGTTACAAAGTATGTCATGGTCTACTGTATCGAATGCCTTCTGTAAATCTAAGAGCACCATACCTGTGTATTTACCAGCAGCCATCTGGGATCTAATGTAATCGGTGAGGTAAATAAGGCATGTATCAGTAGAGATGAGCCTCTGAAACCAGATTGCAGGCTATAAATCAAATTGTTATCAGAGAGATACATTTCAAGTTGGTTATACGATCGACGAGTGTATCTGTGATAGTTTTATTATTTAACCATTGATCCATTTATTTACAACGAACGGATTTTTATCGTGGCATTTTGCCATTTTATGCTATATTTCTATGTTACTCTTGCACAAAATGTGTTTGTAATGTAATTATAGTCCTTATTTTTGAAAGAACGGTAACAAACTTTTCGAACACAAAAAATGGCGTCATTTTTACACGGACTTTCATTGCTCGGCTGGACGTGGTATGATATGTTGCATTAATCATGTTATTTAAATCAACGCTTGACGTAGCGACTGACTGCACATTTTTATCATTCTACGGAACACCATTCGTGTCAATATGATTACTGTTTGATACATGTACACATATTTGACCCATGCGACAATTAATTTTGTAAGGGGACGATTCTGATTAATGTGGATATTTATCTCGCTAGTTACTATTCTGGTGTTACTCACCAGTTTTGCTCTCAGAATTACATTGTTAGTAAGTTACGCTACAGTTAGAGCATAGCTACTAGGGAGGTAGCTTACCTCCCTATAAGTTACGCCAGTTTGGTGCACTCGGGCGATTGAGTGATTTGTCATCTCCAAGGTTGGTTTGTTTTCCACGAGAACGACTATTTAAATACGCAAGTGATACAGGTAATATGAGGGAGGTAGTTGAAAAAGCTTACGGTTCTCCGGGTAGGCCTACACGTAACGAGCAAGATGGACTCAAGTCCTCTGGCAGAAGAACAATATATCAAGGAAAACGTATCCTATTCTTCACAATAATCGCGGGCGACCTTCACACATGTTTTTGTATAATATACGTGGTCGATGCAGCATTTTAATTGCGCGAATCTCGTCGGCAGATTTTCAATCGGCGTACTTGGCGTCGCCGTTCAATATCCACGTAATATTCATTGACTCTATTAATTCGGAGGACTGTGTTGATTTAGGGGAAATCGACCAAAATCCGCACCTTCGGTAGTAGTATAAACACAAACATCGACTTCGTCACAAATGAACCAATCAAAAAAGAGGACACCCTTTTATTTTAAATGTGTATGAGGTGTAATAATTTGAGTTGCTTCAAGTGAAGCAATAGCACGGCCTTTACCAGGCAATATGCGTAACCGCTGATTTTTGTTCTTCTCGTTGATATTACAGCATTAAAGAAATCGACACTGTTTCACCTCATGGTATGACCAAATCTCCCCTTCTTCCCGTTCCGGGATATGATGATGAATACTTCGTTACTGTTCAATGGACACCAACTGAATCGCAACAAGGTCCGAGCATATTTTGTTTCGCTGCCTCGGATGGGCTCGGGTAAGATATTTCAATAGACGAATCTTCTACATGTAGAACAATAATGTTTCCATCAATGGTTAACGTGTTTACGAGCACACAATGAAAACCACCATAGTAATTGATTCATAGACATTAGCCGATTTACCATTCCAGTCCAAGGTAACAGAAGCAAAAGAGGAGGAGGCACTCAAATTGTAATCGTAATTATATGCAAGGTTAATACCATGTCATCATCAGTCCCTGTACAGTACTTCTGTGATTTACTCATCACTATGTACAGATGTAGGGGGGGCTGGGGTACCGCGCCATTTTGCAATATTTTGCGAAATCGATCGTGGTTATCACGTGATACGTATCGTGGAAAAATAATGTACACTGTTTTAACTAAATGCACTGTGGGATTGTGTTACCAGCCTAAAATTATAGAGGTCGCAAACCCGGTCGCAAACTTGCTTATATTGAGCCTAGCTATAACAAGCTAAAAGTGACATCTCTGAATGTATTACCAAAGTGTGAAATTGTTGGACACACTGGTAAAATGGTTTTACGGGGGTTTTACAACAAGTTTTGCTATCATATTATCAAACTGAACTCAAGTTAAATCACTCTATATCGAGCAATAATATAATTGTTTACGCATTTTAATTGTTTAGACAAAGTTAAATAAATCAAGGATACATTTATGATAGATAAATAAATAAAAAGAAAACTATAAACGCATGGGCGGCATTTATAATTGATAAAAATTGACATAACAATGATGTTACATTAATATAAGTTTAAAAAATAGAAAAATAATGGGAATATTCGAACCCGTGATTTCCGATTGCCAACGACATGGCCAACCTACGCACGCCACAGAGATATACGGCTGTAATTGTGATAGTTTCATTATTTAACCATGTCCATTTATTTATAACGAACGGATTTTTATTGTGCCATTTTTGCCAAATGTGTGTGTTGCTCTCGCACAAAATGTGTTTGTAATTTGATTATAATTCTTATTTTTAAAAGAACAACCTCTCGCTCCTCAAGCGACTTTCTTTCCACTACACTAACCGTGCTAATTGAAAAAATTTAACGCAAATAATTTATTTATATCATGGGTCATGGGTTAATGCACTGTGTTAAATTCTACAATCCCGGCCGCCACTCTGTTCAAAGGCACAAAAAAGTGGACTTATTTTATGCTTTTTTTGCAATTCTGGGGTGTGTGGATCGTGTTTTTTTTATCAAATTGGTTAGATATCCGTCCATTTTAGAACATCTGAAATTTAAAGTGCACCCACACACCCGGGAAAGTATGCTGCCAAGGGCATATATTTTGCACGTAAATCCAATACAAAAGTTCAGAAAATCGACCAAAATATGACGTCATGACCATTGCTTCGGGACAAAATGGCGCGGTACCCCCCCCCCCCCCCCCCTTCCCCTAGTACAGATGGGGTGAACAATTATTAAACCTAGTTAGGGCTCATGCCCTTTCTCTCAACCGATCTAAGCGCGGGGATAGCGTGATCATAGCGCGATCCTTTTTCCTATTGTTGAAAGGATCGCAAAAGGATCGGTGACTGTCTTAGAATAACTCTTCAAAATCAATTCGTTTCATTAAGGAATATGCTCAAATAATTTGCGCTTCCAGTTTTCAAATACTGTGTTCTCATCATCGCACAATCAAGAATTTTTTAATAAGGGCTCTTGCCCAAACACAAGGAGGGGAAAACGTAGCTTTTCTTGGATAGATTTATGCTTCGTTTACCATTTCCAATACGCCTGAACAGTCGCGAGTTTGTCGAATTCGTCGCGTCCGAGTTTTAAGATGCTGACTTTACCGGAGAAAACAAATACGTTAGCACTGTGGGTGGGTGCATTTGGGCTAAAAACATAAACAATGGTGGTGAGGTACACTTTCAAAAGAATAGTCCATAATCACATAGGTATGTATTTAAAAGCGGTTTAAAGCCTTTGATACGTTAACAGCATTGCCAGGTCATGTTGTTGGAGTCATATTTGGCTACTTGAGGGTACCCTTTTGCTATTGAAGGGGTACAATAAAGGGATCGGGTGTGTTTGGGACTCGTATAGAACTGCCTAATACACAATCACACAAAGAAAACCTTTAGCAACGCACACGGCAACAAGGTCATAGGTCGAAATACATCCCATACGATGCAATGCCGTTTGAATAAAAATATCTTCTCCAGTAATTAAAATGTAATCTGCTACGGCGATATACGGTGAGAGTTCAGTGTGTGCTGATCTTCTAATGTTTTATCCTTCATTTTTATTTCACAGTCAAACCAGTGACCAGCACTGTATAACAATATTAGCAGGAAGTAAGTCAGCCATTGCCTTTAATAATATCTTAAAACATTTTGACGTCAAACAATAAGGTTAAATGATAGTTTATAACAAAAGAAAACAATATGTGGTTAAAGTGTCCTTTACATTACATTACAAACATAGCAGCACAAATACACGACCTTCCCTTGTTATAGTTGTTACCAAATTAGCTTTATTTCAGCTGAGACAAGGATACTCAGATTTCGGTGTGCTCTAGATGTTTTCTTTTAACTAATTCTGTCCAACTAGCGTTTGTGAGGTATTCGCGCTCTGATAGACAAGCTAGTATTGTAGGGCAAGCTATTTAATCATAACATAATGTAAATATCGTGACGGTTCGACTTTACGACTTAGGCTATTTGTCGTATTACACATCGTTTTCTGCAAGAATACCACTAGCCAAGTAAAAAACACGGATGCAAATGTGGAATCCGATGATTGATAAATATATATGAACGGATTTAAACTTCAGATGCGCTCTATTAATGAATATCCAATTTACTTGTATCAATAAATATTGATCCTTTTCACTTTTAGCAGCTATAAATTACGGAAGCATCTAAGTGCCACCCTACTTGACGGCCTAGCGAGATAATATATCTTGACAAGTAGACATAATATCAGTATTATGTCGACATGGTAAGATAATTCTTCAGACCATGATATGTCGTTATGGCGAGATAAGTTATCGTGCCAAGTCGATGACCTCACAAAATGTCGATGTCATCATGGCGATATCTTGCCGAGTCGCCACGTAATTTGGCACCCAACCATAGGTATCTTCCCGTAAAACGTTCAAACAGGGGATAAATAATAATATCATATATTAATTCCTCCACAGCATCCGGGCCTTTGATAGATATGGCAAATGTCATCCCGACACATGGCGCTCAAGTGCCTGAGAATCAATATTCATGGCGGTTGGCCTTCACTGAAGAGGTACCGAAAAAACTTATCTAACAGAGACGATACAGCTTTTGCGCTGCTTTTATTCCGCTTACCGCTTAGGATTTTAGTACATTAATACTTCTCCATGACAAAGACTTACCTTGTTATAAGTGATAGACTTTGCAGAATTTGTGAAATTAGTCTGATGGGCAGAGTGACACATTTTGACCTTATTTAGAATTGAAGCGTTTTACTCTTTGACTCTATGTTTGTGTAGAGCTCTTTCAATTTTGGGCATTATTTGTTAAGTTAGATTATTTGTTTTAAAAATAGATTAAAAGTAAATATATGACAAATATTGCACGAGTGACCGCAGGTCACGAGCTGTTATATTGTATATACACTAAAAAATAAATTGGTGTCACAGCGACGCCTTCTTGGAGTCAACTGTAAATGACACTTACAAAGGCGTTATTTTGACTCCAAAATTGGTGTAATCGTCAATGATATGGGTTTGCACATAATTTACGGTGACACCGTTAAGTGTCCGACGGACACCTTTCAGTGATCATTTAGTGATTTACACCAAAACTGGTGTCAGATTAATTGAAATAACTCCAAGGGCGTCAATAGTCGGCGGGAAAGCTCACGGTTTTTATAGGTGTCGAAGCAGCATGACACCAATTGGTGTAATTCTGACATGACACCAATTGGTGTAATTCTGACACCAATTGGTGTAATTCTGACACCAACTGGTGTAATTCTGACACCAATTGGTGTAATTCTGACACCAAATTGGTGTAATTCTGACACCAATTGGTGTAATTCTGACACCAAATTGGGCGTCTATCAACATATCAACGCATGCGTTTTCTCGTCGCCATTTTGTTTGCATGTTACGAGCCGGTAAGACTGGTAAGTACCGATCTGCTCCATTTCCAGACATTTTTGATAATAATTATGATACAATTAGCGTAATGTAAGCTTTGTTCATGTTGTTTAATATTGCGCTAACTAACTGATGAAATGAATTACAATTTCATAGTCAGAGACTAGCATTTTGTTGGACTGTGTGTCAGTGCATGGACCTACTAGTACTATGTGTGTGTTCGTCTTGCATGCATACGATGATATGTGCAACATTACATACATGTAGCCCGATTTATCTGGCTCAGTGGTCATCTTTTTCATACGGACGTTTTCCATTACGCTAATTGTATCATAATTATTATCAAAAATGTCTGGAAATGGCTCCTAAACATGTGCTATCTCAATATGACTCTTAAGAGAGTCAATATTACACCCCAATTGGGGTGTAATGACATTTTCCGAAAATGGGTCCTCAGGTAACCACCCAAAGGTGTCAAAATGAATATGACACCCAAAGGTGTCATATTTGACACTCATAATGGTGTCAATTTGACACCTTTAGGGTGTCAAACTCAATATGACACTTAAGAGAGTCAATATTACACCCCATTTGGGGTGTAATGGCATTTTCGAAAATGGGTCCTGAGGTAACCACCCAAAGGTGTCAAAATGAATATGACACCCATAATGGTGTCAATTTGACACCTTTAGGTGGCCAACTGAGGACCCATTTTTGACGCTTGTTTTAGTGTCAAAATGACACCAAATTATTTTTCAGTGTACAGTCATCACAATAAGTAACTGACCAGGTAATAAACATGCTGATAACTCTAAAAGTATAACTCCTACATAAATATATTTGATTATAAAGTTGTTGAGAAATCTCTCTTCTTGAATTTGAAATATTACACGCTAAGAATTGTTGATTAATGAGGAAGTTACGATCCCAAACGTTAGGGCAAGTCTGATTTTCCTTTTATCATTTTCTTTTCAACACGGGGAGAGTATGACAGGTAAAGCGTGTGTGCCGTATTGATCAACCGTAACAATGCCACCGGCCGACTATCCAACAACCGTAATCAATAATTTGCCGATCTGAGTCCCCGTGTTGAAAATGAAAATGTGAAAATGAAAAAAAGACTTGACAGTACATTTGGAATTGTAACTTCCTTAATAATCAGCCATTCTTAGCGTGTAATATCTCAAATTCAAATTTCTCAACATGTTTATCATTTAATATGTTTATGTGGGAGTTATACTTTTAGAGTTATCAGCACATTCATTACCTGGTCAGTTATTTATTGTGATGACTGTATTATACGTATATAGGCAGGATCCAATATAATCATAAATTTAAACTTGAGGTGGAGTGAGATGTTTATAAACATGCCAATAGTGATAAATTGCATACTTGTAATGTTTACCTGTCATTTGGGTGGTGAATTATAATGTCATTAGATACATTAGTCTGCAACTGTTCATGGAATCGTACGTACATTAACCATATTACCAGATAGGTTCATAAGGATCGTTTATTGTAATATAATATGGAAGGTTCATTATACTGATCCAGTGTAAGTACTCACGTGTACGTTTCAGATACGACTGTATCCTTTCTCAACACTTTTGGTAGTGATGATCTTGACGACTCATGACGCTGTTTGCAGTCTTGGAGTTGCCAGTTGATTTATCATCTGGGGATTTTTTGCAGGATGATAAGAGATCATCAAAAACGTGAGTGAGGTAGTATTGCCCCTCGTCGCGGTTCATGGTTGAGGTCCCCCTTCTTCCTGATTTCTATAGCCTCTCGGATCTATCTCTCATACCTGTCTTGCTCCGTGCCTATAACCCTTGCCTCGTCCCACCCGATAACATGATTTGAGTCCACAACATGGTCTGTTATTGCCAATTTGTTGACCCGCGTGAGCAACGCCTTTCTCCCTGCTCTGGTGGTTGTTGTTTTGTTAGCCTTTTTTGCCTCTTTCTTGTGTTCGCCGAGTCTTGTGCCGAATTGGCGTCCGGTTTCACCTCTGTAGCTCTTTTCACAATTCTTGCATGTCTTTGGGATGTACCACTAGATTCCGAATATTGTGCAGTGTGGTTTCATAGCCGTGCCGATTCGGTAGGATTTCATTGTTCGTGCGACTCGTTCGGAGACACCTTTGACATATGGCAAGACAACAAACCCACGGCTCCCGGTGTCTTCACCTTTCTTGATGTTTTCCTTTTTTCTTTGTTTTTGGGAGTAGCCATCTATTTTTTTCACTTTGTCGAATGACCAAGGTGGATAGCCGCATACTTGTAATGCAGCTTGCACTTTTTTCTCCTCCACTTTCTTGTCCTCCTCTTCGGTAAATAACCGATTCTTTCTGTCATACAGAAATTAACCATGTTAACCCATGCAAAAGCAGATCATTTTGTAGACTAATAATTCACAACCTTCATTGTGGGATTGTAATGTTTACATACCTGTCAGGTGATTTATGTGTCTAGACTGTATAGGGTCTCTATGTTTTGATTTTGTCATCATAACATCGTTAATATTGTTTTATCTATACTCACTGATAGTTAGTAGAGCATATATCTCAGAGACAAACCAAGTGTATAATATTACTACACAAAAGTGCGTGTATTTATACTACAAAGTATAATATAAGCATAAACTAAACAACCAAAAAGAAGAGACAAGCAGATCGACATTGCAATGATACTACGGTATATCATATTGTTAACAGGAATGCAAATATCGGCAGCAAATGGTCATTTTCCGTATTGGTTCAACTTAACAGGTTTCCGGCATACCTCTCTCTGTTCAAGCGTAATTTGACAACTAAAGCCTCGATCTAGTGTAGATCTAGGCAAAAGGTGGAGATTCTAAGCTTTCCAGAATGTGTAAACTGATCGTGCGGTGTGGCTCCTGCAGAATATGTTCCCGGATTTAATATGGGACAAGCTGTACGTACATGCGTCAGATTGCCTGCGTGAATGGAATTGTGCATTCCGTCTGCCATACCGCTAATCTGATACATATGTGCAGGACTTACTTTTACGTTTGTAACTAGGGCAATTTCTGAATATTCCATTTCAACTTACTTTTCAGTTCATAATTTCAAACGATACCGCCTACATCAAATTCTACGATCATCATGATCATCCCGTATTTTTTCTGGACGTTTCTACCTCACGTTACGTATATCCCAGCGGCAAGATATTGACGTTCTATACCAATGGTCTCAACCTGATACCAGGAAGAGGTTATTATATCTTGGTCGATGAAGGCCTTGTGACTGGTACGGGTAATTGTAATCCCGATTCACATGGGATTCATACACCGTGGGAATGGAGCTTTTCTGTCGGTAAGACATATTTAAATTCTTATATCATTATTTAAGGCTTAAAGCAAAGACGGTCCTTCACACAGTGGCGTAACCAGCGGGGGGGGGGGGGGCTGGAGCCCCCATCCCCCCCACTTGGAACCCTTGCCCCCCCGCTTGCCCCCCCCCCAATGAAATCAATCGGTGTGGTTGTGGAATGGAGCCCCCCCCCCCCCCCATTTCAAGTCACTGCCCCTTCTTGCCCCCCCCCCCCAAAAAAAAACAACAACAACAACAACAACAACAACAACAACAAAAATGAAAAATGAAAAAGTCTAGTTACGCCACTACCTTCAAAGGTCTGTAACCTTAATAAGCTATCGGCATTTCGTCGTGCTTTTTGGTAAAACAGGTAAATGCAATTACAATTATTGATAAAATCGGGTTTACAACATGATTTAAACTGTATTCAACTGGATTTCTTTCTTATACAGAGGAACCTGAAGAAGTCACGTGGTTTGATACAACAATTGACGAAGGGCCAGTCATATCCACTGAAGGTAAGGTTGATCATTAATGACTCCAAAAACTTAATTTACCATGTTTACTTGCAATTGAGTTCACGAATGTCGTATTACGTAACGTGTTAAATAAAAGCTCTGTTCATGTGTCTTTAAGCATCATACCGTGAGCGCAGCTGGTCTACAGTCATCAAAACAAAGTAACTATACAGGTAATAAATGGGCTTTTAACTTTAATCCTATCTGAAAATATTAAAATATAAAGTTGTTGAGAAATCTTCTTTAATATAAGATATTGCACGCTAGGATTTGGTGATTATTGAGGAAGTGACACTCCAAAATGTAAGGTACAGTCCGACATTCATTTTCGCATGTTTCATTTCTGCACGTGGACCTACGGGTGACATTATCGATTACCGGTAAGGATGCATCCATGCGCAGGTTGGATAGTCGGCCGTATTGTTCCGATGGATCAATACGACACACACACGCTACCTGTCATACTCTCCCCCATGTTGAAAGTAAAATGTGAAAATGAAATTGTGACTTTACCTTATATTTTGGATTGTCACTTCTTCAATATTCACCCAATATCTCATATTAAAGAAGATGAATTTCTCAACAACTTTATAATTCAATATTTTTAGGTAGGATATATATTTTTAGAGTTAAAAGCCCATTTATTACCTGTATAGTTACTATTGTTGATGACTCTATTTTAGATACCCACACGCGCGCTCAAAGGCGAATGCCGCGTATCTACCCATGCGTGTTTTGGGTGAATAAAACTATCCAGAGAGGAAAACAGGTCACATCTATCTAGGGCGCCGTGGATCGAACCTTGGTCACCCGCGTGGAAATCCGGCACGTACATAATCGGAGTCGGATCGAAAATCGTAATATTGTATTCGCCATAAAAAAATATGTTAGCCCGCCTGATCGCTCCACGATTTGGGAAGCTCGCTCTACCAGTAACTATCGTTCAATCAGTTCCAAATTGGCATCATACCTGCCTACTTTAGCGAAGAGCGAAGGCGCACAAAGCGCTTGCATGGCACAGGCAACATGTTGCATTGAGCGTGTTTCTACTGGGGCACTGCAAAAAATAAACGCTAATAAAACGCTAAGATTTCATCGGTAAGTTTTTAATCCACCCCTGTTTCTACTCGCGAAAAGATACCGCTAAGTTTATCGATCCTAGTCGATGGGCCACGACATTTGACCTTTTGTAATACCAAACAATGCCACCGCAGACCGCACCTGAAAAAGATTGCTTCACAATGTGTATAACCCAGCGTGACACGGTTCACGACACAAACCGCTAAGATTAATCGCCTTTCTGTTTCTATTGGGTTTATTGCCGATTCTTACCGGTTCCAAACCTGGTTTGTGAAGGTTTTTGGGATTACCAAAATACCGATTCTTAGCGGGTTCTGCCTGTTTCTACTGGACAATCTTACCGTTTATTAGCGGTTTATACGCTCATTGTGAATCCTAGCGTGACGCTTCTTTTATACATGACGATTAAATTAAAGAAAATCAATTTATCAATTTATCAATTTTATTACATTATTTTATTTATTGTATTCTACCATAAATTTGGAATATTATGTTCTTTAATTTGATATGATTTGTATTTGCATTTCTAGAGTGTAGTAGTTTAGCAGGAAAATATACAGGCTTCATTCGTATCGAGCGAGACACAGCGAACCGTGCCGTGTACATGTAAGGACTTGTACCGGGGTCTATTGATGAATGTATCATGTATGCTTGCTTAACTGATGATAATTGTACACCCGCAACTCGCAGTCGCATAGTACAATGAACATGATGCCATTTCGCAGTCCCTTAATTATATTATCCCTGACCTGCTATTGATAGCACTGTAGTGTTTTAGTGATGATGAAGGTTTAGGGTTAATAAAATACAAAACATGTTACTGCACGGTAAATGAACGGAGCACAGCGATGGTAAAATAGTAAACACATTTTCTCATGTGTCACGCTCCACAGCACCTGCAGTTCCTGTGCGTCTTGAAGGCGGAGAAAAAGAAAACCAAGGTCGCGTAGAAATCTATGTCGCTGGACAATGGGGAACTGTCTGCGATGACGGATTTGGACCAGAAGAGGCTCACGTGATTTGTGGCCAACTTGGATATCCGCAAGGGAATCGCACCGCACACTGTTGCTCTCATTTCGGACAAGGTTCGGGACTTATTTGGATGGATGATTTGGGTTGTGATGGCAGTGAGAGTGATATTGGACAATGTGCTCATCGTGGATGGGGAATTCATAACTGTGATCACTCGGAAGACGCAAGTGTCACTTGTGGTATGTTTATAGCCAATAACTTAAAACATCATTTTTTCTAGAGGATTAGATTGTAGGTAAATCAACTGCTGAAGGTCGTTAGCACTGGAAATTCATATCTCCTTATAAACCCCTCAAACAAACTTCGCGGTTTTGTCAACATAATTGTTGTACATTTCGTTATGCATTCATAGTGTGTTGTACGTCAATGGTCAGCTGTTGTGTTTATCTTTCCAATTGGTATCAATCAATTGGTTCAGCGACTTGTGCCAAAATTATCACTATTTTGTGCTCAAAAGTCAATGGAGCATCACTCTACACTGTGGTCAATGTAACACTTCATTATCAAGAAATATTCCAAAATTTGGCGATTGCAAATCATTTTCGAACTTTTTTGAGGAATTAAGTTACGAAGAATTTGATCAGATAATTACATAATTTAAAAGAAATCGCAACACCATTTCTCATGGTTCGAGTGTTGGACCACAACTCTGCTGAAATTCTTCTGATCGAATAACGATAAAATCTAGAAGGTGACGTGAAATTGACGAATTATTCACCTTTTTACCAGTTAGCATGACAATTCTCTGACTGACCTTTCTCTCTCTTTTCTTGGTTGACACGTCGACGTATCGTAGCTGGTAGTGATGGTCCGTCTGCGGATGTGGATTGTTCCGATTTAGCGCTCACCGTGTATGTTCCGAGGACCATGATTGGTGATAACGAGGCAGAACACATTCATTTCATCGATGATTCGTGTGTTGGTGCCCATCACAATGACACTCACGTGAGAATATCAACGTCATTTAATCAGTGTGGAACTTCTATGGAGGTAGGTAGGCCTATAGTATGAGTTAAGATGAAACAGTTCTACGGATTTTAGGACCTCTCAGATAGGATCGATCTGCTGTTCAGTTTTTTGGGTTTTGTTTATTGTGAGGGTGTGGTTGTTTTTCAAAATTGTCAACAGTTTAAAAAAGTTTCCAGAAAACAAATGTTTTATAAATGGCTTAATGTAAGAGATCACAAATAATTCCTGTTCTATAGTGTTCTTTGTTGATTTTTTATTTTAATATCAATTTAGTTTTTTAGTTTTAGTAGAAGACCACATCGCCGATAGAATACATGGTCACAGTGTGCAATTAATTGCAAACCGTTACATCACAATTTGCTCTTGCTAAACAGGAAAATACTATACATGTACATTAAAATGTGAGCCAATAAGAAGTTGACCAAAATGGATTTTTTTTCTCCAAAAAGAACAAGCTAATTTGACAACAGAATTACGTATTTAGAGAGCGTATTCTTCTACTCATCTGGAAAAAAGAATCATTGAAATTGGTCCTTGCTATCAGATAATATGCCTGTCTTAATTAAAGAAACCATTTTGGAAACAGGAATTATGCTTGTTTTAATAGGTTTTAATAAATGGACCCATTTCGGAAGCTGTCCACGGAATGGGTTGTCTTTCTGATGAATGGAAGTTGTTAATGCTGTTTGTTGCATTTTTCATTAAGAATTCTGTAGACAGGCGTAATTCCGGATACAGGGTGTATCAACAAAAAGGACTCTGTTTCATGACGGTGTAATTCTTGTTATAATCATTGGACCATTAAAGCCCAGTTAAAGGTAGATGACCCGATCACATTTTCGTAACACAGAATTATTTCAAACATACGGAGATTTTCATATCATATGAAAGCTCGTATTTTTCTCATCATCATACTGAAATTTGACGGCATAAATCGGTATAATTACGGAGAAATCGATGAAATAACGTCGAATTACCGCGAATGGTGGTAACCACCGATATAGTTTGTGTACTACTCAATGGGTACAGTTCACAGCATCTTGTGCGTCTAAAATAAGAACCATTAGAGCTATGCAACTCAAACTTTGAAACACGACTTTTTAAGGATGACCTTTCATGTAGAATAGAAAACTTCAAGTTGAAAATCGGAACATCTACCTTTAATTATTATGATATCCTGAAAATATGAGATCAATCCGATGAAAAATAAGAAAACTAGCGTACTTTGTGTAAACCATGTCATTTACAAGTTTGTACAATGGGAATTCACACAGTAACAGTCGAGTAACATGAAAGTGCTCGATTTGTAACTCAATGAACCATCCACATTGGGTTCGAGAACTGTTTAACAAAACTTTTTAATTTTGCACAGAATATGCATGCATCTGTTTTGCGGATTTTTTAGCCAGTATTGATCTGTGCCAGAATTAAATGGATTACCAAACTAAACTTTGCTATTGACTGATAGATTATTTACTTTGTTGACAATTATTATAACGTATTGAAACGTAAACCATGTTATTTACTGGTCTGTACAGTCATGTAGATCCCATTGTACAGACCAGTAAATGACATGGTTTACGCAAAGTGCGCTAGTTTTCTTATTTTGCATCGGATTGATCTTATATTTTCAGGATATCATAATAATAAATTGGGCTTTACATTGAGACTAAATTGATCATGGTCCAATGATTATAATAATAATTACACCGTCATGAAACAGAGTCCTAATTGTGTTGATACAACCTGTATTCACTATATTTAGTCACAGATTATTTATTTTATCAATACTAATCAACTCTGTGTTAGAAACTGTATGGTGTAAATCAATTTTAAATCCTAATGAATCTGTGTACTCTTTGCTGCTCACTTAGATAGGTAATGATTTAGCATTCCGTGGACAACTTCCAAAATGGGTTCTTTCATAAAAACAGGCATAACTCGGACCTGATAGCAAGGACCGATATCAGTAATTCGTTTTTCGGATGAGTGTATTAAAAAATGCTCTTTTAATAAGTAGTTCATTGGTATGTCAAATTTGCTTGTTTATTAGGAATTCTGGTCCAACTTCTTTTTGAGTCGCACTATAATAAACCTCATAGTTTTTATAGTACATCATACGTGATACAAATTCTTGTTCTAGGTTCGAGAAGACTTCGTGGTGTTTTCCAATATCGTTATAGACGAGCCATCTCCCGTGACACCAGATAACATCATCACGCGAGATCGTCATATTGAAATACCCGTAGAATGCCGCATGGATCGCGACGGTCTCGGTTCTGTTAGTTTCAATCCGGACACCTCAAATATTGTTTTTCGTGAAGAAGGCTACGGAACATTCAGTTTCAACATGAGCCTTTATGAAGACCAGTCGTTCACCACACCGTACCCACGTGATGCCTACCCTATTGATGTGGAATTACGTGATATGCTGTACTTTGAAGCTCGCGCTTCGGCAGAACCGGGACTTGAACTCTTTCTGGAAACGTGCACAGCTACTACGACAACGGACGCCAAGTCTACGCCACAATACGCTTTTATTGAAGATGGGTAAGAACATATGGCCCGGTAGTTCCCGTACGCTTGTTCAATATCTACATTTACAATAGGCAAATGAACAAAAACAGTGCTTATATCGTGCGATTCCAACAAATACATGTACATGTAATATAGATAACAATATTACAAAAGCAAAAGCTTAAGTATACATAGTGCAACATCATCAAGAGGAATCACAAGAATAAATGACTTTTGAGGCTGCGTTTTAATGCATCAACAGTGAGTGACAAGCGAATTGATTGTGGCAACTTGTTCCAGAGAGTTGGGTCAGAGACTCCGGAAGATCCATCGCCAATCTATCTTTTACTTTTGGGACTAATAAGACAGGTCTTCTCGAGGTTGGAGCGCAGACATGTCTTTATGAAACATGAATGGTAATGAAGACAGAATGGTCACAAAACACTGATTGTTATTGTTAGCAAGGTGAATACGGAATATTCGGGTTCGAATCATGTTACCCTTTAATTACACATTTATACTGCAAAATCACTATTTCTATTGTCTTAAATATCGCCAGAATTAAAGGTATATTATGTGATCTTTTCCAGGGGACGCCCTCAATCCTCGAAAAAAAATTGGAAGCAGATTTTCTTGCAGATTTATTTTTCTAATCATAAATCATAAATATATTCCAAGTTACAGAGCGATACGATTCCTAATAACCTCAAAATCATGGTTTTAGAGTGAATTTAGACTGTAAAATTTGACAAATAGATTGTACCACTCGGTACAATCTATTTTCAAACCATGATTTTGAAGTAATTAGGAATCGTATCGATCTGTAACTTAGAAAATCTTATGGTTTATGATTTCTGCATTCATAGTAAAAATCAATGATAGAGGGCGCTACTTGGAAAAGATCACATAACGTAACCCAAGATGCAATGACAACACCAGCGTGCAATAAACTGATTAGTGTACCCTCAGTAAACCAATCACGTAAAAACGATATTAACATGATTAACGCTAAAACATATGTCAGAATTATTACCGTATTACTTTGTAATTGATTCATAATGACGATATATTTAACCTCTTTTTCATTACAGTTGTTATAAGGATAATACCCTAGTGCAGTACTCTACGGGAAATTCTTTGATTCAACGATTTGGTTTGGAGGCGTTTGCATTCGTTGGATTCCACACACCGGTGGGTATGACGTCATCAATGCTTTTTGATCCTCGGAGTAGGCATTCTGTCCAATATTTGGCTATTTTTTTAGGAACATAAATTTCCTTTGATCCCTAATTCGTACTGTTGTTAATTTGACTTGCTTCAGACAGTGGTTTCATCTTATACGCGCGAAGTATCCATACACGCGTCCAGACCACCTATCTTTATATGTGTTTTAATTGCCATTATGTATTAATTTAAAAAACTGCCTCATGACGAAATAACATCAGTGACTCGATGAACCCAAATGAAGTTTATTGTAGAAAGTGATCTCTTAAATGGATAGCGGATTCTGCTTTTAATGATGAAGAATTTTGAATAATGAATTGGGTAGTATTGCTAGATAAGATGACAATGAATAATATTTTACCTTAGGTTTACGCTCATTGCTACCTGAAGCTATGTAACACAACGGACTATACCTCCAGATGTTCGCAAGGTTGTGTAAGCGCAAGAGACGGACGACATGAAAGGTCTGCTGTGGCGTCAGGATCTAAATCCTACGTCATGACACAAGGTCCTCTCAGCGTGAAAGAATCAGGATATATCAAGGCACAAGGTAGGCTGCACGATTCATTCAAGTTAAGAATCTTGTACTACTATACGTTGATTTGCCCATAACTATTGTGGCTCACGTTTTCCGTGGATAGGTAGCTGGTGGTGAAACAGTCCGGCGTCATTTTGTTAACTTCAATCGGCTGGCATTGTTTTGATAAGAGTTCAAAATCACGAATGCTTTCGTAATTCAAAATAAATAAATTAAAGATAACTCTAGAACTCGATAAGAACAGCTCACCCTTATACCAAAGCAACGTATGACTCCCATTCCCCGTTCGTATACTTGACAGTCGGTGTCCTAAATTATTTGTATTATCGGGTTTGTTTTTTATTGTATTATTTCAGATGATGAGGATCAATCCAACATATTCTACAATGAATTTGGACTGTTCATATGCTCTGTGGGATTCGCGACACTCTGTCTTACGATCACGCTCGGCGTAATAGTAAAAAGTCGTCGCAAGATGGCGGGCTACCAGGCTGTTAGCACAATTGATGAAGAATAAGATCGAAAGGTCTCACGAACGGACATTTCTCGCGAATATTAATCATTACTTCAATGTTCAAATACATAATTGTTCAATTTGTTGTATATAAATAGATCGCTTAATTTTTGGAATAAATATGGAGACCATTTTAAAAGAATGGAGTTTCCATGTTTGTTAATGGCTGTAAATACTTTTATGCACAATAATTAATTTAAAGGTGGTGGCTTGATTATTTTAAAACCTGCTTCTTTTCATAACATTTTATGATCCATCATGTTTGCACAATTCCAATACGAGTTCAACAAACCACGGTTCTAATTCATCATAAAGCTTCATAAGTATTGATGTGTCGAGAGCACAGGGTCTTTAACAATTTAGCTTAGTTAGCCTATTACTATCCAATTAATATACAATAATAACCATTGAAGTCGTCGCTGTTCTGACATACCGGCACATCACTTTACTTAATTCTGTTGTGATGTGCCGGTATGTCAGAACAGCGACGAAGTGATTCACAAGGTCTCACACGTATTATAATATTGTGCACCCCTCCTGTTGTTCTCAAACATAAACGTACACATAGCAACATTCTAACGTATGTAAAAATGAGAAGATAAACTTGATCAATTGAATGATTAAAATTGAATCTCGCTGAGTCTGGATATTATACAAAATGTTGGTACATACTGATAATAGGTTGTCAAACAATATCTGGTACCTCTACCTATGGATACTTTTACTGTCCACAATTTATTTTAGAGTAAAGGCTGTTTAGTGGTCTAAACTAAACTATACTGTCTAAACTGCTCAAACAAAGTTTGGAATATTTTTTCTAGCACAAGAATTTTAAATATCGCGGGATATGTTCATTAAGTGTTATATATCCATGTAAAGCTGATGTGTTCATCTTTACAATGATACCAAATTTGAAGCAATCCCTAGCTCCAGTACTCTCCTATGCAACATATCGTATCAGTAGCGTAGCCAGTGGGGGGGGGGGGGGGGGGGGGGGTGGGGGGGGGGGGGCAGGGGGCAGACTGCCCCCCCCCCCCCCCCCCACACCTAAAATGTGGACGGGGAAGCGGGAAAATGGGGACGGAGAAGCGGAAAAATGGGACGAGAAATTGTTCATGTAGTACATTTACTGTGCGATTTGTTTTGACCGTTCCAATTATTTTTTTTGACTGTGCGAAACATTTTGACCCCCCCCCCCCCCCCCCCCCCCCCCCCCACTTACGTGAAATTTACGAGGTAAGTGACTAGAATTTTTTTGGGGGCAACCTTTTACGAAAATGTTAGAAATCTTGCTAAAAAGAAAATAGGGACGATATTTATGTTTGCCAACCCCCCCCCCCCCCCCCCCCCCGGAATGACAATGCTGGCTACGCGCCTGTATCGTATATCAACTCATGTAGAAGAACATGGAATCATTTTGTTTTACCGTCGTTATTGTAGAAAACATAATGATATATGCGTGTCTTTATTATCATAATGTTTCTAATGGATCGCAGACAAAGCGCCATCTCCAAAGGCTCAATTAATTAGTATAGTATAATAAAATCAATGATAATCTTATTGAAATCAAATTGTCATAGGATTAATAAAAACGATATTAAATACCATCCAATCATACTGGTTTTGTCTCCATCATTCTGAGTTCAACAACTCCCCATGTACAACAGTAGCAAAGTTTTGTTAATTTTAGACAAACCAAACTGCTATGAAAATCAGCAGGACGGTTGACACCACGCTGACAATGCAGGCGCAGTTTGTGTTGTGTGAATACCGTATATAGTTGGAATGAAATTGTTAAAATTAAAGTAAATGTACAATTAAGTTACGTTCTTATTTGCATTGTGTATTTATGAAATGACGTTCAAATCCTCAATGGGTATCACCAATCTACAACTTGCGTTCTCTGTGTCCGCGCGTTTATTTCACTCGGGCGATGCCCTCGTGAAATAAATCACACAGACGACGCGAACGCCGTTGTAGATTGGTGATACCCATACTCTGAAACATGATTTAATCCCTAATCAAAGCGTGCATATTTCTGTCTGGTGAGCAGATAAGAAAAAATGTCCATATATGGCCATACGCAAATAATTCATATCTTTCAAATTTAATTATACGGTTTTGTTGATAACTATTTTACTTATGATTAGAAAGCAACTGTTACCTAATCTCATTTTCACAAATGATTACATTCATGACGTGTGACAATAATTATTGTTAAACTAATCACTCTGACATGGACACATTTTATCTCATTAATTTCAATAAAACTTGGCGTTATGGTGGATAACTATTTACTTATAATTATAAAACAACTGTTACCTCATCTCATTTTCACAAATTATTACATTTATGCCTTGAACTAATCAGTCAGACAATGGCACTCAATAGATGGTTACGTGTCGCTATAGGGGTCGCGGTTATTCTTCTGTATATTGGTGGCATACAAGTCTCAGCAAAATCTAACAAGAAGTATGGAAATCGTTATATAGACGTGACAAAGCAGGTAAGATCTATGTCGTTTGAGACTGACAGGCATGATTGGAACTTGCATACCTTTTGAAGTAAACATGGTAGATGTGACCAGGGACAATCGAATCAAGGGACTAGAAACGGTCTATTGTATCGCTTACCTTCAATCCCTGGGATTATACTAACATGAAAGATCCATGCTTACGCGGAAATGGATTGAATTTGTTGTATTTTTATTCCTGTAACACTAGAAGAAATAAAATCATAAATGCTTTATGTATGGATTGGTCGTTTTTACGTAACTATGTTTAGCCGTGGTTTATTCCTTATTCTTGTGATTCAATAATGTCGTGCTTGGTACAAATATAATTCTAAAAGCCTCCTCTTTTTATTTCTTTACATATTGAATGACAAGGGATATAAGAATTACTAAGTGTTGCGCGACTTTTGGAACACCCTGACCGTACAATAATGTTATACCATTTCGTTTTTGAGTTCTGTTCGTTCCTGTTTTGAATGTTTGCGCATTTTAACGCATTTTAAAGTGACGGCGCTTTTAATTTGAAATATGTAATTTGTTTGTTATGTTCAGTTGTATACTGATTTATTGTCAATTATAAAACAGGATATTAGAAATTGAGGCACTGGTTCTTCTGCAAATTATTAATCCTGCTTACATAGCAGGGTGAGTAAACAATAAATTACGTTAAAAATCCCGAATCAGTCCCCTTGAAAATCTTTACACGCAAAAGTATATGAGATTGCGCATTTTATGAACTTTCGCATACACTTCATTCCTTTACTTTTAAAAAAGGCATACTATGTGAGTTTTTTAATTGAACGCCCTCTATCTGTGATTTTTCCTAGAAATGCATTATTTGTCAAATAACATTTATAACCATGAAACTAAAAGTTATCTTGCAATACGTTTCCTATTTCAAAGTCAGATATTGAAATAATCAGATTTCCATCATGATTTAACAGCCTAAAATTCTGTAATATTTTTTTTTTACAGCAATACAGTCAAAGTAGATTTATAATTCCAGGAAAGTCTCCTAAATAGTCAACCTTTATGAGAGAGTGTGTGTGTAAAAATTAAAAAGAGATCACATAATGTTGCTTTAATTAATCATATCTATAGAATCTAGTTGTCAATTTAAGTCAAAAAATAATAATAGATTGAATTCCACAGATTTCAACAATAGAGCATTAGATCGTTTTCTTGGATAGACATGATTTTGCTACTTCAAGGGTAGTACAACCTAGACGTAATATACGCCCTCGCCTGTTCCCTCCAGCCCAGCACGTAGTATATAGTATTATCAACCAAGCACAATACCTGTTCAAATGGCTCAACCAAAGCTGTTCTAATTAGCGGCATATCCCGACTCTATATTTGCCGACTACCAGGCTGTTCCAACCCGCGGGCTACTCCCATCGGAGAGTGACTCTGGACATGAGGGCGTTAGGAATTGGTAAAAACGTCCGGTGGTTTGTCCGGGGCAATCCCACGTGTCTCAATGCTCCTTTATCCTTATACAAATACTGTAAAAATGTCACTTTTAAACTGCTATCTAAATGTATTGCACCTGAAGACGATTGATGCCACCAAAATATCAACTTGGTGGCTATACCGCAGGGCTGTGTATCACGGGGAAATGTATCGCAAGTGAGCTTCATTTTAAATGGAATATCAGTAAATGAGGAAAATAGCGAGCCCGATACCAGTGCTAGGTACAACCCCCCCCCCCCCCCCCCCCCCCCCTCCACCTCCCCACCCCTTCCTAGATTCTATCATTAATAATGTCAAAATCTGTTTGGTTTTACAATCCACAGATTGGATCTGAATTTGACATGACGTCAACCAATCAGAAGACCAAACCGCAACGTTATTGGAACACGGTGAAATACACGAATGAAGTCACACAAAATCACGAATGTAAGTTTTACATTCATAGTTTATGCACTATGGTTTAATCATGAAAATTAGTTCCAAATTGGTGAGAAATATGCGGTTATCTCTCTGTCCGCAAAAGTAAATCCAAGCGTACGCGAGCTCTTTTTGCATACGCAATCGTAACGCATACAATTCACAAAGCACCATGTTGCGCCATGTGAGCGTTTTTCGCGCCACGCTCTTCTGAATTCATTCGCTGCTGTAAACAGGTTCGCCAATTTTGAATTGGCTGAACTATACTCATGGAAAAATTGGGTTTGGTCGCTTAACGTTAATATGTTTTTTTACTAGTGCAACAATAGATTGGTGCACCCAAACATTAATTGAAATAAATGGTGCACAACAATATGGTGATTCAATTCAAGCATGTTTTATTCAATGGAGTATGTTTAGAAAAATATAATGCAAAATAATAACTCTTACATTTTGTCCAGGTAAAAGATACACATAAAATCAATCCTAATTGCCAGTGTTTCTTTTTTGGTGTGGGATGAACTGCATACGGATAACGCTTTACTACATCACAAACAAAAGTCAACAGTAGATGTTGGTGTATAGTGCTCAACAAAAGGAAGTTATACATTTTGTTAAGGGTCTTTAAAGTTATTTTCGATTATTTTTTACCAAACAGGCTAGTTAAACATTTGGATGAATCTTTTTGGCACATTTTTATACCACACATAATATCTAACTACAAAGATAAACCATGATTAGCATCATTTATTGAAAATTAGTCACTTTTCAAAAGTTACATCAGTTGCTGTTGTTCATTTTCATTTGGTGATTGGCGAAATTTGCATGGCTTGATATACCCTAATGTTTTATTAAAAACCATTGTACTAAAGACCTATTGCCGTATACAATATAGCTGTACGGTACACAAAAGAGAAAAACAAACTTCTTTGATCATATTTATTGTATATCTCTGGTGTGGATGTGATGGTTCTGCCGTTCTTTTCTTTGGTAAAAATTATCATTTTCTTTGATAAATAATTATCAAAAATTATCAAGATATTTTGAAACAAATACTTTTAAATACAGAAATGATAAACAACAACACTAGAAACTTGAGCCATGGATTGTTTTAAAAACACAGAAGCAATATTGCTTAGTGTACATGAAACATGTTGGTCAGTGGTGTAGCTAATTATTTCATATTGGGAGCGGGTGGCAGAAATGAAAGTGAACCGACAAGATTATTGTGACAAAAGAAATTTCCACGTAGCGCGCGAAAATTTGCGACATTCCCCTTTTTTGCTATGTTTGAGGTATACATTTTGCTCTAAACAAGCATATACTAACAAATATTGCATTTTGGAGAAACATGTGCGCGTAGCGCGCGAAAAAAATTATATCTGTGTACTTTTGACCATCATATTAATTTCATGATTCCTCTTGTCAAATGAATCGACAGTGCCAATCTCAACCGACACGACAGTCAGGGCGATCGCCCTCTCGCCCCCTCCCCCTCCTACGCCACTGATTTCTGTTCATGGCTAAGTAAGTAAATCATAGTCTGGCTTTCGACGTCTTATATTAAGCTTTAGTTTGTATTCTTAGGACGACCTTTTGCGGCCTTGTGGTACAAAATGTCCAAAGCTTCGCGCAACCTATTGTCGAAGCTCCCAGCTGGTTGCGGTCAACGTTGTCGAGTCAGGATTTACTATAGAACAATGATAAAATAGCTATCGCTATCCCTTTTCCAGAATGTTTTTTACTGTATAATTATTTTCTACTCCTACTATTTTTATTTTAAATAAATATCTGTTAAGCCTATCTTTTTTTTTTCATTTTTTATTATTGATATATTCTTTTTTATGTTATACTTTTAAAAAAATCCAGCCTCTCAAGATCGCCATTTAAGTTACATACGGTTGGTGTAAATTCGACCCCTCCCCTTACCTAATATGTCCTTCTGACTAGCTAATGTGTAGAGCCCGCCCTGATATTTGCATATTCAAATAGGAATACAATACAGGCCTTGGATATGGTGAACAATAGCCACTGAGAGTTTTGAGCTAAATAGTGGTGTCGAGTCTTGTCATGCCGCATGCTCCAACACGATGGGTATCACGAAAATTATGTTAATGAGCTACCTTTTCCTGTACCATGTGACATGTGACATGGTCTCTTTTAAATTTATATCATTTGCGATACACGTAGTTGCAAAAAACACCATATAATTATTAGAAATACTAATCTATTTAAATTAAAGGAAACATAACAAATGAACTATTGAAAATGACTTTAAACTTATGCACTTATCAATTGCATCCCCGGCCCGGGGGACCGCGGGGATTAGGGCCGGGACGCGATCTTTATTACCGTAAACAACATTTGATACCTGACGGAGTAAAGTGCATAGCACATGTACATTGTACAGCAATACATACAGTGAGTGTGTACGGTTAATACATTCGCGGCCGGGACGTATACATTGCCGATGTGACGTTGCCGGGTACAGTCGTGTACGGTCCCCACAGGGCGGGGCACCATTTTGTGTACGTCCCCCGCGGTGGCCGGGGCAAAGTGTACATTCCCGGTCGCGATTTCTTTTTTTTTACTAATCAACATTTGTAAAATCACTTGACTTTTTTATTTTATTTAAAAAAATCATTTTATTCAGTGAATTTTGCTTTATTCCGTATTGAAACGGAATAAATTAATTTTACAAATGTTGATTAGTAAAAACAAAATCGCGCCCCCGGCCGCCCTTGGGCAGGACATTCCGTCAAGCGCATCGCATATCTAGCGTATGTATAGCAACGCCCGGGTTGTACATTTGTGTACCCAATAACGTAAGACCCGTTACATGTCCCGGCTAGCGGGGCACATTTTGTACGTCCCCGTACACTCCCCGCATGGCCGGACACCGTTTTTTGTACAAAAGTGCATTAATGAAACTTCTTTTCTTCTTTTTCAGTCTCTGAATTTAGTTCCGACAGCACATTTGGTACTGAATTTGTGTTTGCTTTCCCAACGCAGTCTGGTAACAGTATAGCCTAATCCCGTATGTTGTGGTATCCACTCCATATCTACATCCGGTCACTGTCAACGTTACTGTTGAGGGAGTAGGGTTCTTCCGTAATGTAGTTATTACGAAATATCAACAAGCCGTTATAAGCTTACCTACATTGGTATACCTAGTAAATACTGGTGTGCAACACAAAACGGTCACCGTGCGTTCTTCTCATGGGGTATCAGTGTATGGAATGGGGTATCACGCGAGCACCAGCGATGGATTCGTTGCGATTCCAACTAAAGCGTTGGGATCACACTATTACATCGCATCATACATGCGGAATAGCGATTCAGCTCGATCTGAATTCTCCGTATCGGCTCTTGATAAACCCACTATCATTGATATAAGCACCAAACAAGGACACCAATTTCAAGTGTCTCTTCAGCCATATGAAACCTACCAATACCAGGCTACGGGAAACGATGATCTCACAGGGTCTTCCATAAATGGGAGCAATCCAATCGCAGTTATGGCGGGATGCGGATGCGCCTTTGTACCGAAACATGTTGCGGCATGTGATTATTTGATTGAACAAATGCCATCCGTTAAAGATTTAGGACGTAAATTCATACTTGCGCCATTCCCTGCTCGAACTGCAGGTTACATCTATCGCATTATTGGTACTAGCCCACATACAACCTATGTTGAAATATCCGGCAATATAGACATCAATCTAGAAGCTGGAGAAGTGTATGAAGGTGATGTCCGTGGTAACACAATCATAAGAGTAACGTCCGATCAACCCGTACTAGTGGTTCAGTATATGAAAGGCTACCATGCCGATAGCAAAGGCGATCCGTCTATGGTGATTGTTCCTCCTAATGAAATGTTTGGTCAAAACATAACATTTTCGGTGTTTGGAATTGACGAATCATGGGGATATTACATAAGTGTAACAATACGATGCAAGTTTCTTGATGGACTTACATTTGACGATAACCAAAGTATGGCCAGCTGGGACATTCTCAGAAGTAGCGATGATGAGTTCTGTGTGTCCCGTGGACCAGTGACAACTTCTGCACATTCTGTCGGGCATCCGAACCCTGAAGCTGACTTCTATGTGATGGTAACAGCTACATCATATTTTGTATCTTTTGCTTATCCTGCTGGCTACAATATACTTATAGGTTAGTGCATAAATTGTGTTAATGCTATACCGTATACAAATATCAGATTTTGTTGAGACGTGAGCGTCAATCTTAGTTTGCACTTATACAGGGTGTCCCAAAAGTCTATGCACGACTTTGAAGCTTTGTATTTCACAAAATATAAGTCGTATTGAAAATATGAATACATATTTAGAAAGAGGAGATGTGGGAAATAATTTTGTATTACTGCAAAAAGTAATTTTATACTTCGGACGAATAAAGTTCATAAATCCATACCTATTGAGATTAACAAAAAGACGGGTAGAGTTGGTTACACGGAAAGTGATCCGTCAAATGTAATATTTAAAATTTTACCTTACAGTGATTCCATTCATAATAAAAAAAACTATGAAACGAAAATTATGTGTGATATAATAAAAAAAACTATATCACACATAATTTTCGTGTCTATAGTGAAATCTAGTTTAAATGTTTTGTTTGATCTGAATCTTGTATGGAAACTTCTTCAAGTCCTTACGCATAATTCTGTGAACAGTTGATCTTTTAATCTTGTTTTCTGCGGAAAGTCGGCGAATAGATCTCTTTGGTCTTATAACATCAATGTGACTTGTTGATCAACCAGTCTTTTTTCTACCACATCGAGACAAATCATGCACAGTTCCTGTGTTCAAAAATGTATCCACCAACTTCAGAATGGATATTCTTCCTGGTGCGCGTTTCACTTTGAAATGTTTTTGTTGAGTAAGTTGAACTGAATTTGTTTCAGCGTAGAACCATACAATTTGTATTCGATTATCTATGCTGTAAACCATCTTGAATGAAGACTTTTGCTGTGCAATGTTGTCTACTATGCCTATTTATGTTGTGATTGACCGAGTTTGGTATAATAACATTAATGTTGCAAGGTAATCAGTGAACTGTGACTAATGCGCAACGTTGCTTTCATACCATTAATTTATGCGCACCTGGTTTTAGCAACAATGTGTGGTACTTGATATGGGTAGGTCTCACACGGCCACAAACTTTCAACCAGTTTTATAATGTTGGTGGTTCCCCAATAGGGGTTGTGTTTGGTATCAAAATAATTTCCCAAATCTCGTCCAACAAAATATGGTTAAAATTATACCATATGATTTATATTTTATGAGATATGACGCTTCAAAAACGTGCATAGACTTTTGGGACACCCTGTACAATATAAGTAAATATACAGGTATCAGCCCTACTGATGAGGCTGATAATTGAGAAAACACACAGGGTGTCCCAAAGGTTTCGAAACCATTTTAAAGATGTGTATCTCTCTTAAAATCTTAAAATAAGTCGCAGTACCAAATTGAAAATACATTTGGAAAGAAAAAACTTGTATGATCATTTCTGTACCAAACATGACCCCTTTTTGAGGCCCTCAACATAACACACGCTGAAAGGTTTTGCCACATAACTCACACTTGTTCAATTTGATGGATGCACTGTGTAAGTCAATGTTATCACATGCCACATGTTCCTTACGTTCCATTCATGTGGATTTTTTTGTACAAAAAGGTTTTCACTCATTAAATGTTGTGCAAAGCATTAATAATGTTCATAACAAGGATTATGCCCATCTTTAAATCAAATAGAATCATTGTGGCGAATCATTTTTTCCGCTTCTATTCCCTACCTGTTTCCCTTTGTCGCATCCTTGATGTTATTTGCACTTTCTACTCGGCAATCGTCTGCAGACGAGCGTTCCAAAAGTTCACAAAATGTTTCAAAAATCTCAAATGTGTTGAATTTCATCCCCATATTTGGAATCGCCATGAGAAAAGCAGTACAAATATGCCTGTTTTTTTAGTTCAGTAATTCTTGAGATAAGACTGAAAGTTGGAAAATATTTTGAAAAATCTGTTTGGTGTATGGTAAACTAAAAGCTGAGTGGAAAGTAATATTACAGAACAGCTGTGTTGTCTGTTCAAGGAAATGTTACATTGACAACTACTGTATAGAGTGTAATGTGCTATTGACTTTTGAGCAAAAACAAGTGAAGACATTGAGATTAAGACCTCCTTATATTATCAAATAAGTGGCTGAGCAATGAAACAAGGCATTGCTACGAGTCTTACCTTATTCACAGCCTCTCATTTGACGACGGTTCAGCCGATTCCTGTCGAGTCAACTACATTCGAAGATACTAGTTTGAGCGTAACAGAGGAAACAACAACGGACATCGAAACTACTGGTATGTGATATTTACTGAAAAACTAAAGAATATGAAAACAACAACTTCGATAATATTAATGATGAGTGCTCAAAGCTGTGTACAGGTCTTTTCTTGATCCCCCCCCCCCCCCCCCGTTTTTTGGTTACTTTCATATTGTTTTAATATTTCTGTCGTTATTTTCCTTTCGTCCTTTCTTTTTCTCTTTTTTCTCCGTTTCCATCTTTTAATTTTCACTTTTATCTTTCATCGTTCGTTCATTCTCTCCTTTCTATAACCAAATTGACAAGCTAGTGCTACTGATTGAAAATACAGGGTGAGTAAAAGAAAAATTGTACTGAATATTTATAGTAATCTGTGCAGAAGTTTCTGAGATTATTTATTCTGACAGAGAGGCTGTCCCATTAGCTAAAATAATTTTAGTTTGTTTAAATTAGGTTTTTAAAATAAAAAAATTTAAAAAAATCTTTATTCAACGATATATATAATTATACATTAACATCAATATTAACCATTGATATTAAAGGTAATAATAATATTAATAATGACAAATGTGTACAATGTGACAATCGATTAAAAATAATGAGTTATAATATATAAGATTAATTATAGGTCAACATGTCGTGCATACATATAATATAACGACATAATTGATATTCATAATAATAAAAAAATGAATAACGTATTTATAAACCGCAACATGTACATGTATACAAACCTCAGAGCACTGTACACAAAAATGCACATAACAGAAAAGGGAATAAAGGCAAAGAATATAACAGCAACATGGAGCATTGATGCATATACACAGGAACGTAAAATCATACAAAAACAGAGAGTCCGATAGGATCATGAGAAAAGGTGAGTCTTGAGAGCACGTTTGAATGAAGAGACGGAAATGGCATTTTTAACAGTCTGAGTCAAATTATTCCGTAACATAGGCGCCGCGATCGAAAGAGCTCTCATACCGTATGACGAAGTAGATGATCTAAACTGCTCACAAAAAGTTAGGAAACCTTTTTGAATCGAGTATATTCTTATTATTTATTACCCTCTTTGTATCTGTTATATATCAATAGAAAGCTGAAGTGTTCCTCTTTAAAATTATACCACATTTTCAATGATAACATGTTGCTGAACTTGGCCACATGAATGAGAATGAGGCAAAGTCTCAAATCAAATGTGCCAAAATTACCGTTATCTGTGCTACACAGTCAATACGTAATGATCAATAATCACACCGGTCATGCTTGAGAACCATGAATGGTTTACACAAAGATTTGCACCAGTGAGCACGACACACACAAGTTAACCCTCATCTCTTTAGAAAACCATTATTTGGGTATTTGCAAGACTAGGTTAACAATGACTCCAGGTGGAAGGTCATGAAGGTAAGTGATGAAAGGTTTAGGCATACAACTTGTACATTTTTCTGATACAAGGTAAACGTTTTGCAGTTTCAATATGCCACATTTTACAGATTTGGAGAGAGCCCGTGCCATTACCTATTGACTGTTTAGCACAGATAACGGTAATTTTGGCACATTTGATTTGTGACTTTGCCTCATTCTCATTCATGTGGCCAAGTCCAGCAACATGTCATCATTGCACATTTGGTATCATTTTAAAGAAGAACACTTCAGCTTTCCATTGATATGCAACATAATACAAGAGGGTAATATATGATAAAAATATACTTGATTAAAAAAAGTTTCCTAACTTTGTGTGAGCAGTTTAGAAACGATGAGGCGGAATTGTGATGCCGAGCGTAAAATGCGGTTTACATTATGGTGTAGCAAAAGTTCGCAGATGGTGGAGAAATCGTGCATGGCCTTGAAAGTCAGAAGAAGGATTTTGTAGATAATCCGTTTGTTGATGGGGAGCCAGTTGAGTCGACGAAGGAGGTGATACTAATATGTGTTCCTTTCGTTTTACTTTACGACAAGTCTTGCAGCAATTTTTTGCACGCGTTGCAGCTTGAGGATGTCCGAATTCGGCTGTCAAAACAACAAACTGTTGCAACAGTCGAGTCTTGATGTTACAAAGACATGGACAAGGCGCTCTGTAGTTGGCTTGTCTAGATATATTGTCTTATGCTTTCAATCTTTCTAACAGCATTATGGACTGATTTGCAGATATTGTTAATGTGTCGAGACATTCGGAGCCCTGAAGACAACTCCGATATTACGAACACGGGCTCTTAGGGATAATATTAGTCTGGACAATTGACACAGAATTGAGGGGATCAGCGGTACGAAATCTGGAAGAAAAATGTTTCAGTTTTGCTGTCATTTAGCGCAAGTTTGTTCATGATTGCCCATGACTTCACATCGTTCACACATTTCTAAAGTTTGCTGATTGCAGTGCAGCGTTCATTTTGATGATATATAACGGGGTGTAATTTGCATACGAAACACTATTGACGCCATGCGAATAAATTATGTCTTGAATTGGGGCACAATACATGGCGAACTTGATTGGGTCGGCAACTGATCCTTGTGGAACACCACAGTTCAATAATTACAGGATCTGACACTGAGTATTTGATGACAACACGCTGTGTTCGACCATCCAAATAAGACGTGAACCACGAAAGGGCAGTGCCACAGATTCCATAACGTTTAGACAATCGGTCAAGTAGAATACGGTGATCGATTGTGTCAAATAAAGCAGTCATGTCCAACAATATGAGAACAGCTTCTTGATGTTAATCGATGGCGCGCAATAGGTCGTTTTGTCAACCACAAAAATAATTCCCAACTTAATCCAGTCTATTAAGAAAAGTGTATTGTTTTTCAACTCGATAACATCATTATTCCATATAACTTGATATAATATCCTCTTTGAGTATAACTTGCTTAGTGTCGAACCAGATTTTAAATAGCTTATAGTGAAATGAAGGCAATCTCTTTAACATAATATGACACGTGTTGTTAAGCTGCTTAAATGTACAGTTACAATTAAAAATATTCATACCAATACCCAACTTGTTTATATAGTACAATGGGATATTTTGTAAACAAAAATTAAAATTAGTTGCGGAGAACATGTTGTATGCTCATTTATATAATAGTGTACAATTTTAAAAACCGAACAAGATTTGTGATATTTCTCTAACAAGCTCTTTTGAATATCGCTATTGAATAACGGCGCACAATCTATTTCGATCATCACAAACTCCAGATCTTATCTTTGAACTGCTGAATTCACGAAATAATCACATTGTTTTGTCATTATTTTGCATTTATTGCCTAAAAATAATATCTGAGCAAGTTTGTTTTGTCTTATTGATTAGCTATTGTGACTCATGCATCTATCCACTTATTCATCAATGCCATACGTCATTGAGTACAATACTCTTCTTTTTTTTTAAAGTTTCAAAAATGCAGTAACTTTAATACCAAAACAGTCATAACTGAATAACGGTATCATGAAATGTGGTGATTTTTGTTTGCTAATAATAATAAATAAATGCAGCTATTGATTCAAACATATTCTGGCAAAAATTAGTTTAAATATATATTTTACTTGTGGTTCAGCTTTTATTACTCACCCTGTACCCGTGTGTACGTGTCCTCAAATTGCGGCCATTTTCTATTTTGATCATTATACTATAATTGTTGACAACCCATTATCAAGCCAGAATCGCAAATGTTATTAGCTGCTACATTTTGGGAGAACTCGTTCCTTTGTTTTGAGTATGCCATATGGAACCAACAAAATACATCAAAAAAGGGGCATGTTTTTAACTTGGTGAAAACACACTCTTATCATGCTAATGGCAGGCCTTTAAAATTGTGACTAGCAGACCTTATGAAATATTATGACTTTCGTCTATTTGGCAATCAAGAGACAGTGACGTAACTTCGTATTCTACTAATCGTAGCACATAACGCGAGCGCCTACTCGAGGCGCTGTCGTTTACTTACGAGTGTTGAAAGACGGAAGATACACACGCGTGCATAAAAGCTGCGCATGTTATTAGTTACGTCACTGTCCAGAAGAAGCCAAATAGAGTATAGGGGATCGTGTGAAATTGTATGACTCGCGGAACGGGGTTTTTTAAGGGTCGCTATAGTCATAATTTAAAATGTATGACTAACGACATTTTGTTTTGTATTTTATGACTAGCGACATTTTGCTCTGTATTTTATGGCAAGCGACCCCTTAATGTAATTATGATTAACTAACCTTTTTGTATGACTAGCGAACGTTTTTTCATATTATGATTAGCGGACCTTTATCATCATTACGACTAGCAGGCCTTATGACGACTAGCAGGCCTTATGATTACTGACCCTCATTTTTATGACTAGCAAACCCTCAGATACTTTTATGACTAGAGCACTCTTGGTATAGGATAACCCTTATGACTTATGAACCTTGTGACTAGCGACCCTTATGACTAGCGGGTAGACCCGATTGAATGATACATGTCAAACCAAACACTTACTGCGTATTTACACCAAGAACCGGAATTTAGTGACATTTATGTATCTGTGATCATCATTAAGAAAAAGAACAAATATATATACAATAGTTAACTTCCACAAGACAATGACGTCACTTCGTCATTCACTGATTGTAGTACATAAATGCGCGTGCCTACTTGCAGAGCTGGCATATGCACGCATGGATAGAAACACGCTAAATATTGAAGCCAAACAACGGAGAGTCGCACCATGGCAACAATAAACACGCAATTCCAATAGCATCGCACCCGCTTGTGTGTCATTAGTGCGTCATGTTTTTGCAGCCTCTCTACGTGTTGCGCTTCCATTCACCGCACATCCATACATCGTGTGCGTATATTCATTGTTGGTTGCGTGATATTGAAATACACTTAACGCACAAGCTGGCGCCAGAATGTTGGTAGCCCCCGACAATCCGACAATATGACATGGTGACGGCATTATTTTTAGATCAAAAGAATTGCGTGTATTGGTATGCGTAATGAGCGATATCAATACTCTATTTGGCTTCCAGAGGAGAGTGACGGAACTTAACAGGCGCAGCTTTTACGCACGCGTATGTATCTTCAGTTTTTCAATGCTCGTGTGTAAACGCCAGTGACTCGAGTAAGCGCGCGCGTTGCAATTTGTAGAATACGCAGTTACGTCACTGTCTCGTGATGACAGATTATCTGTAAGAAGATTGTCTGTGTATAGAAAGACATCCATACAATTGCGCATAATTATGTTGCGCCTGTAAAATTACGTCATTGTACAGTAGTTAAATCCGGAGTTAAATAGAATATATTAAAAGTTTAAGCGAGTTTCTATTTATTCGAACCGATACTAAAACTGTTCATTCAAGATGTCTCATCATTTCAGACTTTATTACGTCGACTGCTGAGTCCACTACTATTGATGAGTCAACAACTATTGAGTCGACTACCATTGATGAGTCGACCACCCCTGGTGAGTCAATGATAAGACAGCGGTGTCTAGAGAAAACTTTAACAACTGCAATAACCAAGTAAACTATGTGATTCGTTCCCCAAAATGTCGATCCCTAAATTAATATAATAATAATAACCTTCCCATTCAATACAAATCATCACAGCTACTCCACGGCGTTAGTTTCTTCCTTCCCCATCATATTGCACGATCTCGCGGCCTATACCCCCAGACAATTTAGCTTACGAGTAGAACTCACTATACCGGCCGGGCAAAAAGTCCAATGCAGGGAACTCACGATCGATCAATACTGCCCACAATAAGTTATCTATGGCTTGAAAATAATGTTACCATATCTCAAAACATTAACGTGTCCCATACTTCCTTATGTCGTGGGCGGGCAGTGTATGTATCAGGTAATAATAATTCATTCCCATTATCAAATCTCATAAAAAGCTCATTATATTTTACAGAATCACTGTTTATTTCTTCCAATACGTTTGATAGCTCCCCCATCTGTATTAGTAGACTGTGTCGATAATACAATGACTGTGTATATTCCTCGATCCATTATTGACAATGTTCCTGGTGATCATCTACATTTCATCGATGACAACTGTGTCAGTTCAAACTATAATGATACACATGTCCGTATTATGACAAATCTAGACAAATGCGGAACTACTATGGGGGTAAGATCTATCTTGGTTTAAACCACGATATATGCTAATGTCCATGAAAATAGTGTACTTTAGGTCCCAGAACTGGTATACCAGTATCGTTCAATATTGGAACCTAAGAGTATACTGGTGCGATTATACTGTTCCAGTATCGGTCGATACTAGAACACCAAATTGTGTTCCAGTATCGAGCGATACTGGAACGTTTTTATGTTCCAGTATCGGACGATACAGATACACATGCTACCAGCGTAATTTTTCCCCGGTACATAATTTTGTTCCAGTATCGCCCGATACTGGAACATTTTATATGTCCCACTACCGTCCGATACTGGAACAATTAACTTTGTACCAGTACCGGACGAAACTACTAGTACAGTCCAGAATTTGGGACCTAAAGTACACTTTTCTATTTCCATATCGCTAAGATTTCTTTTTTAAATGACTAGAATCCTAGATCGAAGGACACATCTGTAGTCAAATGCCAATTTCCAAATCCCCTATGTGTCTCGCACAATTCAGCTGGAAGGAAGGAGTAGTGCAAAATAATCGGAACCACCTAAAGTGACATTGGGAAACACCCAAAACACTTAAAAAAACCAACGTAAATTTTTGCTGCTTTAACAACGTCGTAGAACCGAAAACACAGGTAACCACCAAAGGTCTTATAATCTTTTGATAATTGTGTTCTATAAAATATCTCTAGAGTATTAATCATTTTTAATAGGAATTTTTAGAGTTCAGTTCAGATTGATGGCTTAAGCATAAGCTAAATACGAGTATCATCAGCATAAATCAGCACCTTTATGCAATGTTTTGCAATGATATCTTTGTGAAGGCTGTATGAAAACACAAGGGAAGATAATGCATAATGGAATACGTATAATTGATCGAGGGTGTGTTCGCAACGAAACATAGCACTAACCACAAATGCCGGTTCTAAGCACTACAAATCACTACAGCAAATATGTGCTGCTTCCTACTTCCTAAATCTTCCTCATCTTTTTGATTCATTACTGCCGATATAACGTCTGGATCGTAACTACAGCAAAGTTGGAATTTTTAATCTAAAGATTCAACGCGCAGACTATGCTTTAAAAAAGAACGTACATCTAACACTGCGCGGTGACATCGGAGCATATTATTGTGATTAACGCAGCCTTTATACGGAAGTCTCCATACGTCTTTGATTGCGTGAGTTCTCGCGCCAGCGCATTTCAGTAAGATGAGATATTTGGGCCATACTCTCTGAAGTCACTGCACGAGATAGATGAATAAATAGATGCGATCCCTGCAAAATGTTCTACACAACGGAGATTAAAACATACGTTGTACTTTCGGGTCATTTTTACAGGTTGAGGAAGAGTACGTAGTTTTCTCCAACTTCATTAAAGACGAAGCCATTGCAATCACACCTGATAACATAATTACACGTGACCGCGATATCGAGATATCTGTACAATGCAATATGAAACGTGATGGGCTAAGTTCCTTCAGCTTTCATCCCGATACGTCTAAGATGAAACATTATGAGGAGGAAGGCTACGGTCAATTCAGCTTTAACCTTCAGTTATATCCGGACAACAACTACACAACTCCTTTCCCGTCTGAAACTTACCCAATTAATGTACATCTACGAGATGTGCTCTACTTGGAAGCCATTGTCGATGCTGACGAAGGACTGGAAATCTTTGTACAGACATGTGTAGCAACATCGACACCGGATCCTAGTTCAATGCCGCAGTATTACTTTCTACAGGACGGGTTAGTTTGCCATTTTGCAAAGCTTTTTGTAGTTTTCTGTGCTTTGTAGGATAAGCTATAGTCGCATAGAATTATTAGTCAAAGTATTATAAAAAAGGACCTAATAACAATACCCATCTTCCGTGAAATAACTCTCAGACTGTTAATTGCGTTTTCGAAGTTCCCACTGCTCATGCTCAGAATCTCAATAGGTAAAGTTTGATTCGAGATTCACAAATTGAGATTGTTGTGCTCCAATGGGATTCACTTTACATGTTATACTCTTCATGAAATACCCTGTACTTTTCATCTGAATGTTTCAGTAAAATTTAGCACATTTAGAGGGTTATAATAATGCCCTTGGAAATTATTACTGACATTTCTTCGAACTTCTGTGCATTCTTAAATGTTATTATCGTTGGTGAAATTGAAATGTAAATTCGAGTGATTTATATTGGATTACCATGGGATTCCATTCCATTAACGCTACGTTACGTCATTCCAACGCCCTCTAATATCAACATAGCCTGGAGGGGGAGAGGCTGTTGACCATGCATGCATGACCACAAAAACGCGTAATAAAGATTGCGATGGTATGAGGACTAAAGAGGTCTCACAAAAACCTAATGTTATATTGAATGTTTAGGTCAGAGGAAATAAGCGTTTAGGGGATGTCTGGAATATTGTATTGGTTACGTATGCCTACAGTCTACAACATGATACTGGACTCCTATCCCTCCCCCTGGATAGCCACCCCCTACCTACTCCACCTCTTCCATTAGGTTGCCACCAACCATCATTACTTCAAGTTCAAGTTCCACTCAGCACTTTATGTTTGATTTTCTACAGGTGTATCAAAGACGACACACTAGAGTTCTTCTCGACGGGTGACCCAATGGTTGAACGATTTGGATTGGAGGCTTTTGCATTTGTCGAATCCGATACACCGGTAATAATACTACATTTGTATACTAGGACATGGAAGTCTACATAGCTTCTCTTGTGTATCTTGTAAGCATGTCGGAGTATCCTAGTTTTTAAATTATAGTATGTTGACCCAACGAACACTGCTTAGTTGGTGATTTCATTTTACCCTCATCTTTACAAATCACAACAGCAGCTCAACTCTGGGTCTTTGTCATTTTATGGAGGCTATATATTCGCTCAAAAGTCTAGTTTTTCGTAGCGCGACCCCGTGTTATCGCACCAACGACGGGGACTTCCAATAAAATGCCAGTTTTTATATAGCGCTTTTCCAATTATGCTCAAAGCGCGTACATTTATTCCGCTGCCACTATATGATACAAAACAATCAGTACGTTTCACTTATGTTTTGCTGCACTGGTAAATATGAGTGTTACATCCGTGTAGGCAATCCGGGTGCGATTCCTGGCGCCAGGGGCACTGACTGATCCTAGTTATTGATACCAGTTGTTCTCACCCCTAATTAATGTATTGCTAATCTCCAGGTATACGCTCATTGCTATCTAATGGTTTGCAACATATCAGACCCGAATTCCAGGTGCGCTCAAGGTTGTCATGATTCTAGAATTGCCAAACGAGATTTGAGCATGCGCAGTGGGTCTAAAGCGTACGTCATGACGCAAGGACCAATCATATTTGCTGATGGTAACAACTTAGTATCCGGGATGGATGCATCTAAAGGTATTGTAATCATAATGTAATGTAAGAAGTAGTTGAATAGTCTGGTTTAAAGAGTGTTTGAAAACATAAACCTGTTTGAACATATGGATAGGCCTATCTATAAATCACCAAATATCGTGTTATGACGCGCGGTGTATAATGTATTTATTGGTATGTTATGTTCTAAAAACACTACTATAATCTGGCGCGCAAATAAATAGCATTGTCATAACTCCTCACATGGAGACACTGACTCACGAAAGGAGGGCTGACGGGCTATTAATGTGCGAACCAAATGCTAGTAATGAAGCTAGAAAACATGATAACACAATAATCATACCCATTACAAACAGCGTCAAGATCATGTAAAATCTATCTCGTGTTGGCTATGAAAACGTAGGGAAAGTGGTAGAAGTTGTTTATTTAGGTATACAATCAAGTTTTTGAATTAGTCAATGATTTAGCATGATATGTTCATAAATATTTATGTATTGTTTAACCCTTCGTGCCATCTGCTGCACAATTCGATCAAATTAATCCTCGATATTAGTTTAAAATGATAACCTCATAGTTTCATGGCTTGTCATATGTACATGTGATTCACATTTGCCTTTTTACCAGTCCCATTTCATATTAAAGGTGACAATCACAATTTCATATCATAATTATGCATATTTTTACAGATACCGCTAAGACTGCTTCTTTGCTCAACCAGCCAGGCTTTATTTGTTTGATGGCTTGTTTGAACGATGAAAACACAGTCGGATCCTGGTGGGACCAAGCTCAAACGTGCGCCGATAAATGCAAACAGGATCACTGAGAGCCAAACACATATCATCGCTATTCTTTCAAAACCTCGTATCTCCAGCTTTCCTCAAATTGATTTTTTTGTTTTGTTTATCATGATGTCAGAGACATTATGCAAATGATGGTAATGTTTTTATTTGTCACAGCCAATCAGAAGGCAGAACAATTTTGTTTTTTCAGCCCCGGTGTTTCAAAACCTCGTATGTATACAAGGTTTTGAAACACAGGTGCTGACCATGTGCTGAGGGGAAACTTCCAACATTCTTGACATTTCGCAGCAAATTTGTGAACTACAGGTGAGATATTATTGCAAATGGCTTGAATTGATATACGGACTGATTAAATGACGAAATAACGATATTATTCTTTTAAAACCTCGTATCTCCAACTTTCTTTTTTTCGTCCTCCTGCAAAAAAAATTTTTTTGGAGATACGAGGTTTTGAAAGAATAGCGACGATATCGTATATCGAATTCTTTAGAGTCAATTTGTGGAAACTTGGTTGATCAAAAACGTGACTTTATGACTAAGGTATAACATGTAATATAACTATAATGTAAAGTTTATTATTGTAAATTATCTAGATTATATGCAGTATATACTTTAGATTATAAAGCCAGTAATATATACGTAAAGGCAATATTATATAATTAATTTACAATTAGCGATATTGGCCAATGAAATTTCACAATTACAGTGGCGGCGAAATCAACAAAACAAATCCAGGGAAATATGAAAAATTGGGGGCAAAATGCGCGCGAAAAATAGCTAATTTAGATCAATCAAAAGTGTCATCAAATAAGCTGACGTCAATATTTCATATAATTAGCTTCAGCTAATTTGATTAAAAATTAACGTGAAGAGTCGACATTTTAGATTGTTTATGGAGAAAACGTGGTGGCGCTTGATCTCCTTAGGGGGAAATGGTGTAGGGTTGGGGAAATGGATCGCGACTGGGATCATTGGGCATTCTTCAACTTCAACGTAATATTTTCAAATTTCAAAAGTGTTCTTTATAACATAGAAGTAGTATGTCATATCAATGTTTGTACGACGAGATTAATTGTGAATGGTCTAACCCTAAATAAGAAATGAAAAGATATTAAATATATATATGGTAATAAAAATCAAAATGGCGTTAACTGGTAATTACTGATGGCGGTAGGCCTTTCATACTTGCCTTTTCATACTTGCATTCAGATGAATTTTCCAGTTGAACGACTTTTTAAAATCAACCATTGAAATGATCGACAGGCGGCGGAAGGATCAAAGGGTATCAATGTTAGGGAATGTTCTACTCTTGATCCAATCGTTGGATCGAAACCAGTGGCGTAACTAGACTTTTTCATTTTGGGGGGGGCAAGATGGGGCAGTGACTTGAAATGGGTGGGCTCCATTGAAGTGTCAAGAAATGCGCGCGGAGCGCGCGAAAATTTTCGACTTTACACCTACTTTTTGCACGATTGAGCTACATTTCGGCTCTAAACAAGCTTGTACCATAGAATATTGAATTTTGCAAGACATGCGCGCTACGCGCGCGAACATTTTTGATTTCATTTGGGGGGCAAGCAGGGGAGCAAGGGTTCCAAGTGGGGGGCTCCCCCCCCCCCCCCCCCCCCCCCCCCCCCCCCCCCCCCCCCCTCCGCGCTGGTTACGCCACTGACCGAAACAGTTGTTTAAATATTATTTATTATTACTACAGGGTGTCCCCAAAAAAAACCGTGACTTTAGGTGATTGTAACTTCCTAGTGTCGGAATGGAACATTTCAAACGAGCAATTAAAGTTGAATGTGTTTGCTATAATTTGAAGAAAACCGCATTGCATTCAGTTCAGTTATTACGGAGAAATGAGCGATCACGTACCAGTAGGCAAAGTACGTGCTACTGTAATGAAAATTGACAATAGGCCTATAGGTTATAGTCTTAGCATTCATATGATATATGATCATTTGTCAAAAATGTCGTAGTAAGCGATATCGATCAATGTATTGATTTTAGATTTGTGTCTTTCTTGCGCACCGTTTGGAACCTTAGGTTTTATACAGGGTTTGTGTAAATTCACCAATTATTACAAAATGTTGTAAGATTTTGTTATTATTACATCATTACATGTCAATAAAAAAATATTATGTTGCTATATAAAAAATCATTAAGATCATTGTTAAATGGCATTATAATTGATTTGAAAATGATTCTCAGCCAACTATCCATTTATAGATATCATATCAGTACTAAAAGCATTATAGTGGAATAAAAAACACCTGTAAATTATTGCTTTTTTGATTAATTATTATCAATATATTTCTATCAATCATACTCAAGGCTCTTACACAAGATACCAGATACATGATGCAACCGTAGTTTATTGAACTCATATTCACCAAATTGTATATTCTTAATTTTGCTCAGAATCATAAAAAGACGCATTTTAAAACGTGTATAGGGCTCTTGCCCAAACACTAGAGGAAAGCTCGAGGAAAGAGCTGGGAAAGCGCGATCCTTTTTTCTATATTGTTAAGAGGAGTGACAAAGGATCTGTGATTAACACCTCACTGAATGGGTACTTCAAATAGAAAAAAGGATCACTACTTTAATTCCTCTACTTGTGTTTGGGCAAGAACCTTAGCTGATTGGACCCGATTGGTTAAAACAGTCTCATTCAGTAAATTAGTTAAATCTCTTCTTTTCTAATAAATATACTCGTTGAATACGTTCGCCATTGATTTGTCAATGTGCTTGGTCTTTTTTCTGCGATACCTATCATGTGTTCACATCCAACGGCGAAGAGGTGTCACGTAGTTAACTGTGAGCATATGCATACTCAACTATATTCACAAACATATGTACAGGTAGCAGCCGTGAGATTAGACAATGATATTTACGAAATAAAGCGGAATAGATGTATATTTAGCCATCCTTCCCATTATCTCATCAAGCCGGATTTCTCTGATTTAACAATATTCGCGTGGCCTATATCCATTCCGTGGTGTCAACAATTGTTACCGTCAATCTGGTCCAGGAAAGAGGGCCACAATCTCTAGCACGCAACATAGAGGGCGTGAACAAAGTTAATTACAAATATATCCCATGTTTTGTGTTTTCAAAAAATAAACCGCTGGTAAGCAATATTTAGTCTTCTATCAAATACACTTGATCCCATTAAATTTCACCACCCAACTGCCGAGATATGCTCAATTCAATAACAAGAGTGCGAATCCTATTTTGTCCACTTTTGAACGAGAATTGAAAAAACACACCTGCATTTGTGATTTCAATGATGAGTATAGGACAATGTCACTACGGTATATTGTTTGAAAATACACTAATATTCAAATAGTATGTAGCTTGCCATGGCATGCATGGATAATATGGATGAAAATAAATTTTCTGCTAAAATTCAACAAACTATTAACATTTAGCATGTTTTTAGTAGGTCGATTATTATTTATTTTATTGATTATGCTCCACTACACACTGCATGATGATTGTAATAAAGAGTTCTCTGCCCATGAAAAGTGGCAAAAACTGAATTTGACATGCCTAAGGAGATTTGCCATAATTTGATAACGAAAGCTCCAAAACGGATACAAAAAATTCTATGACACATGAAAGATTGCTGAACATGATTATTTGTACTTCACGTCCAATTTCTATATTGTTTATGGCTAAAAACAATTCATGTTTCACATGGGACACTTTTTATGGCACGCCTGTATGCACACATGCTCACGAAGGCCTTTTTGGTAGGTTGGTTAATTTTATTTATTTTTGAACATGGTGCACTACGCCATGATCACGGGCAAGTAAAAGTGTTCAAATATTTTGTTCGGAGTCGATTAACGAAAGCACGTAGACCCTTCCTTAATAAGTAGAAACCAAGGTATTATTTTTTGCCAGCTGCATAGTCTACACAATTATGGCATATTTCGTCTGATAATTAAGAAGTTATTTCCAATGATTGTCTTTGGGGATCTTGTTGTGCAATAGATACGATGTGGGGTTAAATTAAATCATCATTAAGACATCATACATTATAATAATTATTACGCTCATGATTTATCAGTTGAGCACTTTTTGATTATCTTTTGATAATGTGTATTGACCTTATTTGGAATATAATGTTGCTCTGACCGCTAGTTTAAAACACCATTGAATGTGTATTCATTTTCTATGGCGTGAAAAACCTGCGATCAGAGAAACATCTATTCACCTGATGATTGGACAGAATGATTGTCCATGAAACTCCAGAGTAGCGATATATTCCGGAAGGTCTATTCCTCTGAATTTGTATATATATATATATATATATATATATAAGCTCTGCCGTTTACGGCATTGAGCACTTTGTTCATTCAACGGCTAGTCTTACGAGAAACGGTTGTCAATAATTACATCATAGGCTTACATTCATGAATTGCTTAGAACTTACTCTATCTTTGTTATCAATGTTGTCGTGTTTAAACGTTTATGTAAGTATTGATTGACTAATTGACCCAATTTTTGGACACGATATACCAACAATTGTAGATAAAATACTAAAGTGTATTCACTAAACAGCGCCCTCTATATTTAGTGGCGTAACATCCGAGGCGCAAGGGGAAGCTTCCTTTGACAGGCGTAATTTACAGGCTGAAAAGGTGAACAATTGTGCCGCAAACAATCCCTTTTAAATTTAAACCGGTCTACACAATTATCGCATATTTCATCTGGCGTGTTTTGTTATGAAACGGATAATTAAGAAATTGTTTTTGGGTGGCGGGCCAAAGCCCGCCAACCTATTAGCATGGAATTGCATATTGTTGCACATTTAGGTCTTTCTACATGTACATGGAGGCTGCCATTTTGTGTTTAGTACATTGGAAAATTGTCTAAATTATCTTTTATAAACAAATAATTTCTACTTCAACCGTTCGTTACAGTTACGTTACAGTTCGTGGCTTCGAATTTTGCCACCATGGTGTGATATTAAGGATCATTTGTTTGCGTAAGCTGTCCAACAAAATGTTATGCAATAAAAGGGCCACATTTTAGTTTGTGACGTAATCGATGTAATGTTTTTCAAGGCCAAGGGAAAATGCATGTTTTTGTCCAAAAGTATGCATGAACCAAGTTTGGGTATAACGCGATATTGAATAGACTTTAAAAACTTAAAATAATCATTATATTAGTTCTGTATTTGGCCCATAGATATGTTCCATAGACGTTATAGGCTACAATGCAGTGAATTAGTCCAAACATGCCATTTTATTTTGTTGCTTATACATTCAGCATATACGAAGAGGTCACCGTTGGTTTTTTTTTTTTAAATTTATTTGACCTAGGTCAACACTTCCGCAATATTGCTTTTGTCATTTGAACTTATTTAAAATTTGACCTATTTTGACCTTTGCCCCCATAACCGTGTACGAAAAGGGGAGTTTTTTCATGTTTGAGGACAATCGGGCAACTTTTGAAATTTGACCCAGATGACCTTGGAAGACTTGAATGTGTTACCAAGGATTACAACTATAGAGATTAATCATCGGGCCTCTCAATATCGCGTTATACCCAAACTTGTTTCAGACATTTTCCCCTTGGCCTTGAAAACTCAAATGTGGCCCTTTTATTGCATAACATTTTGCTCAGCTTTCGCAACAAATGATCCTTAATATCACACCATGGTGGCAAAATTCGAGGCCACATTTGCACTTTTCAACAAGCGGTGCGATACTTTTTCAATGTGTATGTTTGGAATCGCCATGAAAAATGCATTAAGTACAGACATACCTTGAATTGGTTAACTAATCCTTGAGACAGACCTTGAAAGTTTTGAGAGGTTTCTGAAAAATCTGTTTTGGAAAACTAATAGCCGCGTGGCAAGTGTTAAGATTCCTCCCCTTTTCCAATTTCGGAATTGCGCTTTGCACGTATAAGACATCTGATAATTTTACAATGGATTATTAAACCTAATTGGACAACAACACAAACTGTGTTGCGACTCTTGTTGACGTAGCATTTTGAACAAATATTACGATCTGCGCAGCGATCTGCACACCACCTGCACATTCCCATGAATTGCATTTGAAAAGTGTGTTAACAACCCAATATCGCCTATAGATAATAATAAAACAATGCTTTTGATAATGATGTCTATGAGATAGATAATTTCTATAATATTTAACTCATACAAATGATTAGATATATCTTTTTAATTATATATATAATTTCAATTCCGAGGCAAGGCAGTGTTATTATAGAGAATCATGAAGTATACGTGGATTACAACCGTTGTGTTAATATTCATTGAATGCAGCCATGTTAGCACATCTCAACTTAAGGATGTATCGTTCAAGACCAAACACCAGGTAAGTATTTTTATGCTTTTCAAAATCCTTTTAAACTGAGTTCAAAATAGAAATTAAACTATTATAGGGTTCGAGACCGTGTATTTATTTGTAATGTCTTTGTTAATTTAATCCACGCCAATCAGTCCGATTCTATATAATATTTATTCATTTCACTTACTCGGCTTGTATCCTTTGCTCGATCCACGAATGGATATAATTCAGTTTCGCTAGGGATATATTCTGCTACAAACATATCTATAGACCAATACCGTATATAGCATATTTACTACATTTCGACCACTTGAGACTCTCAACAAAGAATATGTATGGTCATGTGTTTTAAGCTCGCCTCCTTTCGCGTTACACACGGATTTTGGCTTTCACGACATGATTTTAACTTTACACATTTATATTTGCTTGTATACCCCCCTGAGGTAGTAAAAGTATATATTTTCTGAAGGGAAATTTCATGAGGAAACCAAATATGCCATTAAAATTATAGTACGACTAAGAACTAAAATGGTATGATCGGAAATGTTCGAAAAAATATCAGAGTTTTTAATTTTTAATTCGAGATCCATATATTTTTTATACCTACCCCTATCATTATTTACTTTACATATTTGAATTTCTCATGAAATTACCCATTAGATGATATATAATTGTTAAATTTACTACGTCGGTATGGTAATTATACCGGCTAGTGAATATCTCCAATTTTTATTTTATATATTTTTAGAATTTTCAAAAATATTTGTTTAAGGATGAACCCTTCCCTGATATAAACTGCATTTCTGAATTCCTCTAGTTACAAGCTTTCCAAAAATGTATACTTTTGCTATCATAGGTTGAAAACTTTTTCTGTTATTGTCATTTTTATAAATCCGGTAAATTGAGGCTGATTATTCATGTTTACTGTGTAGCGAATAGGAAGAAATCTGATGTTCATTGTCTTATCCATAATTAATTAGTTGTTACAAATAGTTGACAAGTCTGTTGAACCCCATACTTAAAGACTACTAATTATCCTTTAAAATGGGACCAGAATGGTGTTTGTAACATAAGAAGATGACTAGTTATTGTAAAAAGAACAAAACATGGGATTATCCCCATTGAGTTTGTACAGGCGACACCCCTTCCAGAAACACCCCTTCCAGCACCACCCCTGGTCCCCAAACATCAAACAGCTGTATCTCCCATTCTGTATTAGCTATACCAATGCCATAGCTTTTGTGGTTTTAAAAATATTTGAGGAAAATTACAGCATGAAACTAAAAAATGTAACGGCACCACCCTATTGGGAGGCGAGTTCATAACGCGTGACCGTATACATTAGCGCATGTTTCACACCGTGATACCGCTGTTTATGGTGTTTCCGGCTACGATCGCAACAAAGTTAACTGGAAGCAGATTTTCATATGATTTTGTTAAGTCATTTGATTGTTCTTACAGAAAATACAGTCAATATAGATTTATTACTATAAGTGAGAACAATGTGTGTATACATTTGAAAAAAAGATCACACCGTATTGGTTTATACGTAATCGCAGATAACCGGTGAAACATTATTATCTAACTGAATTATTTCATCATAATAAAACCATTGGAGTTGGACAATCAAATCCAGCTGAAGTATTTCTATTTGATGTTTTTTCTCTCGGTCTTATCAAAACCCCGTCTAAAGGTGTATTTTGGCTCTGTTATAATGTTCATGAATGTTATTCAAAGCTTGACTGCGTCAAAACACTGATCGTTGCTTCGTTGTGATTGCTGTGACTTTAGTATTAAGTACTGTGATTAATTAATAGGAATTAATCCTAATATAAGGCTTTATGGAAATGTAGGCCTATAATAATATTCAGTATTTCATGTTCATACAATATTGTATTAACAATGCATATCAGCGACCTTTAAAGACTTCTGCATAAATCGCAACTGCTGCTGCTGTTTAGCCATAGTCCTTTAGAGAACCGTCGGCATTCTTTTGCTGCTACCAGTCCGCCGTCTGTCCACTCTCTGATGTTGTCTGTCCAAGCAGTTTTTCTGCGTCCTGATAGAGCCTACCCTTCTAATCGCAACGTTATTAGGGAAATACAACATTCATAGTTTCACTAGGTGCCTGGATGTCAAGCACTGAAACAAATATCAAGCAACTTAAAGCAGCAGCTTGGAGAGCCTGTGGGAAGCTGAACAAGATATGAAAATCCACCCTACCAAGAAATGTAAACTTCGCCTGTTCGCCGCAACTGTTGAATCTGTTTAACTGTATGGCTGTGAGGCATGGACCACCACCCCTAAGCTAGCAAAGCAACTTGACGGCTGTTATACTCGTATGCTGAGGGCTGTCCTCAACATTCACTGGAAGCAACATACAACTAACATAGAGCTGTATGGAGACCTCCCCAAAATCACTCAAAAGATCAGGGATAGAAGGACAAGATTCTCAGGCCACTGCTCTAGTAGTCAAGAATGTGTGTCAAAGCTGGTTCAATGGATAACAAAGCATGGGAGAAGAAAACCTGGAAGACCTGCCCTAACTTACATCGATGTGCTAAAACAGGACACTGGTTTGGATGTCGGAAACTTAAAGACAGCAATGCAGGACAGGAAAGTATGGATAGCCATTGTAGATCGAGAACACAACTCGAATTAAGCAAGTTTCACCAGTCAACTTGCTACATTATATTCTGGATCTGGACAATCATTGTTTTGTTTTTGTTTTTAAATTTCAAACAGGTCCCACATGAAATTCTAAACCAAGACGATATCGATGCATTGGACGGAAATGGTACGTTATAAAGTGCAGGCCGATTATAACCTCCCAATCATACACCCCCACAACACATTTTATCAGAATCCCTCAAAGAGTAGATGGGTCTGTCATGCGTGGATGGTTTAGCTGAACTTTAAAACCATGTTTTTCATTATATTTACGGTTCACTTGAAAGTTAAAACATGTTTTTCATTTTATTCTGAGAAATATGTTTTGAAAGGAACCGTCCTTCCATTCTGTATAACAGAAGAGTAGATGAATAGCATACACAAAACCATTAGAACATGAGTAAATCTGGTCAAATCGTATCGAAAGATGAAATCACATTCTGTTAGAGGGACACTAAGAGATGTGTTGGAGGCTGCGCCCTCAATTATGATAACAACTAGGATTTGTATATTTTTACAATTGTATTAAATGTATGAACTTACACCTATAAGGATTAAGAAAAATCAGCCCTCTTTGTACAACAAAAAGTCGATTCAAAATGCTGATCTAGCCGCGATCAGCAGTTTACGTCAGGCAGAGTCCCTAAGAAAAGTTTCAATAATAGCGATGGTATTGTTTTAATCAAGTTTTGCTGTGTTTTTTGTGAGAAGAAATAACAATAATGGTAATATTTAATGTTCATCTTAAATTCTGAAGTAAATCATTATTATTTCTAAATCTTCAATGTTAATGTTCCTTTAACACATCGCCTGCTTGGCTACCTTCAGTCCTCAAAACCAGTAACTGACCAGGTAATAACTATTCTCCTAACTCCAAAACTATAGCACTAAAGTGAAAATACTAAATTATGAAGTTGTATAAAAGTAATTGCTTCCTTTTAATTTGAGACATTGTTCATGAAGATCAGTCGATAAAAACACTACATTGATAAGGATAAAACAAAGTGCAGTTTACATTTTCACACTTTGGTTTTGAACACGCAGGGGTGTGTAACAGCTTGTATTTGTATGGGCTGCATTGACCAACTGAAGCATCCCCAAACCTCATCTTACTATCGACCCGTGAGTTGTCGCTACCAGTTCATCAATAACCTGTCTGTTCCTAGTCCAAGGCTGCGTGCAGACGAACAAAATGTTAAAATGGAAAACGGACTTTGTTTTGGTTTTGGGCACATAACTGACTTAATATTCATTCAATTTATACGTGTAATATCTCAAATTAAGGGAAAGAGATTTCCCTTCAACTTTATAAATTAATAATTTTACGTAAGAGCTATAGTTTTGGAGTTGAGAGCATATTATTTACCTGATCAGTTACTTATTTTGAGGACTGTATACCGTTTCTCCCCTACAACTTCATAAAGGTACCGAAGGTGCTTTGCGATTGATGGGCGGTACTGACGTCTATGGTCGAGTGGAGATCTTCCATGACGGCCAGTGGGGTACCGTATGTGACGATAGCTGGGACTACCGTGAAGCCGATGTCGTGTGTCGTCAACTAGGATTCCCGCCCGGCAATCATGGCTACGCATGGTACGCGAGATTTGGAGAAGGAACGGGAACCATATGGATGGATGACGTAGGATGCATCGGTAGTGAGATGACTCTATCGGCATGCTCACATAGAGGCTGGGGTGTTCATAACTGCGCGCATAATGCCGATGTTGGGGTTTATTGTGATCGAGGTACGCTCAAGGTCACTGGGATGCCCCATGAAGCGAGGGGAAACAAGAGAGTTTGCATAAAACACAAATAAATGTCTGTTAGGAAATCAAACGAATTTATTAAACCTAAGTATTATTTAGAATTGACTAAGCTAAATTAGTAAACATTGACAGCCACAGACTTGCGATATATGGTACCCCCCCCCCCCCCCCACCCTGCTACTATCCGAGTGGATGTCATGCTACTATCATGAAATAACGCTGTCATCTCACCTTGATTTTATTTTGTTATCCAAATCCAAATATATTCAATAGTTTGCTTTTGCCTTTTTAATCAAAGTAATCAGACATGATCAATGCACATTGTACGCCTGTGTTCTCTTTATCTCTTAATTTCACAAAGTTAGTTGCGCGATTTTTGTCATCGCATATTTAATCCCGTTGTGTGGCCCCGGTCAAAGTGCACTTTCGAGCAGTAATTTTATCAAAGCCTTCAGATTGATGTGTTCAAGCTCACCATAGTATTAGCAACTATGATCTCACACCAAGTCTTATCTGTACAATGTACCACTGAAATGTAAATATCCATCCTAACATTATGTTCTAACAATGTCAATGATTGGTTCAGTGACTGGTATAAATGCAGTGGCTTTAGTCACGCAAGGGTGCACGCCCATCTCGCTGAGTATGCGAGTGACACTTTCAATACTTTATATACATTGTATACGCAACCTATACGTAGGCCTTTACATGTAGTCACATTTGGGAAACCAAGGACATTGAATAAGATAAGTATACTTTTTCTCTTAAAAGTTACTTTGAAATGATGGTATATACTGTAATATCAGCAATTTTCATGAAGTTCCTTATCAAGGCCCCCAATTAGTTATACCTTCAAGTGCCATAGGCAGGGGTATGTGTACTAAATGTTTCCATACTGCACTTATAGTTACTACATTTATCCAAATTAGAGGAAGCTTAAAGTGGCCATTAATTTAAACTAATTGAATAATTAACTTTTAATGTACCTCATCTGAGCGATGGTTGTCTTTTTTAAAGTCTCTTTTTGTTACCTTTCCTGAAGATAATCAATGTAGGCCTGTTATGAAGTAATACTGTTATACATCACTTGGTATAAAGTAATTCTTGAGAAAAGCCAAAGCACAGTAAATACTCAAAAAATGGAAAATCTTCCATAACTTCCAATAATGCACACTGTCTCAACACATGGCCGGAGGAGACCTGGTCGTCCATGCACATCATATTTGACTTATATAACGCAATATGATCCAAGGAGGAGGAGGAGGAGGAGGAGGAGGAGGAGGAGGAGGAGGAGGAGGAGGAGGAGGAGGATCCCCCGCCATATTGTCTTTAACACGTTATTTTTCCCTTAAAATGTGTATGTAGGAAACGTTACTCTTGCTCGCTTAAGTAACGGAGGAGAAGCATACGGACGGGTAGAGGTCAACTATGAAGGCACGTGGGGCACTGTATGTCATGATGGCTGGTCAGTATATGAAGCCAGAGTAATTTGCCGTCAGATGGGGTTTCCGAATGGACAGCATGGTGCAAAGATGTCGGCTAAGTTTGGTCAAGGGACGGGACCGATACTTATGGATGAACTGGCATGTAGTGGCGTAGAGAATAACATCAATGACTGTAATCACTTGGGTTGGAGAGTTTATACTAGCTGTAACCATGGAGAAGACGCCGGGGTTTATTGTGATCGAGGTAACGTTAATTGAGAAAGTTATTCATTATAATTATAATATTTGAATGATGTAAATCGAGTTAGTTTACTTTTGTGCCCACACATACATTTGAGATTATGTCGTTTAATTCTTTCCGATTAGTGATCATTGATGATGAAAACAACTTGTTTTACCGGATCGACCGACCCTGTATAAAATGAAAATCGACTCAAATTTCCGGCATTTTAGAGAATTTAAAAGTATTTAGGCTTGAATCTTTTGTGTCTCTCATAATATCAAATGTTAAACCTCACTTTATAAGCGAGTAAATTGGGTTTAGTTAACATCTATGTACTATGTAAAGCAATGGAATCAATGTAAATCGATATAATAAGGCATGTTCAGACGGGCATAAGTGATCGGCGTAAATTTAGACCCTGCAGCAATCAAAATTCCACAAATATTTCCTCTACTCCGAACGTTACTCCGAAGTTTTCCGACAAAGTTAACACGAGCATCGCAGGGGGCTTAGGAGTAAATATCGGAAGTACCCACACCGCACCCTTTGACCTTTGACCGATGACAACCGCGCGAGTTCTGATTGAATCTCATTTTGAGCAGCTTGGTGCTAAGCATTGATGAAAGGAACCGACAATTTGGAACCCGGTAGTATATATTTTACGGAATAAATCGTGTTGGAAACTGGAAACCAATGCTTAGCACCAAGCTGCCGGAAGCTGGATTCGTTCTGATTATTTCGAATCCCGTTTTCGGCAGCCTGGTGCTAAGCATTGGTTTCCAGTTTACAATACGATTTATTCCGTTATTTCCAAATTGTCGGTTCCTTTATTTGATTATTTCAGCTAGGTTTATTTATCGCTCGCTTGTAAACATGAATTCAAGATCGAAATTTCTCTTTTTGTTACTAATTTTTTCGCCTCTTTTCGGATGGTGGTATACAAGATTTAATGCCTATGCTGATAGCAACAGGCGCGGATACAGGGGGCTCGACGCCCCCCCCCCCCCCCCCCTCCCCCCCCCCCCCCTCCTCCACCAAAAAAAAAAGAAGGAAGGGAAAAAATGGAAAAAAAGGGGAAAAAGGGGGAAAAGAGAGAGGAAGAAGAGGGGACAAGTGAAAAAGAAGACAAAAAGAAAAGGGTAGGGAGGTACGAAAAGGCGGGCGGGGAGGCATGCGAGAGACATAAGAACGTTTGGAGTTTATTGGACGTCGGTCGGAATACATAGGCGTACGTACGTTGACGAGAAATCTGATATTTTGGCGGTAACTAGTATAACTTCTTTCTGGCATAGGCCTATATAAAAAGCCAATATTGATCGGAAATAAAGTGATTGCTTTTCAATAAAATATTAGTCAAAAGTAGCCTACACACCAAATAGCACCAAATGGGTTCGAAAATTGAAAACAAATCCAATTCTGAGGGGGGGGGGGGGCACATCACACCTCAGACTCCCCCCTGTTCGAGCTTTTAAACAAATACTTAAATCAGGAAAATATGCTCAACTTCTTTCTTGCATTGGGATAAAAACAAAATATTGATTGGAAATGAAGAGATGGCTTTTCGATAAAATGTTGGTCAAAAGTATACCCCAGATCGCACCAAATGAGTTCCAAAATTGTTTTTTTTTTTTTAATTTTTTTTAATTTTCTCTTTTTGTTACTAATTTTTTCGCCTCTTTTCGGATGGTGGTATACAAGATTTAATGCCTAGTATGCTGATAGCAACAGGCGCGGATACAGGGGGCTCGACGCCCCCCCCCCCCCCCCCCCCCCCCCCCCCCCCCTCGATAAAATGTTGGTCAAAAGTATACCCCAGATCGCACCAAATGAGTTCCAAAATTGATTTTTTTTGTTTTTTTTGTTTTTTTGTTTGTTTTTTTTTGTTTTTTTTAATAATTTTTTTAATACTTCTGAGGGGGGCACAGACACCCTCAGACACCCCCCTGTCCGAGCATAGCTCGGAGGGATGGTACCTGATCAATTTCATTTGTTCCCCCCCCCCCCCCCCACCTAAACTTTTCTGGATCCGCGCCTGGATAGCAACAGCGGTATTTAGAGATCGTGTTAAAAGTGCATCCACACGGGCGTGCTACTCCGAACTGCAGCTCGTGTTAAGCGCGTTACTCCTGAGAATTCTCCGGATTAAATTGGGTCGGAGTAAGGTCGGATTAGTTAACACGGGTGCCGTCCACACGGTCACTACTCCGACCTTTAACACGACCAATCGTTAATCCGACCTTACTCCGAACGAATTTACGCCTGTCTGAACGCAGCTTGTATCAATGATCTAGCAAACAATCTTCTGTTTAATTGCCCTCACCAGCTCACAGAATTCCGGAATGATCAGTTCTTCTTTAAAAAATGAATCTTTTTTAGAGAATCAACCATTTCTTTCTACAAGTAGTCCTATATTGAAGGGAAACAAATCAATTTCCAATTTATTTTGTTTTGAAAATGTTTCTCAATCTTACAAAAAGGAGTCAATGTTGATGTTCGCCTGATGGACGGAAACGAAACTTACGGTCGGGTGGAGGTGATGTACGAGGGGCGATGGGGTACGGTATGTCATGACAGTTGGGGCAGTACAGACGCGGCAGTTATTTGCCAACAGCTTGGTTTTCCACGAGGCGGGCGACATGGCTACACCACCCACGCGCGATTCGGTCCAGGGACAGATATGCCCATCTGGTTAGATGATGTGAATTGTAAAGGTGGAGAGGAGAATATTCGATTGTGTCCCCATAACGGATGGGGTGTGCATGACTGCAGTTGGACACATAGTGAGGATGCTGGAGTGTATTGTGATCGAGGTAAATTATATTTCGTTTGCCGCATCAAATACTGGCGTGTTTTTCTAAGTATCAAATTACAACCTTTAATGAGAAAAGTATTAACCCATAACGTCTTATGTACATAAAATGAATAATTACTTTACATACTCCTGTATGTGAAACGTCGTAAACAACCAAATTAAATCATTCTCGGTAGATACAATCATAATGATACAACATAGACACGGTTTAATGTGACAAAACGAGATTGTCCTGTTCCAGGCAGTTACGACATTGGTATACCGGTATGTGATACGTCGTAAACAAAGAACGCTATAATGGATACGTCATTATGTGAAACGCTGTCCGACGTATCTGTAGAAAAAAGGGGCCGAGTTGAATATTTTATGTTTCACATACTGACTTACAATTTTAGCATCATATCAAACAATAAAAAACAAATTTGAAAAAAAGTTGTTCACACTTATTGTTTAGGTTAAAATAATACTAAAATATGTTAGCTTTGTTCTTCCACCCTAAAAAGGACTCCTTCAAACATTATTGGCCAATATTCAGCCATCCTCGTTAAAAAACACTCTATTGTTACTCATTATATCTAGGTACTGATATAGATGTTCGTCTTGCTGACGGCGGCGAAGCTTACGGCAGAGTTGAAGTATCATATGAAGGAATTTGGGGGACCGTATGTCATGACTATTGGGAGTATAATGATGTCCGGGTTATATGTCGACAACTTGGATTCAATGGAACAAGGCATGGATACGTAGAATATACTCCGTTTGGACAAGGAACAGGACCAATTTGGCTTGACGACGTATCATGTGATGGTAACGAAGGCAACATACGTATGTGCGGTCATAGAGGATATGGTGTTCATGGTTGCAACCATGGGGATGATGCTGGGGTCTACTGTGATAGAGGTACTGTCTGTTTGTTTATCGTTGTTCGTTCATACTACTGCCGCGCCAGGCGTCGGTCAACGTCGGTGGTTAAATGTTGAAATTGTTTCAACTCCTCCAATGAAATCCGTCGACGTCTGACGGACTCCAAACGACGGGTGTACGAACGAACCTTCTTTTTCTGTATGGGTATCTATCTATGTGTCCGTCCGTCCGTCCGTCGTGCTGTCTTTATTACAAGTTTTTCCTCATTCTATTCTTAATGATAGTTTTTTATCCTGCATAATTGCTTGACATAGTGGTTTTTTTTCTTCTCTAGGAGTCGATGTCGACGTACGTCTCGTAGGGGGCGGGGAGGCCTATGGAAGGGTTGAAGTCAAATATGAGGGCATGTGGGGAACCGTCTGTCACACATACTGGGACTATAACAATGCCAACGTAATTTGCAAACAACTTGGATTTCCCGCTAACGGAAGACATGGTAGGACTTTGAATGCACATTTTGGAGAAGGAACTGGTCCCATCTGGATGGACAGAGTCGGATGCTACGGAAGCGAAAGCAATATTTATATGTGTGCACATCGTGGATGGCGTGTCGAAAGTTGTGGACATCAAGAGGATGCAGGTGTTTATTGCGATAGAGGTAGGCATTACTTAATATCAAACTCTTTCTCCCCCTCTCTCCCCCTCTCCCCTATAAGCACCCACACTGCTTCAAATGTCTCCACATACAGTTGTTCAGTTTAGAACCTCACGAATGTTGATGTTGAAATGATACAACGTAGACACCAAACTGTACCATTGATTACATCTTTGGATTTTAAAAATACAATTTGTCTTCTAATTTTACATTTTCTTATACAGGGTGTCCCAAAAGAAACTGTGCACGCGTTTACCCAACTTTAGTTCATCTGATTTGGTTTTGTCAATCCTGAGATATGATTAATTAACTAGAGCTACCTAGAATCGATGTTGTGCCACTTTTACCATGTTTACAGAAAGAATGCTTACAAGCATCAAACCGATACTAACGTGTTCTTCCAATGGGCATCACTCCGTCTTGAAACATTGGGGGAGGATGGAGAAATTTGGTCTATTTTTTTAAATATTTAGTTCTGTTTGGCTACACAGACACTCATTATATTATTTAAACCTATTCAATCACAATACAAAATAATTATGATTGCGTAACATTTGCTAAGACCACTCGAACAGGTAGAAGATGTGTATCTCCGGAGTTAACCTTTCTATTCATTGCAAACTGGAAAGTGGCACAACGTCGATTTTAGGTAGCTTTAGTTAATTGGTCATATCTTAGGATTGCCAAAACCAAATCAGATGCAATAACCGGCATCTGAAAGCCAAGTTTTGTGATGTATACAAATGGTACCACATTTTAGAACTTCGTTGTGAATTAGTTGGGTAAACACATGCACAGGTTTTTGGACACCCTGTATAATTACAACCTATTAACAGGACAAGATGTACTAGTGCGTCTAGTGGATGGAGATGGGACATCCGGTCGTGTTGAGATCATCTATGAGGACAGATGGGGCACTGTATGCCAAGACAAATGGGATGATAACGATGCACGGGTTATATGTCATCAACTTGGTTTCCCTCAAGACGGTGATCATCGAGCAACCGTTGGAGGATATTTTGGTCATGGCACCGGTCCTATATGGATTGACAATGTGGTTTGCAGCGGCAATGAGCATAATATTCATGACTGTGGATTTCCTGGATGGGGTATTCATGATTGTGGACATCATGATGACGCGGGGGTAATCTGTGATAGAGGTAGGTTGGTTTATATATTCTATTTCCTCCCACCAGACAGTGGCGTTACTGCGTCATTCACTGATCGACGTGAATAAACCTCATAAGGCACAGTTGGATACACACGCGCGTAGAAAGACGGGTGATGCATACGCATGCGTAAATACTGCACATGTAAAGTTACGTCACTGTACAGAGAAAGGTAAATAGACTGTAGATTGATTGAAATCATATGTAAAGTGTCAACTATGCGTTTTAATCAGTGACGGAGTAAGGTTTAGTGTATAGATCGGTTAATATCTTATTTAAGTGACGGTTGGGTGTTATTATGGTAACACAGGAGTACTTGGTCAGAGAGATAGTTTTGGTTGTACGTGGTTTAGATCTCATATAAGGTAAACGATCGCGTGTCAGAAGTAATTCGTGAGAGAGATAGGTTGGTTTATAGATTGATAGACATCTTACGTTAAGTGCCAACAACATTATGCGTTATTTTAAGTACGTTAATCAGTAAAGGAGTTAGGTTTAGTGTATATCGTTGATAGCGTACATACAGACTGTAACAAACAAAAAAAGGTTATACAATCGCAATTTTATTTTTAATTCAATGTTAAAATCATGCAATGTCAAAATCTCTAACACTCTGTGTTAAGTTCCATTTTGGATACCAGAATCATTTTATTTGGTCTTTTTAACTACTTGCGTTTACAATTTATGACTAATATACTAAGTCGTCTAGAAATCGGGTTACTTTCACAATAATATCATACAATATTGCTTGTGTAAATTAAATGGTTAGGGTACCGGGTTAGGGTATCATGCAAGGAACATTAAAGAGAGCAATATAATTCTTTTTCAAATAGTATTATTTCATTTGAATAAATAAATTCATAAAATAAATAAATTATATTTGTAAAGACCTAACCTTCTTTGTAATACTTTTAACCACTTGAAACGAACCATTGTTGTCTAACAAGAGCGCTCTACTGGTATGTTCCTAATTCGATTCCATTCATTTTCATCCCAGTCATGCCAGTGGGTTTACCATTGATTAAACCAAAGTGGCCCGGGTGATTTCATGACTACTTTTACTTTTTTTGTCATGAAACAAAGCTTATTCGAAAACTAAGAAAATTCCCCTTGCACGCCATTAAAACTCGAAACAGAAATTATACGGGATATATTTTTATTATTTTTTCGAAACTGTATAACTTTTTTTTGTTACAGCCTTTAGTTGACGGTTGGACGTCGTAATGATAAACACCGGAGTGCGCGGTCAGAGAGACAGTTTTGGTGTATGGATTAATATTTTATGTTTGGTTTTCGCGTCATCGTGAAGAAACAAAAGTAATCCGTGAGAGATAGGTTTTGTGCGTATATTGATTGATATATTACGCAAAGTGACGACTATGCTTTATTTAAAGCACGCCGAGTTAATCAACACAGAAAGATTAAGGTTTAGTGTATAAATCGGTTGATATCTTACGTAGGTGACGGTTGGGCGTCATTACGATAACACCGGAGTTATCGCGAGAGAGGTACGTTTGGTGTATAGATGGATTAAAGTCGACTTGCGCTACTAAAAGTTGAAATTACAAGCAAGTGTCTTTTATGAAAAGCCTAAATATGCCATTTTGCCGATGTTGACGCGAAAGAGTCGGTAAACTGAGAGTAAACTATGTTTATCAAGATTATGTTTTAATGTTTTTAACATCATTGCATATAACGTAAATTGTGTTAAAGGTATATACATGTATGTAATGAACAAAATACAACTCTAAACTCACTTACAATCACTATTTCTTTTGCCTTCCTTTTAGGTCCAACTACAGCTGTCTACATACGACCAACAAACTGGGGTAATGTATCATGTATTTTGAGTTTAAAAAAAGGCTTACACTCATCAGCTAATTAACGTAAATTAAAATTGTTATCGTTTTCGACGAAATAACAAATAATTTCACATATTTCAGAATGACTGCTTGACACATTACACATTGATGGAAATAAAGCTAAACTTTATACAAGTGGACGACGACGAAATAAAATCATAACAAGACTATTAAATCAAGATTTGTGTCTCCTCAACATGTTTAAGTAGATTAGCTGATATTTCATAACTAATGAACAATGTTATATAAATAAATATACCGTATTCTAATTTGATATTATACATAGAAAGATTTACAAAACTAAGAGGAATTATTTAATACAATCATCGCATCTGTTTTATTCATAACTCAATAACTACACGAGGGTAGGTCAATGTGTAATGAAAGTGATCTTGCTATGAGACGCATACGTGATTCTATTGAGAGATAGTCATGATAATGTAATCATTATAAAACATGAACCTCTGTCTTTCAAATAATTCACTTTTGCATTTCTAAGTATGAACTATGACGTCATAACATTGTATTAAAGTAGGACAACTTTGGATACTGACAAATCAGTAATTTGGCGGGAATTTTGAATTGTTTTGTGTGAAACACGTGTTAAGATAAGTGCATAGCGTAGCCCCAGAAGCAAGTAATAAGATACATATCCAGCCAGATATTGAAAGATTTCAGTCTGTGGTTGAACGCTATTGTGATAATGTTAATGGCGTTACATAACCAAAGGTATCCAAAAATCCAAAAATTGAATTGTTTGAAAGACTTGGGTATCACTCGCATGTCATGCCAAAGGATTCTCAATCTGACTATTCGGCAATGACTTGCTAGACATCCCGTAACTGATGTGTATATATGCTCATAACAATGAAATGTGGTGTATTAGTTAGTAAATGGTTTATTCCGTACATGGAAGTCTTGTACTTCCATGCTCCGTACGAGACGTCTAGCACACACAGAAAAATGTTTACATAATTATGTTAAATATAGAACTCCATAATTATTATGTAAACCTTTCACACAGTATTTGTGTATAAAATAGACAAGTTATGTAAAAATAACTTGTGTATTTTGTACACAATTAAGTTGTGTACAAAATACACAAGTTATTTTTACATAACTTGTGTATTTTATACACAAATACTGTGTGAAAGGTTTACATAATAATTATGGAGTTCTATATTTAACATAATTATGTAAACATTTTTCTGTGTGCACGATATAGCCATTTCTAGTTATACTATTACTGTTTCCACAGATCCTCTACCTTTTCCAACTGGCAGCGAACCAGGAGAATCAGTAATATGTGCTAACAACAAGATGCTTGTTTATATTCCGCGTTCTGTTGTTGGTGACATACCAGGCCATGAGCTATATTTCATCGACGAGTCTTGTGTTGGATCCGATCATAACAGTACTCATCTGCGTATTGTTACCGCATTGGGTCAGTGTGGCACTGTTATGGAGGTAAATGTTGTCTTAATATATACTCTAAAAGTAAAGGGAGGAAATATGCTATGATCCAATCTCGTGAATTATCACTTGAGGCTCATAGGCAGACAAATATTCATAATAACAGTATATTAGTCTTGTCGAAGCGTAGCAATACCTTGAATTATCCCATGTGTGTCAAATGGGTCGTATTTAAGGCAGTGCGGCCTGATTTGGCTCTCAGACCTTGTAAATGAAACGTACCATTGTTGAAATAGTTTCCGAATGGGTCTGTATTCATTTCCATGTGATGGAGTGGGAGGTTTTCGTCGCCTAAAGGTATACAGTTTTGTTTTTAAATATTTTATACTGATATTAATCATCACATTTTCAAATTATGAATGCCAAATTTCGCTATTCAGAGTTGTGCATATTTCTTTTGATGTATTTATATGAAAAAGTGTGATTCCACATTGAACATGTATTTCTTGCCTAAACTGATTCGCGATATGATATGTTTGAAGGGTTTTTTTATTTGTATGATACACTGATGATTAAACAGTAATATTTGCTTAAGTTGATATATTGAAATGAAAAGTAGCCTAACAATTGCAAAATATGATATATTGATCAATGTTTGTTACCGGGGTGAAATGTGACGGTCCCGCATAACTGAGACTCCACACACACGGAGACTCACATGGGATAAGATGCAAACGTGAAGAAATATATCAATATGGCCATGTGTTTTGAACTCGCCACCCTTACCATTGCATGTCCAGATTTTTACATTTTACACCATCTGAGATTCGAATTAGCATATCGCAATAACTATTTGTTCTACCCATAAAAGTATATATTTCCTGAACGGTAATCTCACAAGGAATCCAAATATGCTATTGGAATTTAGATAAGACCTAATGGTAACATGTTGTGATTAGGAATGTTCAAAAAATATCGATTTTTTTTCTTCATATTTTGAATTAAGCTCAATAATATTTTTATACCAATCCCAATCATAATTTTACTGTGCATATTTAAGTTCCTCATGCAATTATCCATCAGAACATAATAGTTGTCAATGGTAAACATGTTGAAATACACTATATCGAGAAGTAAATGAGCACAAACGTTTAAATTTCATATTTATTAGAGTTTACAAGTATATTTCTTTGGGTATACACCCTTTCCTAATTTAAACGGCATTTTTGGATTCCCCTATTTGAGAGCTTTCCAAAAATGTATAATTTTGCCATCATCGGTTAAATATTTCTTTTGTTATAGTCATGTATGTAAAACCGCTGAATTAGGGCAAGTTCACTGTGTAGTGAATAGGGAAAAAGCCAAGGACAATGCAATCGATTCGTGATTACAATTGTTACGTAATAGTTGACACGTCTGTTAAAACAGAAACATATAGAATATAAAACAATCTATAAAATGAGAGCAAAATCATGTTTGTACCATACAGAGAAGAGAAGTTATTGTAATTTGAACGAAGAATTGGGAACATTTTCTATATTCCCCATAGAGATTGTACACAACGCCACCGCCACCGCCGCCACCGCCACCGCCACTACCCTGACTTTCACAACATAATCAATCATATCTCAGCCAAACATTTATAGAAATACCTGATTTATTCACACAATGTAGCTAAATAAATAGGCTTTCACATGACACCTCAACCATAGCTTTACCACATTCAGTTGTTGAGTTAATAGAGAAGGATGATTCGTCACCAGAATTGCAACGCCACCACCCTTTTTGGGTGGTGAGTTCAAAACACATGGCCATATCAACCTGCTTTAAAGCAAATAATGTGCAATTATTATGTCAATTAAAATCTGACAACTTGCAATACAGTATTTTAATTTTATATACAAAATCATGATATGCTATATTTGGCGTTGGGCTTACATTCCGACACAAGTTATCATACTATAAAGTATCACGATACATATAGAAGATATTTGCAGAACATGTGGATCCTGATATTCGTTGATTAATGATGCAGCGTTGCCGAGCTGAAGATTTAATTTTACGGTGTTTAAGTAATGTCATGCATTTTTCATATTTTTGATTAGATTTTTACCTTGGACATTTTCATATTTATTCTAAAATAGTGCAAAAATGGTTTGTCGATCGAACTATGAATGAAATGTATTAGACCCTATGTCAAATTGAGAACAGAAAAGAACCTAACTTTATCATTTCTCAACAACGGATTTAGCTTCAACTATTTTATTGACATGACATTGTTAAAATGTTTGGTTGCTATTAAATTATCTGTGTGCGATCAATTCCCATTGAAGTGCTCAGATAATAAGTGTTGAATAGATGAAAAGATATTCATATACTTAAAATTTACTTTTTAATACGTTCTTTTATGCACAAAACACACACATAATTAATATTAAATCAAGCTCAATTTATTTGTATGGACAAGTTATAAACACTGTTAAGATTTGCAGTTGCTTCCAAAAATTAAAATCGCCTTTTCAACCTGAAAATGTATTTTAAAATATACACTATACTTGAACAATGTTATATTATGAAACATTTATTTATTGTTGTAATAAGGATAAACAGAAAATGAAACAACACTGTGAACTAATAATAACTGTTTGTTTTAATATACCATATTGCCTTTAGCGAAGATAAAGCCTATAGTCACGCGTTATGAACTCGCCTCCCAATAGGGTGGTGTTGTTACACTTTTTAGTTTCATGCTGTCATATTCCTTAAATATTTTTAAAACCACAAAAGCTATCTCAACAAATTTGGTATCATCTTAGAGCCCTAATAACAAGCTATCTGCCTGCAAAATGGCATTTGTATATCTAATACCGAAGGGGAGATACAGTTGTTTGAAGTTTTGGAACCAGGGGTGGTGCCGGAAGGGTGCCGCCTGTACAAACTCAATGGGGATAATTTGTTCTCTTTACAATAACTAGTCATCCCCTAATATTACAAACACCATTCTGGTCCCATTTTAAAGGATATTTAGTAGTCTTTAAGTATATTGTTCAACAGACTTGTCAACTATTATTAATTATGGATAAGACCATGATCATCCGCTTTCTTCCTATTTGCTACACAGTCAACATGAATAATCAGCCACAATTTTCCGGCTTTATACAAATGACTATAACAGAAAAAGTGTTCAACCTATGACAGCAAAAGTATACATTTTTGGAAAGCTTGTAACTAGAGGAATTCAGAAATGCAGTTCAGATCAGGGATGGGTACATCCTTAAGGCTGGCTCACACCATGACGGAGAGGGGTCAACGGCAAGCTACGGTAAGCTGCGGATTGCAATTTTGAATTTCTCGACGGAGCCCGGCAACAAGGAACGAGGTCAGACGGCTGGCAGCGGATTGGCTGGCGGCAAGGAACGGCTAGTGACGGTGGGTTGCGGCGACGATGAAGATGTGTGTGGGCGGGTCGTATAAATAGTCGATTTGGCGTTCCCACTCTTCACAACGTTCTGGTCATCCACTCAGACATACGCTGTGCTGGGCTGGAGAAGAATCTACTAACTAAAAGTTTAAAATCGTGGACCATTGTTACAAACAAAATCGTAACCCATCGCAGATGACCGTTACAATGCCGCAGGTACTCGCAAACGTCCCGCCATCAACAGTCATCACCCGTCACCCTTCGGCCAAAATTCGCAATCCATCGTCGCACCAAGGTCGTTACAATTTCGTTACTTGCCGTAATGTGTCGTCAGGGTTCGAGATGTGACGTCACTTGACGTTGTTTAGCCGTCAATAGTCGTTAACAACGACTACCGACGAAATTGTGACGACCTCAAAACGACTAGATACGGCCTCGCACGGCATTGAAAACGTAAAGGAAATGAGGGCTGCGGTCCCCAACGAAATCTGAACGGAATCACAACGATTTTTTTGCCGCCACAACATTTTCAACATGCTGAAAATTTGCCGATGGACGCGACTGATAATTTCGGCCGTCTGCGGTGGCTAGCGGATTCGTCAGCGACAACTGACGGCAACACACGATGATTGGCGGGAAATTCAAAATTGCAATCCGCAGCTTACCATAGCTTGCCGTTGACCCCTCTTCGTCATGGTGTGAGCCAGCCTTTAACAAATACTTTCTGAAATTTCTAAAAATATATAAAATAAAAAATTGGAGATATTCACTAGCCGGTAAAATTACCTTACCGACGTAGTAACCTTTGACAATTATATATCATCTGATGGGTAATTTTATGAGAAATTCAAATATGTAAAGTAAATAATGATAGGGGTAGGTATAGAAAATATATGGATCTCAAAAAAAAAGTTAAAAACTCTGATATTTTTCCGAACATTGTGCATCATACCATTTTAGAACTTGATCGTACTATAATTTCAATGGCATATTCGGTTTCCTCATGCAATTTCCCTTACAAGCAAATATAAATGTGTAAAGTTAAAATAATAATAATAATAATAATACTGAACATTTATAATGCGCGCAAATCTGCCGAAGCACTCATGGCGCAGTGAGCAATTAAACAAAAGAAACAATGAAACCAGAGCAGAGAACACTATACATATACAAATGATGCATAAAAAAGCAACAATTATACAATGCAATAAATCACAAAATTAATTGAAACAGCTTAATTATACGCAATATACATCAGATGAGTTTTGAGGCCAGTTTTGAATGATGAGAGAGATGAACAGGCACGGATATGATTAGGAAGTGAATTCCAGAGCCTAGGCGCAGCAATAGTAAAGGCTCTGTCCCCCCATGACCGATACGACTTGTCCATAACCAGAAGATTTTTTGATGTGGAACGCAAGCCAGACCGAGACGGTTTATACAATGCAAGAAGTTCAGTGATGTAGGCTGGAGCAAGTTCATTTATGGCACGATAAGTGAGTATGAGAAGCTTATATTGCACTCTCAGATGAACTGGTAGCCAGTGCAAATCAAACAAAATTGGGGTTATGTGAGAAGATGGTTTTGTGCGTGTGATGAGACGTGCAGCCGTGTTTTGAATTACTTGTAAACGATGAATCTGATCTTTAGGAAGTCCGTGAAGGAGAGAATTGCCGATGTCTAATCTGGAAGTGATGAAGGCATGAACCAGTTGTTCTGTTGTCTTTGAGTCCAGAAATTTCCGAATTTTGCCCAGGCTTCTTAATTGAAAAGAAGCTGATTTGACAATGGAAGATATGTGCGAAGTTAGAGTCATTGATGCATCCATGATGAAGCCAAGATTGCGAACTTGTTTCACTGGAGCAATGGTTGAGCTGCCTATATTAATGTGAATGTCAGAAAGCTTGTCTAACATGTGTTTGGAGCCAAATAAGATGAATTCAGTCTTGCTATCGTTGAGTTTGAGAGAATTATTTTTCATCCATTGACGGATCTCCTCAACACATGCTTCAATAACATGAATTGCATCAGTGGCAGCTGTCTGGTTAGCATCAAATGAAAAATAAATTTGGGTATCATCTGCATATATGTGGTATTTGAGGTTGTATTTCTGAAAGATATGACGGATTGGTGCGGTGTAGATGACGAACCATTGTGGTCCCAGTACGGAACCTTGGGGCACAGAATAGTTCAGTGTAACTGGCTCAGACAAGGTGTCACCAATTTTAACATGTTGTATTCTATCCCGTAAGATCGATTTACACCATTTCAGTGCTACGCCTGACACACCGATGTTATTTTGAAGCCTTTGCAGTAGGATATTATGATCCACAGTGTCAAACGCAGCAATGTCAAACGCAGTAATGTCGCGAAAGCCAAAATCCGTGTGTAACGCAAAAGGAGGCGAGTTTATGTCACATGACCCTATACGTAGTGCTGAATACGTCACAGTAGTAGAGGCACTGATGATGACAAGGTATTAAACCTTGCGTATTACGATTAAAGTTCGAGTGCCTCCCCTCTTTTGCTTCTGTTGCCTACGACTGAAATGGTAAATCGGCCAATGTCTGCGAATCAACTATAGTATTCATTTCATTAGCTCAGTCAATAGTAGAGATTGACCCGTGGCCTTGCATTGCATAGCACCATGGGGATTTTGATGGGCATTGAAGACTCAGGCAAGGACTATATAACTATGGGACAAGTAACTCGTAAAGGTCAAGCCCGCCTAATACCTTAATTGACATGTGATGGTTCGTGAGGGGGCGCACTATCACGTTCGTAGCAAACCAGACGATATTAGACGTGGTGGTTTTTATCGGATCAAAACATGATTTGTGACACAGAAATAGTACATCAATGGTAAACAAGTTGATTGTGATTTATAGAGGCACTGATATGCTTGATGATGACAGAATTTAGTTCTTATATGACACGAAACATTCAGAATTGTTTATTTGAAATTAATTTTAACGTGGAACAAAATACGAATTTGAAATTGTGGATGGTTTCGTCTGACAGTGACAGAGGGGGGCGTGGCGTTATTTGCATCTAATGAATATTGTAATCAGATCTCATTACGATGGCCTGAAACACGTCTATATTTGTTTATTATGATGACGCTTGTGACACGATGACCCGGACAATGAATAGTCCTATTATCTGAATATTGATTGACAGTTTACGCTTCACTGCTTGCCCTAATCGCATGTGATACCTCGTATAGAGTGCGCTATACTGTGAACCAAATCTCAACAATATGGTACAGTGTAAAACCCGAGAAAAGGGCTTCCCGTAAGACATTTCGTGATACCCATCGTGTTGGAGCATGCGATTGGTATAGACATGTGGGCTATTGTCTCCTCGATAAGAATATCGCTGTTGGCATATTAAAATCGTGTGCTAATTAGCTTTAATTAAGCTAAATGACGTGCCAATACCTAAATTGAGTGCGGTATGTACTATTATAGCAACACTTCTCTATTGAATTCATGGCGAACCCATTAACGCGTGTCTTTGTGTCGTTATTGAATTGAGTTGCCACCTCGAGTTTTAGGAATTTACTCCGGAATGCAGCTATTCACTCTTAAATCCAAAGTCATTAGTCATAGCACGGTATTCAACAATGTGTGCCGAAGTGTGGCACGGAGGGACTGGAGTCTCTGATGAATTGTACGCCAGCTAGTTATGGACTAGACACAAACCTTAGAGCAGGGACATTATCAAGAGCGCCATCGCTTGATGGCTAGTTTATCTAGTCTCAATTTATTTTTGATTGACAGGTAACATCTTTTGTTCCTCTCAAGTGATTGTCCTAGGGCCGTGTGTTTTGAACTCGCCACCCTTACCGTTGCATGTCCAATTTTTTACATTTTACACCATCTGAGATTCGAATTAGCATATCGCAATAACTATTTGTTCTACCCATAAAAAGTATATATTTTCTGAACGGTAATCTCACAAGGAATCCAAATATGCTATTGGAATTTAGATAAGACATAATGGTAACATGTTGTGATTAGGAATGTTCAAAAAATATCGATTTTTTTTCATATTTTGATTTAAGCTCAATAATATTTTTATACAAATCCCAATCATAATTTTACTGTGCATATTTAAGTTCCTCATACAATTACCATCAGAACATAATAGTTGTCAATGGTAAACATGTTGAAATACACTATATCGAGAAGTAAATGAGCACAAACGTTTAAATTTCATATTTATTAGAGTTTACAAGTATATTTCTTTGCGTATACACTCTTTCCTGATTTAAACGGCATTTTTGAATTCCCCTATTTGAGAGCTTTCCAAAAATGTATAATTTTGCTATCATCGGTTAAATATTTCTTTTGTTATAGTCATGTATGTAAAACCGCTGAATTAGGGCAAGTTCACTGTATAGTGAATAGGGAAAAAGCCAAGGACAATGCAATCGATTCGTGATTACAATTGTTACATAATAGTTGACACGTTTGTTGAAACAGAAACTTATAGAATATAAAACAATCAATAAAATGAGAGCAAAATCATGTTTGTACCATACAGAGATGAGAAGTTATTGTAATTTGAACGTAGAATTGGGAACATTTTCTATATTCCCCATAGAGATTGTACACAACGCCACCGCCACCGCCGCCACCGCCGCCACCGCCGCCACCGCCACCGCCACGACCCCTGACTTTCACAACATAATCAATCATATCTCAGCCAAACATTTATAGAAATACCTGATTTATTCACACAATGTAGCTAAATAAATAGGCTTTCACATGACACCTCAACCATAGCTCTACCACATTTAGTTATTGAGTTAATAGAGAGAGATGGATGATTCGTCACCAAAAATGCAACGCCACCACCCTTTTTGGGTGGTGAGTTCAAAACACATGGCCCTAGACAAAAGTCACACGAGTCGATGTACGTACCCGAGTCATCAGGTACCCATCGTTTAAACCCCCATGATGCAACGATAGATTGTGGCTGTTAATCGACTCATTGAAGTGTGTACGAACGAAATAGATGTCCTTAATTGTTAAGTGTCGTTTAAATCAAAATTAGATTCTTTAAGTGCAACAGCTTTTTAACTGCTTTAGGCGAAAACTCTGTGTTAAAAACGCTTAAAATAGAAAATATAAAGCATTTTAAGCTCATGTTGAACTGTATAATGTTTTTTTCTTACTTAATAAATTTACATCGAATAGATTTAGCTCAGCGGTAAGGTGTCGGATTTGAAATCAGCGGGGTACGGGTTCGAATCCTATCACAGCATGTAGTTTTGTCAATGTTATTTTATTTCGTATTTATCGAGATTTGTTATCCTGAGACAAGTATACCTAAAGGGATAAACGCCCATTCATACCATTCATGCGCAGTGATCCAGGTCTGATACTGTATAATTGCTTTTCACTATCGAAGTGATTATGTAACTGCCTGGTAAATAGGTCACGCACCTTTATTAATACTAGCACATCCCATTGGTTTTATGTAGCGATCTTTTCAATCAGTGTTCAGGACTTGAAAGCGTGATCCAATTGATATGGTAATAATTGGTTTATTACACGTAACACTTCAATAGTAAATAGTGGATGGCCAATCGATTATCATCATTCAATTTAATTTGTAGTACGACCTCGTTATTAGCGTCACCGCGATATATTAATCCAGTCATTCAGTTTAGCGTCAGCGATATTGTAATCCAATGTCATTTCAAATAACCTGAACACGCTTTTAGTATGGGCTGGTTACGACAGATTTTGAAATTATAATTAAAACAATGTATTATAAAATTGAAGTTAATAGTTTGTGTTTGCTTTAATACGAATTAAAACACCATGTGATCTTTTTATTTATGAAAAGATAAGTTTATGAGCTCGACCACATCGAAATATGTATTAATAATTAATTAATTAATGGGTAAATAAATAGATAAATAAATGAATATATTAATTCATTAATTAGGTAAGTTATTAAATCCTTAAACAAACAAATGAATAAATAAATATAATGTATAACATTAATGTTCAATTAATTGAAAATAAAATGAACACATAATTAATAAATAAACCCATCAAGATAGAAGAAAGTTTAAAAAAGAAGAAAATCAATATGAATAAATATCAATTTTAAAAAAAAATGTAAATAGATAATAATATTAAATAAATAAATAAATAAATAACGTAAAATAATATAAATAAATAACATTAAGAACTTCAATCAAGAATCGAACCTACGGCTTGTTGATTGAGAGTCTAAAGCTCTACCGACTGAGCTATTTCGAACCTCGTGATATCAATGTATTTTTACAATTTAATGTTTCGAATAACACATTACATCAATTTATAGAAATTGCGTGTGGTACAAATTATGAATGCAGCTTCAATTTTCTTCAGTGGGCATTCTGTTAAGAAAACAAACTCCCTTGTAGTAGAAAATAAGTTGAAAATGGATGCCCCTCCCCGAGAACCAACATGCAAAATGAACATATTTAGATAATATTTGTGTACATATTTTATCAAAGTCACATCATGGTTTATGTACCAAACTTTTTTTTAGACAATAGATTTCATGCCGAATTACATTTCTGATAATAAATCATGAATATTTTCAAAATCATAAGTAAAATAAAGACAAAAAAGGTGACTCCAGTGAGATTCGAACTCACGCGCAAAAGTTTCCATTAGACCACCGCCTTAGACCACTCGGCCACAGTGACAGTTCCCGATTACAGTGGCAGAGAATTAACAAATACCAAATACTTATTTGAATGTCGTTATTTCCCAATGACCATAAAATCTGTCCGAGCCAGGGATAGAATATTTTGAAACAACGTGTTATTGCACAAAGGCAACTGATTTTTCTTAATCCTTACAGTTGTAAGTTTGAGCTGATTTCCATTAAAAATCCAAAAAGGTCCCTTCCCGGTCAATTAATTGCACGATAGCTAGATGGCCACTTAGCGGTGAACAATAGCGTAGGTCAATTTATCACCAAAACGAACCGCGCAATTTTGAACCGCGCACTTTGGGTACTAACACCGAGTTAAACTCCCGCGGAATTCGGACCGTCGGTTTCAAGAGTGATCTTGAGGTGAAATCAAAGTCTTTTATTGAGATCAATGTCTTGAATTACTCCTTATAATAGGACCTGTCTTGCAAACTTATTGAAACCGGTCTATGACATCTACAAGCAGAGCATTTCCCTTCGGCATTTTACAAATTCGTCGCTATCGAAAATGAAATGTGTCAAAGTAGTGTCTACATTGATATGCCAAACAGCTGTCTTAACCAGCGAAATTACACAATTTTCATTTATTTAGATAAATGAGGGTTTTAACAACTATTATTCTTAAAACGATTTTACGACGTGACCATTAAAGTACATAAAAGACATTTTAAGAGAGAGCAAAATTTGGAACCAATGGCATTTCGTCCATTTGTTTATCATGCGCGATCGCATTCAATTTTAATTATATCTCAGTGTTTTCGGACGGCAGACTAAGTAGGCCCTATATTATGGGGGAAACTCTCGTTGAGGGAATGTTTTTTAACTTGGGAACTACGTAACTGTGAATTTCCTTTTATTATACTTATAACTAAGTGATAGTGGTCGAACGGGATTGGTATTTTAATTACATGCGTTTTATGTGTATATTTTATTGAGTAACGATAGACATTGATCTTGGTAGCTCAGCGTCAAAGCGCTCGCTTTGATATCAGGAGGACCCGGGTTCGACTCTGATCAGCACCGACTTTTTTATACCTAATATATTTGCTTTATAAAGTTTTTTTGTCTCGTCCGTAAATTAGACACATTTTGCCGCATAATTTGAGCTTAACCATGCAGTTATATATTAAAAACCAACAGATCCACACAAAAAATACAAGACAGAACAACTTTATAAAGCAAATAGATTAAAGTAGCCTATGAAAAAAGTCGGTTCTCCTCAGAGTCGACCCCGGGTCCTCCTGCTATCGAAGCGAGCGCACTAACGCTGAGCTACCGAGAATAATGTCTATCGTAGCTCAATAAAATAAACACATAAACGTATGTAATTAAAATAACAATAACTTTGATCACCATTTTCCAGCTTTAAACCCCGCTTTAAACAATGCGGCAACTTTTGTCTTAACCACTCTGAATATTTCAAATATACAAGATTTCAAATAACTTGATATAATGAGCTACTGTGTTGATGGATTTTTTACGACGTTTGGAAATGAGGGATTTACAGACATTTTCATTTGAAATTGGCTACGATTTCTTCCAAATTATGTACGTTTTTCAGCGGATGTTGCATCATGAAATCACATATTTCAGGACGTTCGTCACGTAATATATTGATTCGATGTGAGAATATAAAGGGGGAACAGATATATACTCCAATGCAGGTTAGTGGATCAACGATCAACGGTCTCGTTTTGTTTTAATTTGGGCATAAATACTTGTTACTTATTTTGATGTACGCAATCCAAATAAATTTGAATTGTTAGTGTTTATGTTAGGACGCCCTCGTAGTAGATAATTTGGGGTCAAATCGAAGTGGCCACCTAGCTAACGAGAACATTATGATATTATCCCAAAGCTCGCGGCAAACCAGACATTATGCAATTCAAATGTTAATCAGTAAATCAAACAGAAAAGTTAATGTCTACTTCACGGAATTATAATCCCTAAATCGATAGCACTGTCAGACATCAATGACTTATCTCAATACTACATGCAGTATTCGTAACATTATCTCAATCAATAACATTGAATAGAGACTGGCCTTGCGTTACATTGCATCACGGTGTATTTTGATAAGCACCGACGACTCGGGTAGAAAGTGAATCAAAAGAAATCAATCATGGGTCATTCATCGATATTACAGACCATTCAGTTTATTCTTGGGATTGACGCGGGATATTTGAAAGGAGAGTAAACTCGCATGATTATGAAATGGGCTTTTTACTTCTGGTAGTTTTGGTGAACAAAGTTTAGTAATTCTAATATCACTACATTAGACGTTGTATTACCTGGATTGTTTTCAAATGAGAATAAAATATAACTTGAGTATATAAGGAAGTACGGAATTCTAAAAATAAATATGATATGAACGTAATTCATTGAGAAAATAAGCTTTGAATCTTACTCGTACTTGTTTCATAGACTTTAAAACATCTTACCATCATGGAATAATAATTCCGTAATTGCTATTCCAATATTTTATCTAACACTCCTATAGATAGTGATATCTGATGGGCTATTTCTCTAATATTTCAACATTTTGGAACATAATGATCATTTAAATTTAGCGAAGATAGCCTGCATCCCCTGTTATTATACTTAAATATTAAAATGAAGCAGACGAAGCAACGCCATATAGCGTCACTAGGCGGCGTTGATATTGCAGTTTATATCCAGGAGGCATGACCACAGTACCTTTCCAGTTCATGATTATACACAAACACACAGTTTGAACGTCGAAGAGGGCGCTCGTAATAATGTCCAATTTTTACCTTGTGTAAGGCTTGTGTAGATCGGATTGTCATTTGTCTGAATAATTTTAGAAGCCTGATCAAGGCCAGTTGAAATACTGTTTCAGGTTTGAAAAAGGGACGGAGTGACATTTAAAGTTAATTATTTAATTATCTTTTATTGCCTTTATTTCAAAACAAGTGGTCGCAACCAATATCAACGCATATCGAGAGTTGTGCATTTAATTATGTTATAACATATTACTAATGTCATATCCAAGTAATAATCCAAGGAAATAATAAAATCGTATTCTTTGTTTGTTCATTATCATCTATCTGTTAGCATCAAAGTAATAATGCAAAGGAAAGCGGGTGGGAAACAGTACGTATGTCTAATAGGTCTAAATTCTAAATTAATTGTAATTGATCTAACACCTCATTATATTTATCAACTTTTTAAAATTTGAAATGTGTGTATTTATATTGTGTAGGCCTATACATTATTGGTAGATACGACATCGTTTTGATATTTAGTAAATAATTTGTTTCGCGTATGCCACCTATGCATTTTGTAGCAATCTTAGCCACATTGTATAAGTTTGTTTGTTGTGGTGTGTTTTTGATGTGTGGTTTTTTTTCCAGTTGAAAATCCTAGACACAAATCTTAAATGCTGTTTTAAGACCAAATAATGCGTGAAATATAATGTCAAGACTGACAATTTTTTAAAGAGGTGAACTTGTCTTTAAGATAATTCAAAGAAACAATTCAACGTCAATACAAATTACTTGATGTGGCAGATCCCTAGTGCTAAAATCACAATACAACCGCTAAATAAACAATATGAAAACACTAATGTTTCACATCGCAGTTTCAGGTAACATTTTACATTTTGGTAAAGAAACATTTTAATTTTCTGTAAAGTTAAGTAACGGTAAATAATTATTGTGATATAGGGGAGGATGGGGCAACTGGACCGGTAAAGCATATTTCATGATATAAAAGCTTAAAGCTCGTGTAAATATTTATGGAATTGCTATGAAAATATCACCCATGTAACTGTTTACATATAACATATAATCAATGTTAAAAAATATCCAAACAAAAGGCCAATTACCACTAACTAAAAACTTTACTTGGCACGGTCCAGTTACCCCATCGTTGGGGTAACTGGTCCTATATGTTCCAACGGTTAGAATACACAGAAATCATTGATTGACAACACGGTAACTAAGCAGTATTTTCTTTACAAACTCATTTCCAAATTATTTAACGTGTAAAAATGATACAGGTCTCATGAAACCCATGTTTTATACAGTTTTCGTGGTTAACGTGTAAAAGGCAGTAATACTAATGGTGTACAAAGCAAGCGCAATTTTCGACTGCACGTTTATTATAGATAAAACGGTATGAACCTAGTTAAATGGTTACATGGTTGTGATATTCAGACGCCCCATATACATTTGTCTATATATACCCCTTTCTTTAATGATTTTATTTACTTCATATAATCATCATTTAGTACTTATAATAAACCATCTTGATATTTAGCCAGCTTTTCATGTTACAGGGGAAGTTAGTCAATATGACAATGATGACCCAACGGTTAATATACACAAAAAGCAGTGGATAAAATACATAAATCATGATATTTCGTCATAGCAAATACCTTTACAGACACCATTCAAAATATAATAAAGATGTAATTCATAACACCGAGGTTTTAAACCATTCTAAAGCAATTTCATGTCATATTGTAATCCTTCAATATCAGAAATAGTGGTATTAGACCCGAAATGCCCCAAAATGTCTAAGAACTTGAAAGAATGTGAATTATTTCATATTCTATTCACATTTCAATACCGAGTCATGTTTTATTGACACTAACAACTCATTTTCAAAATGAATTTTACAATTTTGATTAAGTTTTGCAGGCGGTCCAGTTGCCCCACACCCCTTCGGACCACTTACCCCCAACAAATGACGTAGCACTTTGTCAAGATGAAACGTTATTAAAACACGCCTGCGACGTAATACATTTTACGCCAAAATGTTTTAAAACATACCACCATTTGTCATAATAATCAATAACTCCAATACATTTCAGAAAAAACGCAAAACTGTATTTTTGTTTTTAGCCATTACACAGATTTCTGTAGCCATTGAGTATCTTTGAATTCGCAAATATTACGGCGTCTTTAGATAAGTAAGAAATGGTGTACTTTGTTATTTGCAAATTCATGAACTAATAACTCTACCAAATGAATACCCGTGATAATGATTTAAGTTGAAGCATTCTTTAAATGATAATATTGATCGGAAATCCAAACCACCAATGTCCCAAATTAGCAATATGCGCCATTTTACGGTCATTTCAACCACAACCTATGGTTTTAATCATATTTCGGAAAGTCCCTAAGCACACTACAATATAGCACCAATCAAATGCAATATGCACCTAGTATCTTAAGACGACTGTACTGCATGTATATATTTACTGTTGCATATCTGTCAATCATATAAAGTACATTAAACATGATCTAAACCCATCTTCATATATCGCCCATACTATCTGTGAATTTTCAATCAGTCACTCAAGGAGTTAGCTTCAAAGATATGGAGAAAAATCACATGTGTAAATACCCTAAAGTTCCAAATGTTTTGGATTGTAGAAGGTAAAGATATATGTCAAGTATCAACAAAAGTCGTATTGTTCAAAAGAAAGCAGTATGCCCATACAATTACAAAATCCTTCATTTCGGACCACTTGCCCCACGGTCCAGTTGCCCCATATTCCCCTATATGGATGTTATATCTGATGACGATATGGGTGCTATATACTGAGGAAAGCAATGTATATAATATATGGGTGCTATCTACTGAAGAAAACAATGTAATAGGCCGCTATCTCCTGAAGAAAGCAATGTAATGTATGGGTGCTATCTGCTCAAGAAAGCCATGTAATATAGATATCAATGCATACCAACCAGTCTCCACAAGATTTAGCAGCGTTGCTCCTTACCATGCTTACAGTGTTGCAATGCCAGCTCATGCCCTTTCATAGCCGACTGCCAGCACTTGCTGCTAAGACAGAAGCTTCATCCATGCAGCCTGAAACAGTCTTTCAGACAATGTTGTTGGCAACATCCTATAGAGGAAGAACTCCAATCTTTTAAGATACTTTTAAGAATCTTTTAACACGATACTTAAAAGTATCGTGTTAACAGACACTTTCTCTCCAACTCTTCAGAGTATGTTGGCTAAGCTCAATCGATGTAAATGATTTCCAGATATTATTGATGTTGTCCTCTATGTTTGGGTTTTTATCTTATTCCTGTCCCACGACACTTTCATTTGGTTTCACCAGCTCCAATTGTGTTAGCTTGTATTTTGATTATTTTCTGAGTTGCAGTGAACCAATCGATTGGCCCACCAGAGCTCTCTGTAGAGAGTTACCCAAATGGGTAACTCTCTATAGAGAGTTACCCATTTGATTTGTAATCACTCAGTTCATTAACTTTGTTAATGTCTGTTGGGCTATTGTTCACATTTGCTCTTAATATACACATAAAAAAGCTATCTCCTGAGGAAAGTAATGTAATCCCTACCCCTAAAAGGTACAAAATAAGGAAATATGTAAACTGTTAAAGTTCGGCTAATCTTCCTAAATGTAGGCCTCAACAATATCACACAATAAATGGCCGCATTTATATTTGTCTACAAAAATTCTTACTTACTTATAAATATACCCACCTGTAGGACTTGGTACCGTAAATTATCATCATAACTACAGTGTGTGTCATTGAATGAAGAATAAAATAATAATAATAATAAAAAATCAAATAACGACAGTGTAATATGGCGTAGTTTTAAGCAAATTCGCTCAAGGCCTTCATACTGACATTTCCCCGTCTGTTGTTTAGGTTCTCCTGATTTCATTGACCTCCAGTAATGTATTTTTCTTTTATTTAGATCGGATATTGTTACTTTTAACTCATGCCTATTATTTGTGTTTCTTGTATATTTTATTTTACATGTTTTCTTAGTTGCATGCACTTGAACCATATAATAGATTGGCCCATCATACTCTTTGTTGGGTTATCAGATTGATTTCTATAATCACTCAGTTCATTAAGCTCGTATATAGATGCCTGTTGGGCTATAATTGTTCACGTTTGCGCTTTTTATACCCAAAATACCAAACAAAAACAAGCAAAGTTATATCACGTTATTATATAGGCCTGGGTGGATTTTCGTTATCCTACAATAAGAACTATATGTGGATTCAAAACAGCAACACCCCTATTCAATTCCCTTTTGGTACCGATTCTGTTGACATATTTAGGTGTTGTTGTATGATTTCAGGTATTAAATCGATTTCTCTAAGAATGTGTTCAGCCAATATCCTTAATTCCAATGCTATGAAATGGCAACTCATCAGCCCATTTCAATAGCGTCTTTTCAAATAATAGACATCGGATAAAGGAATCGATATACAAATGACGTTCATTGAATGGACAGTGATGCTACATTTGGTATATGCTTTAACTAAGTTTTGGTACTGATGTTTTGTTTTACGTAATTGGGGTATTTAGCACACATTTTTAATATGCCAACAGCGGTATTCCTATCGGGGAGGACAAATACTACACTATTACATGAATCGCATGCTCCAACACGATGGGTATCACGGAAATTATGTTAATGAGCTACCTTTTCCTGTACCAATAGGCAGATGTTTGTTTCACATGCCTGACTCAGGTATGAAGTGAATCAAAAAAATCAATCATACGTCATTCATCAGTATTAGAGTCAATTCAGTTTATTCATGGAATTGACGCGCGATATTTGAAAGAGATGAAACCTCACTTGATTATGAAATGGGAAAATTAGACGTTATATAACACGGGTTGTTTTCAAATGAGAATAAAATATAACTTAAATATATAAGAAAGTCCGGATTGCCAAAAATAAATATGGTATAAGCGTAAATCATCGAGAAATTAAGACTAAAAAACAATCATGTGTCATTCATCAGTATTAGAGTCAATTCAGTTTATTCATGGAATTGACGCGCGATATTTGAAAGAGATGAAACCTCGCTTGATTATGAAATGGGAAAATTAGACGTTATATAACATGGGTTGAAATAAATAAACTTAAGGTATAAAATCAAATATAACTTAAATATATAAGAAAGTCCGGATTGCCAAAAATAAATATGGTATGAGCGTAAATCATCGAGAAATTAAGTTTTGATTCATACATGGACTGATCAGTCTGATAAATCCATGATTCATAGATTTTAGGGTCCATATCCAAACTCTCAGTGCTTTTAAATCATTTTTCTAGCGATTTAAAAGCGCTTTTCCAACGAAATACCGTTGGAAAAGCGCTTTTCCAACGAAATACCGTTGGAAAAGCGCTTTGAAATCGCTAGAAAAACAATTTAAAAGCACTCAGAGTTTGGATATGGACCCTTGAAACATCTCACCAGCATGGAATAAGCTATCCGGGGTTGCCTATTTATTCTTCTAACCTATAGATGGTGATATATGATGGGCAATTTCTCTAAAATTTCAACATTTTGAAACATATCATCCATTCAAATATAGCGTTTTTATCGACAATCTCCTAATATTATAACTTAATATTACAATGAGGCAGCCGTAGCAACGCCCCTATAGTGTCACTTTATTATGTCCACGTCCGACCGACCGTGTACCATGGTGCCGACCGTATTATTTTTTATTTTCGATTGTTTTTTTTAAACAACTTTTTTAGCATTTTTGAATGGCCAAACGGACCGTTTTATCCCTGATTTCTTCAATCTGGTCTTTATAACACCATCCCTCAATGCGCATTCCAGTGTAACATGATGTTTATTGCATGAACTTGGCACCCGCGGGGACTATTAAAAGGACTGAATGAAAACTGATCGCACGGGCAAGTGATGTCATTTTTATATTAAGTACGCAGTGTGAGAAAATATGAAAAATCTAGTTACGGTTAATATTTGTTCCAAAAATGTTGCTTAACGGCATGAATATTAATTTCAAATGGTATAAAACAAATGTTGGGGTAGTTATAGTACGGGGAAAAATAGGTTTAGTAATACTTTCACGTATATATTTCTAACAAAACTTCAACACAACGTTCTTTCACTTTCTGTAACAATGGCGGCGACCTACACGGTATCTGCGCGTTGCAAACTTGGTACAAACGTTAAATTTTACCAAGTTTGCAATATTGGAGATCGAAATCAGCAGTGTAAAGGTGGCCGAGTGTAAAGCAGCAATGTCGCAAACACATGAAAAAGAGTTCTATACTGTCAAAGTGATGTATGTATATACACCCTTGCTTCTCCCTACCTAGAAATGGGGCGAGTAAAAGCCGATATTTTGAACATTCTTTGCCCTACCATGGAACTGCTGGGCCTACATACATGTATATTTTAAAATTTGTAGTTGCATTCAGCATGATGGGTAGCGAGGAGTATTTCTAGTTTAATTAACACTTTTAACATGTTTAAGCTGGTAATGCCCCCCCCCCCCCCCCTCCCCCAGAGGAGACTAAAAAGCATCTCCCATGCTTCTTTAGTCCAGATTTTACTGTAGGCTGTATTAATGCTGCAGGTAAGTACCTCTGTATAATCTTAAATTACTAATCAATCACCATATGTGTCTAGGTTCGTGGCGACTATGTCGTGTTTTCAAACATCGTACATAACGACGCTGTACTCGCAACACCGTCATCTGTTATAACTCGGGACCGTGAAATCCAGATCCCCGTTGAGTGCTATATCGAACGGGAAGGTCTCGGATCCATCAGTTTTGACCCAAAGACATCCAAGATAATATATCGCGAAGAAGGTTATGGTCAGTTCAGCTTTCTACTTCAGCTGTACCAAGACGGAGGTTACACAAGCCCTTACCAGCCTGAAGATTATCCGGTGTCGGTTAATGTACGGGATGAGCTATATTTTGAAGCCGATGTTTCTGGCGAGAATGGTCTGGAGTTGTTTGTGGAAACTTGCGTTGCTACCCCTACGACGAATCCCTATTCATCGCCTCAGTATCACTTTCTTGAAGATGGGTATGGATATTTAAAGCACATTATTGTTTCCATTATAGTTGTTAAACTGCTTGACAGTATTAATCTGTACTCCACGTCGATCATTGCGTTGAAATCCATACACCCCCTATTGGAGTATATGACCTCTTTGGGTAAATTGCAAATGGATAGTTACCCGTGGAGAAAATCTATTCGAATTTCACACTCCCTATGTGGACATGTCTTCCATAGGAGTATATGAATTTCAAATGGAATAGGACAATGTTTTTTTCCACTGTAGTCGACAGGTCATCTCTCCAATGAGAGCTGAATCAATGAAGATTTGGAAAAAGTGTACCTTAGGTCCCAGAATACTGGTATACCAGTATTTGTCGGGTTTATACAGAGGGTACCGTGTGGGGATGTGTAAGGATGAAGACCCCCTTTTCACGCCCTGTCAGCTGCTCATAAACATCTCATTTCACTGATAAGTCGTTCCACAAGCGAAACAATCAAAACTCTCCCGTTCGGGCGTTGTCATCCCCCGTTCATTAGCCCAAAAATCCTGTAGACCCGTTCTCTAAGCTAGCATATCGTTTTCGAGTCTCGAGACCAAGACCCCCCCCCCCCCCCCCCCCCCCCCCCCCCCCCCCCCCCCCCCATTTCAAAGATGTCATCAGTTCCATAAGACCCCTAATTCAGGTTGTGTCAGTTCGGTTAGCCCCTGTTATCAGACTGCCCAGTCACACACCCCTACCCTCCCACCGGGCATTTGTCCAGAGTTTTTGCTTTGTTAACACACCTTAATCCAAGATGGCCGCCCATTTTGGGGGCCATTTTGGATTTTTAAGTATGTTAACAAAGCAAACAGGATATGAGTTACTAGTGGTCTAATAATACATACAACCCATCATTAAAACTATATTGTCATCATATATCAAATTGTCATTTATTTATTTTTTACTTTCCAAAAGCAGAGTGCTCGATGCGTGAGCAGAGCAGTAATATAATGGTAATGGTAATAAAAACAATTTACATTTGCTACACTGTGTTTCACGCCGTGCTTACTGCACGATGATCATCAGGCTGATTTCATCATATATGTATATTTAGGTTGGTATTATCCCATTTTATGGAATTTGGCAATTTTTGCAGCCACTTCGGGAACCATTTTGGGGGACATTTTGGGAGCCATTTTAGATTTTGAATATGTTAGCAAAGCAAGAATACTTGATAAGAGTTTCTAATGATCTAACACAAACATGCAATTGTTAAAATTATACTCTGATCATAAATGTTGGTTTATAAATGCCAATATATGGAATTTTACCATTTTTGGCGGCCATGTTGGCGGCAATCTTAGATTTAGATGTGTTTTCAAAGCAAAAGTTCTGGATATGAGCGTCTAGCAGCGATCTAATACATACATCGCACTATTAAAACTATACTTTCTCTGTACAATTTGATTGCTATATGTCATTTTATGAGATTTGACCAGTTTGGGGGGACCATTTTGGGCGCCATCTTAAATAACCCCTTAGCATTATAAAGTTATTTTTGGCAACATCCTGAATATGTTCTAGGACCATGAAAGTAAGTCAAAAAAGTTGGTTTGAGGGAGTCCTGGGGATGCACGGTAACCCTCTTTATATACCCGACCTCATTATATCGACTTTCATTCTTTTGATTTCAGATGCCACAAAGACGACACACTACAATTCTACTCCTCTGGAGACGCAATGATCCAACGATTTGGGTTAGAAGCGTTCGCTTTCGTTCATGATAGGAACACCACCGTAAGTCTAATACATGCTAAACACCAGGGTCGCAAAGAAATGTTTTGAAAAAAGGGACCATATTTACTCCATTAAACGTCTCTGCTCCATTAAACGCCCCAACCCCACCCCGGAAAATCCGACGTCCTAAAATACAAACAAATCGCCTGCAAAGTTAAGCTTCTTAGCTATAAATCATGAGATGAATACCTTTTTGCGATAAAATCGGGTGCGTTTAGTATGACTTATAGCACGAGTGCTATAAGGAATTAATAACTCATCGACACCTGCAACTCAGACGCTTCAATACAATATACACACCACTTTCACAGTAGGACAGCTCTAAGCAACACTGATAAAGATTAAGAATCATCTACTCAACACACACACCAAGTTGGGTAATAATTACAGAGCTGTAATTAATCAGGTTATTTACGATGTCAAATTTATAGCACTCTGAAGCTGTACTGTAAGTGGAATTTGTGGAATTCTGGACTGGCTGTGTATGTGCTATTAATGGAGTAAATACGGTATCCATTAAAAGGGCATTGAGACTGAGTGATCCTCTTGTGAACATGTAGAAGAGAGCGCTCAATTTTTTGAGAAATTGGATTTTTCATCACACATACGTTACGCTTACACATTCCCTGTCTGAATTAACATAATTTGTGAGCTTTAATCAAGCCTTCTATGAAAAGCTGAGAAAACGTTTACAGATTTTATGAAGAAAGGATTACATTATAGGCCTGCGCAAATATATAATAATTCGATATAACCAAGGTAATAATAGGTCTATTTAGTTTCAATGTTTTTTGAAAAATCTCTCTCAGTCCCATTAAATTTAGAGTAGCAAATTACAATCCTTGAAGATGACTCAGCCAAAAATGTACCTCATTTATTTTAGATAATTGTATTGTATAGCTGAAATGCACATAACCAGGGTCCTTGGTGTTGGGCGAAACAAGCAAATTGTGCGGAATTGCACAGGGAAAAGATCGCGAAAAAATATATATTACATTATTAACTTTAACGTTAATTTTCTTTGAGGACCTTTCGTCTACCAATAAATGTAATGTTAATTTTCCTTCAGGTATATGTTCATTGCTTTTTGATGGTCTGCAAGACTTCCGATCCTGCCTCCCGATGTTCCAAAGGATGCATTGCTGCAATCAAAAAACGCGACGTGGACATAACACGAACGGCTCGTTCTGAATCCAAATCTTACGTAATGACACAAGGGCCACTGGTGTTCACTAATGAGTTGATGGATAAGGATGACAGTGTCGAGAAAGACAAGGAAGGTGAGTTAGAAACATACATCAACTATAGCTAAGGTTACACGTAGTACGCGTATGGTAACACGTAGTATACTATGGCCACTCATATATAGCTGCATGTGTACCTTATACAGTGATCCATTTATAGGTTCATAATATTATTCAAGATTAATTTAAGATGATTCAACCGAATTGTTTCATTGATTCAACCGAATTGTTTCATTGGTTGAAGTTTTAACTTCACACAAAACGTCTCGCCGGGCTTGGTCAGTTCAGTTCAATACACTTCTAGAATCATTGTTGTAAATGACAGTAAGGCTATAGGTAAGATATGTCTCACATACCCGCCCGCGTAAGTATATGGAGGCCGCATAATAGGGTTATTAGCACACTTTTGGACTTTGTGGTTGTTGAATTGGCAGAAACAAATTGAAAACAAATTGTCTCAAAGAATGGGCCAAAAACACAATAAAAGATAAAGAATATCTGCATTTTAGCATGGTTTTTTTAAACAAACAACAAAAACTATATCATATAGCTATTTTTGGGGGCGCCCGCTACGACAGCGCTTCTTATAAAGGTGAAGAATAACCTTTTGGAAAACAGAATCTTACACTGTATACGTCTCACCAGGAAAGGTGACCGCGTACCACAATGCACAAAACCTTTTATAGCACATACAAATCTGAAATGATTACTTGACCTTATTGCAATTAAAAGTGTTAAACAAGTGTTGACCATGTTCGGCAAACATCATTCTTTGCAAACAGTAATGAATAGGGACAAATACTAATAGCTGCTGTATAGACATTGTAAAACTGATTTATAGCATGCAGCTATAGTGGTATTGATAAGATAATCTCATCATCAAATACTAAGCATGGCAGCTATCTCACATAGGCCTAAGTGTCTGTCATCAATGATGTTTGTTTAAAATAAAACCGATGTTTACATTAACTGGGCCACTCGATAATAACATTTATATTTTTGAAAGAGGATTTTACAATATCCCTCAATGCAATACGGGAGCACTAGCCAACTATAATCAAAAAAATCCCTTTTTAGCTTCCAATAAAGACAAATAAAAAAGAACATTATTTTGATTTGTATTTGTATGCATTTGTCTTCAATGAACATCTTGACATATGGCAATAGCATAATGTGAAAAGTCCTAAAACAAAATGCAGGATTGCTCCATCCCCGAATAACTTGATATCGAATATGTTATCGTAGAGGTAAGCCTATATTATATTTGTAGACAATTTTATATTTAGATTATTTACAATCACTAAACTAAAGAATCTAAGTTTCCTGGACTCTGTTTACTTTTGTTTTGTCCAATGAATTCATGTAATCCTCAACATGCAAATATAATTTAAGGGCATTGTGATGTAATTATTGAAAAAAATATATGAAAGACTCAAGACTCCAAAATAACTTTGAATTAAATTTGAAATTGACTTCTGTGATTTCAATGGTCAAGATGGATGCCAACGCTTGACAATTTGGACTCACTTTGTTGTTACTTTCACTGAATTTCAATTGTAGCTATTAAGGGTAATTAATATTCAGTACTAAAGATTGAAGTGTTTTTTTCAATAATCACAAAAAAACCTTACCTGATCCCGGTCACTCTGACCAACACCCTTGACGATGATATTTCTTTTAACCATGACGCGTGCCCATTTCCCATTTCATATTTTCATTATGAAGAGATAAAAATACCTACCTGCATGTATTGCTTTGCTTTCCTTCCACGTGTCGAGGCTATACCATAAATTGCTAATGTAGGCCTACTCCTACTTTTTTTTTAATTTGTAAACACTTCCCACAGTCCAACACCCTTCCATTTCTTAATCACTGCTCATCTGCTATAAAAACACCGGCCATATTATATATACCCCCCCCCCCCCCCCCCCTCCGGTATACCCTTCAAGGCTTTACTGTTATTATTTATTTGAGCGTCCCTTTCCTTTTAAAAGCATTTTTATTTCAAAATGTATGTGAGCCAGAAATTAATTTTGTTTGTAGCCTAAAGTTTAAATTTTAATCCGAAGCTGAAAAGGAAGGAAGGTCAAGCACAATGAGGGTTCAAAGGCCCCTCTATCTTATAATGGAACATTGATTTGGTGACAGGTCTGTCTGTTGATGATGTTGAACTGACCAAGTTCGATGAAGAGGTTGTTACGAACTCTCCTTCGGTGTATACCCCCCAACTGATCACATACGGTACATTAGATCATCATAGAGAGTAAATAGGTATAATGGGTGTCTTTGTAGAGCACTCGTCGCAACTTCGTTCTATGCATGTAGTGATTACTACTTTCCAATTCCCTTGATGAAATAAAAGACGGTCTTTGATGAACACATTCAATTAATCGCATCACTTAAGACTTATCTTGGTTGACCGAATACTTTTTCGAGCCCTACTCTGATTTGGCCATCCCTCCACCGTAATTTCAGATGCAACTGAAACTGATGTCGTCAAATCCTTAGAAAGTGGTCAATGCCCATAGAACTTTGACCTAAGCCCTGTCTCTGAGAGACAAACACTAGCTTGTTCACCTATATCTTGCCAAAATAATCACATAAAAATAATCAATTGATAAAGAACTTTGTGAAATAACACTTCGGTCAATTTTGGATTTGATATGAAGAAATAGGTCTATGCAATCTCATTTAAGTATAGGGCCTAATTTAAATTATATTTGAAGTCGTTTAAAACATTAGTTAATTCTCATTATCATTGTATATAACTTTGTTTTAATTAATTATTTATTTCAGAAAATCATAATTTCGATCGATGGAATTTCGTTATGGGCTGTCTTACTGTCACAACCCTTTTTCTGGTTCTAATGAAGGTGATATCCACGAAAAACTCGAGACCGAAATATGATGCAGTTTCATGTAATGACGACGCCTGATCGGAACTGTTGAGAGCATTAAAATATTAAAACGCCTTTCTTTAAAGAATATCTTGAAATAAATGTGATAATAATGCAATTTTCACCTGCCAACTGAATACGGTATGTCGAGTTGAATTGATGACTGCAAATGATCCTTAAGGGAGGTGTCAACCCTTTTATAATAATATTTATCAAGCGCTGTAACTTTAATAAAAGTATACTTTTTTGGTAAATGAAATGAGTCAGATAATTCATTTTTGGTATCAAATTTGACTAAAAATGCAGGTTTTTTTTAAATTGACCCCAAAAAATCATTTTTTGGCTCAACATTTTCGGTGAACGTAACCAAATCAGTCAGATATTTTTTTTGTAGCAAATATCACTAATAATGCATTTAAAAAAAGAATTTGACCCAAAAAAGACCTTTTTTTTGCTAAACATTTTCGGTGAACGTTACAAAATCCGTTGTTGTTTTTAAAAAATTCCGAAATTGCACGCAGATTATCTAAAGACACTTCTCTAGGACATAACATTTTTTTATAAGTTTTTATGTAAACAAAAAACCAATCCTAGAGAAGTGTATTTAGATAATTTGTGTTCAATGTTGGCGTTTTTTAACTAAAAAACTGATTTTGTAACGTCACCGAAAATTTTGAACCAAAAAAAGGATTTTTCGTGTCAATTTTTTTTTGCATTTTTATTTGATACCAAAAATGGATTCTCTGACTCATTTCATTTACAAATATGTCTACTTTTATATTATATCACATTATTAGTTCAAAAGTTACAGCGCTTGATGGCCATTTTGGGCCTCAACGGGCTTCACCCTGTCTCGGCGGGTCAACCTCGCTAGTCATAAGGGTCGCTAGTCATAAGGGTCATTGGTCATAATGGTCGCTAATCATAAGTGTCGCTAATCATAATTCAAATATAGGTGAGTTAGTCATAAGGTTCGTTAGTCATAACGGGAAAATGGTTCGTTAGTCATAATTGAAACAAAGGTTCGCTAATCATAATAGAAACAAAGGTTCGCTAATCATAATGCGACAAAAGGACCACTAGTCATAATAAAAATGAAGTTCCGCTAGTCATAATTTAAAAAGGTTCGCTAGTCATAATTAAAAAAGGACCGCTAGTCATAAATAGACAAACAGTTCGCTAGTCATAATATGAAAAATGGTTCGCTAGTCATAATAAAAAAAAGGGTTTGCTAATCATAATATGAAAAAAGGACCGCTAGTCATAATACAAATTAAGTTCCGTTAGTCATAATTAAAAGAGGTCCGCTAGTCATAATGGGATAAAAGGTCCGCTAGTCATAATGGGGAAAAATGTTCGCTAGTCATAATGGAATAAAGGGTCCGCTACCGCTAGCCATAATAGATTACTACACTTGTTAAATTATGTTTAAACATGTGTTTAAAACTTCTAACAACCATAGTTGTTTAGGTCACCGGTTAACAAATATTTAAAAACTCTGTTTAAACATTTGAATAGACTTTAAGTTTTAAATATTTAAACAGTTGTTCTTTTTGTTGTATTGTTTAGCACGGAATATAATTAATTAATCCTGTTATTATAAAGGCATAATCGCTGATATAATTTGAAATCAAGGTGATTCTACAACCGCAAATCTTGCCTTGTGTTGTGTGGGCGATAGTCAAGGGATTATGTGTGATTACGGGGTGTAAATATCGCCCCTCTTATAGTCCCACGGTGTTTGTTTTTCGGGTGCTCACTGTTTTAATGTTAAAATGACCATTGAAGTGGCATGAGACAAACTATTCTGGTTCGGTTTCGAAAAATCAATAAACAAACTTCTTGTTTGAAAAACAAATCTTTAAAAAGTTGTTTCTGTAATGTTGTATTGAACTGTTAATGAGAAACAAGAAACATGAGAAGAAAACTAAGTGGAGGTATTTAACAAAATAATTTATGCCACCAATATGTTTGAAAACACAAGTAAATAAATCAAGAAGCGAAATATCGTTGTTATTATTATTATTAAATAAATGGAAGGTGTTCACACACGTGTGTTAACCCTTACAGCCCCGCACCCCATGAAATCATATTTCCCAGCCTGTCGGTTCCACCTGGCGCTGAGGTTTTTGGGTGAAATTATGGCCCCGGGCTACATAGCTGGGCAAATACACTCGCCCAGCATAGCTCCCCCCGTGGCTCAGTTGGTAGAGCGTTCGACTTGTAACCGAGAGGTCGTGGGTTCAAACCCCGGGGCACTTCTTGTTGTGTGTGGGTTTTTTTGCTTGAATTTTGTTGTTGTTGTTGTTGGAAAATCCTTCAAAAGTGTTAGGGTTAAGGAACGATTTTTTTTCTTCTTTTTAATTTTCACTTTTTTCCCCTAATTTTACCTTGATTAACCCTTACAGCCCCGCACCCCATGAAATCCCATTTCCCAGCCTGTCGGTTCCACCTGGCGCTGAGGTTTTTGGGTGAAATAATGGCCCCGGGCTACATAGCTGGGCGCTTACACTCGCCCGGCATAGCTCCCCCGTGGCTCAGTTGGTAGAGCGTTCGACTTGTAACCGAGAGGTCGTGGGTTCAAACCCCGGGGCGTGGCACCTCTTGTTGTGTGCGGTTTTTTTGCTTGAACAATTTTTGTTGGAAAATCCTTCAAAAGTGTTAGGGTTAAAGAACGCACCTGTGAACACCGGACGCGTTCTAGAACATAGTGTTCCCAAACTGATACAAAAAAGGGTGTTAAAAAAGTGTTCCTTGTTTAACATCGTGTTCAAAATAGAACATGATAACTTTTCAGGTGACTAAATCCTGTAAAGATATTATATTGTTTAAAATATGTGTAAATATTTCTAATATACAAATCTTGAACACCTTTTGGTGTTAATAACCAGAACACCTTTTAGGCGTTCTCAAAAAATTGAATTGAAACAAATTTGAATTAGTGGATGGAATTTATGATCCGTTAGGTGGCTCCGGGAAAAACAAGAAGAAACCAAGCTGACTTCGAATTATAGCTACTAATTTGACTTTATTTGAAATGGTCCATTCTGACACTTATTTATAAAGTTATGATCATCCCGATAAGAAACCATTTCGTATCCTTCTCCCTGTAGATTTGTATCACTAAAAAGGGGCATATTTTATCGAAACTCAACCATGATGGTACATACGCGAGGCGTATGTTTTGTGGAAATGTAATGTGATTTACCTGAATTTTGGAGTAAGGGTGCTTTACAAGTTGGCGATAAAAGATGTGGTAAACATGCGCGCGTTTTACTTTCATCAGACGTTTTAAACATCGTATTTGCCTGTTGCCAGATTGTTTGCTATATTTCGACGGGCCACCTGACAAAGAGGCCATAGTCTCTGCTTCCTTCACTGACTATAATGTGCCCATAATATAGCCTCATTGCGCTCTTCGTGGTTAATGGTTCTATTTCACATAATAGCCCCCCCCCCCACACGCCCCCCCCCCCCCAAAAAAAAATACAACTTGTTTATTTTTCCATAGAGGTTTCCTCAAAATAGGGTCGGTATAGGTCGGATTGATTTTGCTAGTTGTTGTTGTGACCAAGACCTAACCAGCACGCAAAATTCTGACCCATGTCAGAACTTTTGGATGACCACCCATACTTGACCCAAAATAACCCACATAATACAACTTATTTTGATTTGTTAACATTTACATCGAAATTCAAGTCACAAAAAAAAAAATGCCTGTTTCGGTTTGTATACGTATATGTCATGAACATGATGAATAAAGATGATTACGATTCATGTATGCATAATGGATATAACACATAGGTTTTGAATCCACCACGGGTTTACCAAAACCACTGAGATGGAAGTTACATGGACATGATATGGGGGTCACATGAGGGGTCACGTGGGGTCAATTAAGGTCATACGTGACTTTGAAATCAAATTGTAAAAAAACCACCCAGTTACACAGTCGGGACTGTTTGTAGTACACGGTCGGTCGGACGTGGACAAACAAAACCCTTTTATATACTCGAAATAATAAAGGACTTGATTTTAACATTATCCATGTGAAGGCCCCGAATTGTATCTGAAGAAAGCGACAAAAGTTTCAGATTTATACACGAGAACATGGGCGTAGCCAGGATATTTATACCCTGGGGCATGGAATTGGCATGGGGTCCAGGGGCGAAGCTCCGGGGGGGGGGGGGGGACTTTCATATTTTAAAGGTCGTTCATAAGTCCATGATTCCCCTTGTCAAATTAAACAACGATGCCAATCTCAACCCGACACAACCGACAATAACCCCTTTGGATACGTCACTAGGTTGTATATTTTTCCGCGCGTAGTGAGTACAAATGTGTTCATACTTTTATACAATTTTATACGAATTAGGTTTCAATTCCCTCGATTGACAAGTTGACATTGGATAAAGTATATCACACCCCCTTTTAAAGTATATCACAACCCTCTAATATAAAAATCATGAACATACGTGCGCGTATCTCGCTAAAATCTGCTATTTTATATTAACTTACTTCCGATTTCCCGACTGACGTCTTCAAATTAAAGTAAAATTCATTTGAAAATGCCGAAACTTGTTGAATGGTGCAAAACCGCCAAATGATTGTCAAATGTGGTGTGGGGGATGCATGCCCCCCTTTTTTGACAAAACAACTGCTCATGCAATGTCTATCTCTTAAGGTTCCAAGGGATGCCTCTCAGTGGCGTATCTGGGGTCGGATGGGGGGGCAAAGTATATTCTCCCCCGGTGAACACCAGTTTGACCCTATTACGTAAACAATGGCGCAGCTGCGTATTTCAGGGGATGATGCCCTAACTTGCTACGCGCACACCGTGCAAGATCTTAACATATTTGCACGAATCTGTCTGGCCCTTATTAAGGTACATTTTTCTTTTCAACGGGCTTCTATAATGATATTCCTGGATAAATGCGCGCAGAGCGAGATTTGCCATTTTTATTCTAAATTGCCCATCATCAAACCGGGCATGGGATAAATTAGTATTTAGATGGAAAATAAGTAAATTCCTCAGATTCGTCAAATATGTGCAATTCACCCAAAGTCAAGGGGGGGCGATCCCTTACATACCCGGTCCTATAATTAGCTTCATGAAAGTCACCGTAGTTACGCAATGCACGCTTACACAAAAAGTGTTTGGATGGGTAATCTCTTCTCTTCTCTTTTCGATTTTCACTTCTTTCCAATTATTTATTTTCAACTCTACACTATTCTTTTCCTTCCCCTTTTTCCTTCCCACCTCTACTTCCCCTTTTCCCTCTCCTTCCCCTTATCCCTCTCCTTCCCCTTTTCCCTCTCCTTCCTCTTTTTCTCTTCCTCTCTTCCCTTCAAATTCTTTTAGTCCGGTTTAATATGAGCTAGCATTCCCGGTTAAAGCCGTCAAGGAGGGGAGGCACTCTGCCCCCTGACCCTCGTGAGATACGCTACTGGTGGCCATTCATGCTTTTGGATTATAACATTTGTTCTGACCCGGTGCACATGTTGGTGACCAACTGAGAGACGAAGTAGCAGGGACATACACAAATCATTGCCCGGTTATGTTGAGACCTGTGCCGGTAACGTACAGAGTGGGGAGCGTGGTACATTTCGTATATATAGCAAAAGCGATAGAAAACAAACCCTTTATTTTTTCTCTCTCTCTCGCTTCTATCTCCACTCCTCCCTGTTTTTCTTCTTCTTCACCTTCTCCTCTTCTATTCTTCTTTTTTTGAAGGCCAGGGACCTCAGGCACCTGGCTACGCCAATGGTAACCTATGGGCCCAGAATCCCCATTCCATTATGCCCCGCTGTACAACATACACACAGGGCCTAGTGTACGACTTTGCAGTGCTCTAAACGGCTCTAAAAGTCTGCGTCTTTGTTACGATGAATTCGTAAACAGCATAAATCTAGTAGCGCAACTTATTGCTACCGGCCCATGCTGGCGGTGATCTGATAACAGTCTAAATCTGCGCTGACAACCACTGGAGATGGTGTAAACTATCTTAGCTATTTTAGAATAGTAATTAAATTCTCTTTCATTGAATTGAAAGGGGCATTGAGATACGTAGGGCAGTGCGCCCTCAATGTTCCTGAACATTGGTTTGTTTTGTACCAAAGGTATACGAACTACCATCTGAAACCGTTTACCTTAATTCGCACATATAGCTTCACCAGAATGTCTATCAAGCTATTGAAACTCTCTTTTTCTTCAAATTTCATTTTCATCACTAATCTCTCCGTGTCCCCTTTTCATATCTTTGGATAAATAAACTTAAGCGTACACCTCCCACCCCCCCCCCCCCCCCCCCCCCCCCCCCCCCCCCCCCCCCCCCATTTAGACATGTTAAGATAAGGAATGGGATACATTTTGTTTGGTTTAAATCAGCAAATTAATTATCAGGTATTATAATTTAGTTATTTTTTGTTTAGGCCTTTATCTTAGTTTTTCTGGCAAACCTTTTAATTCATAACTATAGCGCGGGCTATTTTGTGTAGGCCCAAAAATATGACTTTAAAAGGGACTAGCGCACTTATTTTTCAAATATTAGGACCACTAGCGGACCTTTTGAAAAATTATGACTAGCGGACCGTGTGAAGTGAAAATGTATGACTAACAGACCGTTTTTTCTTCAAAAAGGTTCGCTAGTCATAATTAAAAAATTATGACTAGAGAACCTTTTTTATTATGACTAGCGAACCTTTAGGTATTTTATGACTAGCGACCCTTATGACGTTTTTTTTAATATATTATGACTAGCGGACCTTTTAAAAAATTATGACTAGGGGACCGTGTGGAAATTTATGACTAGCGGACCGTTTTTTCTTCAAAAAGGGTCGATAGTCATAATTAAAACATTATGACTAGCGAACCTTATTTTATTATGACTAGCGAACCTTTAAGTATTTTATGACTAGCGACCCCCTATTGTGATTATGACTAATGAACCTTTTGGTATATTATGACTAGCGAACCCTTTTCCATATTATGATTAGCGGACCTCTATCATATTTATGACTAGCGGGCCTTATGACTACTGACCCTCATTTTTATGACTAGTGAACCCTCATATACGTTAATGACTAGCGCACTCGTGGTATAGGAAAATACACGTTATGACTAGCGACCCTTATGACTTATGAACCTTATGACTAGCGACCCTTATGACTAGCGGGTGGACCCCGTCTCGGCACCACGCTATATACACTACCGCCCAGAAGTGATGGCGCACACCATCGGGAGAACTTATTCTCCAAACAGTCTTGTAAATTTACCCTTATCAAGGTCAAATCCTATTTATATAGGTGCCTGGATATCTTCTCATTCATAAATGCATCTTTTCTTGACCTTGTAGCCTACACATTTTTCAAAATAAATATCTTTCCGAGGTCGCTATTTTCTCTATGGGGAAATCCCATGCAATTCTCGCCTCATTAATATTCATGAGCTCATTATCGCTGTAATAGTGCTATGGGATATCCTTGCATGCGAAAATCATCTCCGAGAAATCATTATTTTTACATTATTTTACAAAATGCAACCACGTAATATTATTATGACAGGGATCTGTAATGCTCATTAATACCTAAAACATGGTTCGTGTTTTGACAAGGTTACTGGAATTTCCGAAAAAAACTTGATATTTCGAGACAAAACTTTATTAAAGTTTTGGTTGTAGAATGATACCTGTGGCGTACTGGGAACCAGCAAATTGCTCGGACTAAAACTGGCAGCAGCAATTACAATTTTGCATACAGGGGTATTCTGTCATATTGCAATGTGTGCATAGAACATGGGTTATAAAACACATTAAACTGGTGAACATGAAGTGAACACAAAGCACACCATACATTTGCCATTTTGTATACACAATTGAGCTCATCTTGGTGAAATGGCTGGTTAAATTGTAATCTTCCCATTTTTGAGTTAGAAAATGCTCGAAGTTGTGACACCCCCTAGCGAGACGGCTTGTCAGGTCCAACATACATTATTTTGAATGGACTTGTTCGAATCCTTTGTTAGACTAGAATCGATCACCCTTTTAGCGCATTCTTTTATGAATGGGAGTTGACCATTTACAATCATGTAAAAGATAGAGATATCGCCCAATTAAAACACACTGGCAGTAAGCTCGGTTGCATAGTATGGTGGTATAGGCTGTTGGGCTATGTTGCTCCAATAACAGGAGCGCAACTAATGGCAAAGATATCGACTGACCTTCGCAAAATTGTACATTACATATTCATTGTATTATGGAATGCAAATCATTGTCGCGGTAATTTTAAAACCTGCCATGGGTACTGTGCTGCCTCGTGCGAAATCAGACAAACTGCGAGGTTCTCTGTCGTGTATTGGATCACTGATTTGTAAACCAAAATATAGAAATTGTCTTTTAAATGTCAGGTTTTTCTTGACAATTCAAATTACCTTCTCAGAAAATTACCATGTTTTAGGCATATTTAAGGACTGCGCATCCTTATATAGGATATTGCATTTGTGAATATAACAATTAATTATTAAAAATCTCAATTTTTCAGAGAAGGTGTAAATGAGAGAGAATGTTCCCATAGCGCAATACTAGTGGTAATGAGCTCATGAATAATAATGAGGCAAATGTCTATGGGATTTTACTGTGTAGATGTTGACTTGTCTCGATTTATTGAGTTTTGCATGAAATGTGGTGATCGTAACATCCAACAAACATGAATTTATGAAGAAGAACTATATAATGAACACATACAACATCGTTACTTGTGAAATTATTCAATAATATGTTCATAGAAGATGGATTTTCTAGGATATAATCACTGCGCCATCACTTCTGGGCGGGAGTGTACATTCGGCACCAAGCTATATACATTCGTATAGCCTTGCCGTAAGACAGGCTCTTTCAGGCTTCAAAGCCCTGTGCTGGCGTTGCAGCCCAGTCGGGCTAATTTAAATTATCCGTATGTAAATTCTTAAGTAAATAAATTGGCATAACCGGGTATACCTGCAGCTAAGGGTGCTCCTCCTCTAAGAGGATTTCCTACAGTCACCTTCATCATTCATCTTGGCTCCACCAAAGCCTCCAGGTTCGGTTTGTAAGCTCTGTTATTACTTACCCAACCCACCAACCCAATGGCGCAACAACCGCACTGGCTAGGGGCGACTGGGCCGCCTCAACGGGCTTCACCCTGTGTCGGTACCACGCTATATACATTCGGCACCAAGCTATATACATTCGTATAGCCTTACCGTAAGACAGGCTCTTTCAGTCCTCATAACCCTGTGCTTGCGTTGCAGCCCAGTTGGACAAATTTAAATTATCCGTATATAAATTCTAAAGATAATAAAATAGATTGTTGACAATAAATAACATATTCAAATGGTTGCCACTACCCTTAAATGAATGTACAATTTAATATCATGTCGTTTAGTAAGAATTGTGACATAATTATTTGATTATCATCACCTGATATATATATATATATATATATATGTAGTGCATTTACGGCATATTTGAGAATAAAGCATTACACAATGTAATTGATTGATAATTTAATTCCGTTTGTTTTCAATGTAAATCTGGATTGATTATACCAACAGAGAGATATTTGTCGGTACATGGCCTACTAGTCTCAGATAACAAGTGTAAAAGTTTCTTTGTGCAATTCTTGCGATTTCATTGGCATACTCGTGGACAAGAATGGCGTAGCTAGGTTTTTCATATTGGGGGTGGGGGCGAAAAAATGAAAGTGAACCGACAAGGACTGTACAAGAAAGTCAACGTTTGCGAATTGCCTCCGAGTCAAAAACTTAAGACCCCCCCCTGAAGCCCTAATTCGGTCCCGCGTAGAAGAAGCAAAAGTCAACAAATTAGAAGCCATACATTATTGTTAATGCACATTTAGGTTCTTTGGACGAAAAGACTCTCTATTGTTACTTAAGAATTAGTAACCCTTGGCCTCCATATTTATCGCAAAAAGATATAGTGTTTACTGACAGAGTAATTGGGCCAACTGATGTTCTATTCGCAGCAAGATGAAATCCATAAAATACCCGTGTGATTTGAATACGGTCTTTTCACAGACCTCCCCAGGCCTTTAGTAACACCTTACATACTGCTATTACTAGTTTTACCATGTACGAAACAGATTTTTCAGAAAATTGTTCTAACTGTCAAAGTTTAGCTCAAGGGTTACTGAACTACACTAGGCATATTTGTACCTATTCAAATGCATTTCCTATGGTAATTACAAATTATGGTGTTCAAATTCAATAAGTGTGACATGACATATTTGTAACATTTTGTGAAATTTTAGAACTGTCATCTGCCACCCACTGCCGCGTGGAAAGTGTTAAAACATGTCAACTATCATTTGTGTCAAAGATCAAGTCTAGTACTTCCAGGCAGAGAGAGAACACCTTTGTGTGCCAGCCCATGTTTGAACTCAGTCGAACTAACCTGTTTTGAAACAGTCAGAGCTGAGATAAACAATGAAGTTGATGGCGAAGGATAAAGTATTTAAAGCAATATTATGTTATTTTTCCCCAAAAAACAAAAATAATTTTGAAGTAATTCGGAAACATATTGTTCTGTAACTTAGAAGATATTGAGTTTTATGTTTATAATGTTATTTGACTAGAATATTGAATTTAGAGGGAAAAAATCAAAAGACATGGAGCTTTCCATAAACATGATTGCATGCCTTTGACTTTAAACTTGAAATCAGTCTATCAATATTATTCCCTTCATATTAACTTCTTCTGTTCATGGTCCAACATTTTGAAAAATAGTGGCTGTTTCTTTTATCTATTATATTTAAAGGAGGATGTTCTGATCACTTTAGACCCCCTCCTCCCCCCCCCCCCCCCCCCCCCCCCCCCCCGGACAGTTTTTGTATTACTCAATGGGCAAATTTCACGTCACCTGGTGCTTGTAAAATAAGAACCATTGGAGTTATGCAATTCAAACTTTGGTATACGACTATTTGAAGGATGACCCTTTGTGTAGAATAGAAAACATCAAGTTGAAAATCAGACCAGAAATCGGAACACCTACCTTTAATTGATTACAATTAATTAACTAGTTAAGAGACCTTGTGTGTAAAAATCAAAGAAGTGGTGGCAGACTCTAAAATATCAATTTCCTTTATACTTTGCACACGTTTAGACCTTTGGTCAACATGTATATATTTGGTGAAAAAATTACCAATATACCTTTGGTTGCCATGGCAACGGCCAATATATGAAATTACCCAATTTTCACTATTTTACCCATTTCACAACTTTAAAAAAGCGTAAGTATTAGGTCATATTTCTGTATGAAGAACATGCATTACAGTCCCCTTCTTTTATACAGTGAAGTAGCCATCCTTGTCCTTTCCAAAAATGATGTCAACATTAACTTTCAATTTTTCAATGTGGGTTAAACCATTTTGTAGAATAGGGGTGTTTTGATTAATTTTAATTTTGCAAAAAGTGAAGGTTGTAAAAATGACATAACCCCTAAAGTGGTGCTTTTTTAAAATTAGCCTGTTCAGGGTCAATAGACAGGATGTTGGTCTACATGTTTCAAGAAAAAAAAGTTTCGGTAATTGTTGTACCGGAGAGCAGTGTCGCCAGGAACTTTGCACTTTTTCGGTTTATTGACATTTAATTCATTGTGAAAAATAGGGATTTTCAGGATTTACTTTCATAGAAAATTCTGATAAGGATTGATATGCATTCAAATGATATTTGTATCAATTCAGCATTAAGTTGGACATGATTTGATAGTATTTAAACAACAGCGTTGCATGATTAAACGCCCTCAATGAAGCTGTAGCTCATAACCATTAGTAGGGTCATATTCAGTGATCCAGGGAAAGCAAAGGTAGGTTAAGGGTGGGTTTTGATACTATAGGGTATTTAGAAACAAAATTAGCTCTTATTCCCCTCGCAAAAGTTTGGGCAACTGCAGACAGCTGGGATACAGCAATATCCAAAATGGCTGCCAGAGGCCATTTTGAAATGTAGAAAATGTTATGACTTCTAGACATAAACCTGGAGACATGATTGATATAATGATATGTGTATATTAATTATGTCTATAAATCTATTACGGTTGATATAATTTTTATAATTCAGCATGAAATCCAAGATGGCTGCTGGCAGCCATCTTGGAATTGATGAAATTCTATAATTTCTGTGTCTTTTTTGACTAACTTTATGCCCTGGAATCCAAAACAGTGATTATTGTATTATTATGGTATGCCTTCAACATTATAATTCCAAGAAGACTGACACTTGTATATCTAGATTTTCATATGAGTGCACACCACCAAATCATATTTTGCGTTCTGGCAAATCCGGCAGTGTTTGAAATCAAGAAAGACCCCACCATAAGTCTAAATTTAACATCCTAGAAAAGGTAAAAATTGCTGTTAATGTACCTATTGTTTCATAATTTGGCATTTGTAGGTTATTTCTTCTATATTAGGCCCGAAATCTCTAGCTTTTTCATGAATGTTATTATTTTATATGATGTCACTGTTTCCACCAATTTAGAGCAAAACAAATCCAGGATCTTAGAATATAGGCAGCCAGCCTATCGTACCTAAGATAGATATCATTGGCCTGTAGCGGGGGGAAATGCCGGTTAACCCACACAAAAGGGATTGTTTTTAAGCAGAAGACATCTTGATCTTCAACAAAAACAATGATTTGAATGAACCAGTTAGAGGTGAGACAAATTAACACGAACTTGACCTCTAAACCACACAAAGCAATAGGGTACTTATTTGGTGGTGTGGGACCATATCGGCCGAACCATTCAACCTAGAAACACAATAGATGTTGCTCTTGAATAATTTAATGTTCATGAAATAATCTGTCTAGGATTCCCTGTAAGAGTTAATTATTCTCAGCATGGATATCAAAGAAAGCCACCAAAACCATTTTAGAACATTTATGGTGCATTTCATTTGAGCCAAACTAAAATAAAATCCTTAGTTGGGCAACACTAAAGGCACAAGCTACCAGCCATAATGGAAGCATACCAAAGTATAAACCATGAAGGCCTATATGGCAAGCAGGTTCTACTTAAACTTAGTGATGATGAAAGGGTTTCATAATGGACTATGAGAAATCCATTACAGAGGCAAACGGGTGTCAATCATTTTGAGATCATGTTTAGTATAAAAGCATCCATGGGTGGATTCAAGTTACAGAAGTCAGCTGTTGCTAGCAAACTTGAATTGTCTTGGCAAGTTTAAAATGTAGCAAGGCAAAACAGAAAGAAAAATCATGTGTGTTAAATGAAGATAGCAGACCCCGAATTCGGGTGTATCCTTGGTGTAATTCATTCATGAGTTAGACTGGTGTTAAGCCTGTATTACTGAATAAAGCTGTCTAATCCTTTAATCCTTTAACACAGTTTAACACAGATTATGGGCTAGGCTAATTCCGTGCAGAATTACATGAAGGATAAACCCGAATTCGCCCCTCTTCTGATGCTACCAGGATTTGTGTGCCTCTATTTAAACATCAAGCTGGTGATAATTCCGTTCATGTCTTTTCACTAGATCGTAATTTGGCAAATCTGTATCTATATTAACTTTTGCGCTTCAATTGTGTTTTGCCTTTTACTCATTTATATAGTTTGTTAATTTGTTATGGTATTTTATGGTTGTAAAGGTTGTGCGTTTTCTTAATTTTTAATTTTTAATATATTGATTTTATGTGCGGCGCATTGAGTTTCCTTACGGTTTGAAATGCGTCTTTTAAATGCCTGTTTATTATTATCATTATTATGTGGCCCCGACTTTGGAATCAGCTCCCGGTCAGCATCAGAGGGTTTGAAATGCGTCTTTTAAATGCCTGTTTATTATTATCATTATTGTGTGGCCCCGACTTTGGAATCAGCTCCCGGTCAGCATCAGAGAGGCCCGTCCGTCTGTATCTTCAAACGCCGGTTAAAAACGAATTTGTTTCCCAAGTACTGATTTTTTTTATCTTTGCATGACTTGTGTATATTATTTTCTTTGCATTTTTCTTGTATATAATGTTGTTTGATATTGTTAAGCGCTGTATTGTGTTCTTTGTAGAGCGCTTTTTAAATGCTTGTTATTATACTATTATTAAAACATAGTAGCTATTTTAAGTATTCTACCACACACTTTCTTATAAAGAAGATGGGTGGATGCAAACTGTAATTGGTCAGTATGGTTTGGCTTTCAATATACCAACACTGACAGAATGCGATCCTTATTCAGTATCACAAGACAATTCAACGAGGGAATGTACTTTGGGATCATTAATGAAGATCACTACGTGAACCAGTAGAAGATCACCACATTTTTTATGCAACGTTGGTTTAATTTGGCACACACACCAATGTTCTGGATGGTTGAAACACTATATTCTTAACCCTAACAGTCCTAAATACTACGAATTATTACGCAAAATCCTCTCCCCATGTGCATGCTTCACTACTGTAGCGTGTGACGTACCTGTATCGCCCGATACTGGAACATAAACACGTGCCAGTATCGCTCAATATATCTGGAAGAATTGTAACAGTATCGAGCGTAACTGGCGAATTTCATGTGCCATTTATATCATGTAGGCCTATATCGTAAGCTCTTGTGTGTTAGCTCAGTTAGGAGCGCGCATGGGGCGTGCAGAAGGTCCGCGGATCGAATCAGAGTCGGACCGCGGTGGTTTGTTTGTTCAAAATCCCTCAATGTTTCCCCCTCCTCCTGATCCACACCCAAAATATCTCCGCCGGGGTAAGGGTTAAAGACCAAAAACGAAACTAGATTGATGCATTGTATTGCATTCTTCTAAAGTGTTTTATCGTTAAAAACTAAAATTTGTAACGTAAAATTAATTAAAGCAGCTACCGTGTTTTATCATACTTTTTATTTGTCCTTAACATTTGCAACAATTATTCGTGGTCAGCAACAGTACAGGATTTTGTAACTGAAATCCACCCACGCTTTTGGGGCTTTTATACTGAAAATGATTGAAAAACTTGCTTCTGGAATGTATTCAGCATTGTGGAATTATTGAAGAAATGCCCCTTTATCATATTTAAGAACATCATAACATTTCTAAAATAGTCGTCAAGTAGCCATCTTGAATCTTTCATAATGAGTACAATTAACCCATACATGTCATTAAATACTAGTAGGTTTAAGAATAATTTCATATAAATAAGATGAGAGCAACATCTACATTATGTTTCAGAATAATAAAATAACTACTGTATATAGGATTCCAAGGCATAACGTTAGTCAAAACAGACACCTAAATAACGTGTCCTGGTTAAGATGTTCAAATGTTATGTGATTTCATCAATTCCAAGATGGCCGCTGGCAGCCATCTTGTATTTCATGCTGAATACAGCCTCCAAATCATAAAATAACCACCGTATTAGATTCCTAGTCATAAAATTAGTCAAAAGAGATATCTCAATCTTGTCTCTGGGTTAATGTGTCCAGAAGTTATGTGATTTTCTAAATTCCAAGATGGCTTCTGGGGGCCATTTTGGATATTACTACAAAACATATGCTGCAGAACAGTCTTAAGAATGGGTCATTGCTTGAGAATAAGTGTTTAAAGGTACTTTGTGATGCTTGGTTTCCTGTTAAAACATTCGTAGGGGCTCATTTCCCCCCCAAAAACACTGTTATTTTATGGGAAAATGTCAAACTTTCAGGCAACACTGTTTGCCTCTGTCAAAATTACCGAAACTTTTTTTTGTTTATTTAGGTAAAGTACTACCTAGTCTAGCCACATTGATAATATACATTTTTAAAAAGCACCCCTTTGGGGTTTACAGCTCGTTGAACATTGCTATATTTCAGGAAATAAATATTTACAAAAAACACCCCTATTTCAAACAATGGTATAACCCAAGTAGGCCATGATGGTTGTTTGAGAACTGCATTTCTAGAAAGCTTATGTGTAGTAAATCATGTGGTGTGACTGTCAAGTTCTACCTCTACTTTCCCTACATATGGTGAATCTTAAAAGTTTGAAATATTTTAGCCTTATAAAAGTGCTGAAATAGGCCAAAACGTGTCATTTTGATATTTTGGCCGTTGCTATGGTAACGAAGGTCCAGCGGTGACCTAATTTGGATTTTTATAGACTTTGACCAATGCTGCACCCTGACATTAATTTTTTTTTTTTTTTTTTTTTTGAAGTCTGCCAACATTTTTTGATTTTCTTTGATTGTTACGCAAAGTTGCTCTTAATTGTATAATTAATTAATTATAATTATCTAATTAATTAATTAATTTGTAAGTTATTAAGTAAACTGAATGAATGAATTTAAATTATTTTAACTGATTGATTGATCGATTTATTTAATTATGTATTCATTTAGTCAACTATAATTAAGGGGGGCACAAGGAAGTTTTTATAGTGATTTGTTTTTATCGTAACATCTGTTATATTGATTCAATGTATATGAATGTATACATTTTTGGAAAGGAAATTACCTCAGAAATCAAAATATGACGTCATATTTTGGAATAAATAGACCACTTTCGAGAAAATCACAAAATACCTAGTTTTGCGAATAATCAATTAATAATTATTTATTTATAAATCTATAAAAAAATTATAAATGTATTTATTTATTTAATGATATTAATTAATCATTTTGTATTTAATAAATTATAATTAATTAAATTAATTTATTATTTATTCATTTATTCATTCACTTATTGATTCATTTATTCCATTTATTCACCTTTATATTTATTTATTTATTTATCTTGCTAACAGGTACTTTAGGACGAAACAGGTTCTTGTTATTCACTCATTAGTACGTTAGGGCGAAAATAGTATTTCGCTCTAACGTAGTTTCTTTCATAAACTAATAATGCGCTTTATTCCGTTATAAATAACAAAGGAAATTACTATTCATGAGCTACTTAATTATGCAAATTTATTCAAATATTCAATACATTTGCATATTTGTACGACGGGCTGTCTCTAACAAGTGGCTAAAGACAGCCCATCGTACAAATTATGCAAATGTTCTTGTTCCATCTGATCTAATATTTAATGTTTGAGTATAATCCACTCAAAGATATACTCTTGAAAATGGCTTTTAGGGGGCTGTCATTTTCTTCGGTGGGTGGCGGTCCCAATTTTCTACACAGAAAAAAGATGGTCATGACATTAATACAATTGTAATAAGATGGTCAAAAAAAACCACTGCATTTTGCATCTGGACGCAGCTCCGTGAACAACAACAAAACACAATCGTGTGAAATACCTTGTATTTCGTCCATACCAATTTGACAGTGACTATAGAACTCATATTAATTTAACATTTGTTTGTGTGTGTGGGGGGGGGTCACCATCTTATCATACAATTATTCGCTTTCGTTTAGAGGGTGGCATGAAAAAATGACGACGATGGGTGATATTTTTGGGACACCCTACTGAAGAAAATGACCGCCCCTTAACCCTCGTCCTCCTGAGACGATTTTGCAACATTACCCCCCCCCCCCCCCCCCCCCCCCCCCCTCCAAAACAAAGTCATTCTAGTTTGATCAGTTCAAATTGGCGAAGGCGCCTTACAGCAGCGAACGAATACAGAAGGACGCGGGCGCACATGAAGGCAAATACAGGGTGAATCAAAAATAATTGTGCACGATATGAAACGGCCATTTGACCTTGATGCGTGCATTGAACCATAACATTCTTGATGTCTGTATAAAGCGTTGTTAAGCTAGATTATTCTACCCAAAAATGAAAGTAATTGACTAAAAAATAAGCAAACTATGACACGTTTTGCAAACTGTCCGCATTTTTCGCCATTTCAATGGGATTTACACAGTTAAGACATGAATAGAACTGCAGCATGATGATATGGAGTGAGAGTCTACAAGCAAGGAATTGTTGTGCATGTAATTTTTTACAGGTTCGTGGTATATTAAATGAGCCAAAGGTGGTAAAACATTGTAGAAATAAATAATACTTCACAAACTAAATATATAGAACAAATTAAATGTTCTGAAGACACTTTGTTTCTTGATAATTGCACTAAAATTCATTCACAATTGCCTTTAGGTTCACAATACGAATGAGTTACGGTCTTCTGCTAAAGGTGGTTTTTAAGACATAAAATAAAATGTTAGCTTCCTTGTAATTTAAAATATAAATAATTAAGTTGTTTGCTGATATTAAGCTGTTTTAATGAAGCCTTCCTTCGACATGGCCATCATTTTGCTGAAGACATGTGTGTGCCCTGTCCAACATGTTGCGAACAGCTCGTCTAACCATTCCCCTGTTGCGGTGTAGCCTGTCAATTCGGCTCTGACACATGTCTCCGCTTCTTGAATACTTCTTGCCTTCTTGGTCTGTAACCAGGTGATGCTTGTATTCAGATTTGAATTTTCATTTGACAACTCGGTATCAGACTATAAATTACTTATCCCAGAGTTAAAGAATGATTTCTCAGGAACATTTTGACAATTAATGTGATAGTAATGACCATTTTAGCAAAAACAATTTTACTGTGTGTTAATCCCATTAGAATGGCGTAAAACGCGGTCAGTTTACGAAACTTGCCACAGTTTGCTTAATTATCAGTCGATTACTTTCATTTTTGAGAGAATAAACTAGATTAACAACGCGTGATACCAATACCGCGTGCATACGGCCTTATAGCGGGCGTACGCTTAGATTACTTTTGCGAGCGAAAAGATAAAAACCGAATATTTCTCGCCAATTTGGAACTACTTGAACTATAGAGGTCTCCTCTTTCCATAGAATACGCAATTTTTTCGCGAAGCAATGGTTATCACGTGGTTTATATTTACGGGGGGAAAAATTGTATCATCTTTAACGAAGTGCATTTCGGGATCGGTAAATGGAAATTGTGTTGCCAAATTTGTTCACAATGTACTGAAATGTACCGAAAATAACGGTTTCTAATACGCGGTCGAGAAAATCACTACCAAATGGATGATGACCGATAAAATACGTTACCAAAGCAGTTATTATAATAAATTGCTTAGCACCATTGACCAGATGACGCCAGTTTCATAAAAACACACTACAGGGTGTAACAAAAATTTAAACATTTTAGGGGTTTGAATTCCTGGACGATTAGAGGTTTTGCTACCTCATAAAACGGCTGATTTGACCGTTTATTTGGTATTTTTATGTAAGTAGTGGTTCAAAACATCGACAGGATTTTCAAAAAAGTACCCTTTTTCTTGAAAAACATTAGTTTTAGACCAAGGTGAGGAGGCGGTCATTTTCTTCGGTAGGGGGGTGTCCCAAAAATGTCACAACGTTTCTCTTTCCTCCTCATTCAACGTTATTTGTTGTGATATTTTCTACAAGAATAAAGACAAGATAATCAGAAGGAGCTTCTTTAATGAGTTGCATTATACCCATTTCTTTGTGGTTCCCTCTTTAGCGTTGTACAGACTTCCCTGGTCCATGTGCACAAAACAAAATTAGAAAGGGTTTAATATGTTTTAAATAATACATAATTATTTTGATTTTTTTTATTAAAAAGAGTATATTTCATTATATAGAAGCTTTCAACTTTAGGGCTGTATTTTAAAAAAGGGATAGAAAGAAATTAAACATAATTATGAAAAGGACAAATTGTACACTTGCTTAGTTTTTGTGTTATATATATGTATTCAGCCGTATTCAATCGAACCGCTCAAGCTTTGAACCAGGATTGTAAGATCGCACTGCCAAACTAGTACGTGTGGCTCATACGTACAAGTCACTTATACGTAATTAAAGATAGTCGCCAACGTAATATTTTACATCACCATACGTACAATAACACCAATGTAACCAGTCACATAAGGCCGTGTGTTTTGAACTCGCCACCCTTACCGTTGCATGTCCAGATTTTTATATTTTACACCATCTGAGATTCGAATTAGCATATCGCAATAACTATTTTGTTCTACCCATAAAAAGTATATATTTTCTGAACGGAAATCTCACAAGGAATCCAAATATGCTATTGGAATTTAGATACAACCTAATGGTAACATGTTGTGATTAGGAATGTTCAAAAAATATCGATTTTTATCATATTTTGATCTAAGCTCAATATTATTTTTATACCAATCCCAATCATAATTTTACTGTGCATATTTAAGTTCCTCATGCAATTACCCATCAGAACATAATAGTTGTCAATGGTAAACATGTTGAAATACACTATATCGAGAAGTAAATGAGCACAAACGTTTAAATTTCATATTTATTAGAGTTTACAAGTATATTTCTTTGGGTATGCATCCTTTCCTGATTTAAACGGCATTTTTGTATTCCCCTATTTGAGAGCTTTCCAAAAATGTATAATTTTGCTATCATCGGTTAAATATTTCTTTTGTTATAGTCATGTATGTAAAACCGATGAATTAGGGCAAGTCACTGTGTAGTGAATAGGGAAAAAGCCAAAGACAATTCAATCGATTCGTGATTACAATTGTTACGTAATAGTTGACAGGTTTGTTGAAACAGAAACTTATAGAATATAAAACAATCTATAAAATGAGGGCAAAATCATGTTTGTACCATACAGAGATCAGGAGTTATTATAATTTGAACGTAGAATTGGGAACATTTTCTATATTCCCCATAGAGATTGTACACAACGCCACCGCCACCGCCGCCACCGCCACCGCCGCCACCCCTGACTTTCGAAATATAATCAATCATATCTCAGCTAAACAGTTATAGAAATACCTGATTTATTCACACAGTGTAGCTAGATAAATAAGCTTTCAAATGACACCTAAACCATAGCTCTACCACATTTAGTTGTTGAGTTAATAAAGAGAGATGGATGATTCGTCACCAAAAATGCAACGCCGCCACCCTTTTTGGGTGGTCAGTTCAAAACACATGGCCATAAAAAGATTATTGACTGTAGGCTGTACTAGTATCGACCGATACTGGAACTGCTGGAACACTCAGCATCGTTCGATACTGGCACAAAGTCAGTGTTCCAGCATTGTTCGATACCAACACATATAAAATGGTCCAGTATCGCCCAAATCCTGGAACACAATTATGAGCCAATATCGCCCGACACTGGGACAGATCACTACTGTTAGCACGTGTACCAGTATCGCCCGATAATGCAACATACAAATGTCACAGTATCGCTCGATACTGGGAACTTTTATTTTCTAGTATTTAACAATGCTGGTAATGGTATACACGTATCTGAGACCTAAAATACGAGTGAATTTTTATTTATTCTTGGTGAGGTTAATGTACTAATTAAGAGACGATACATTTTTGATTACGGAAATTTGAATCATATTTGTCACTAGATTTACTGATTATATTATTCCTCAATCATTTTAACGTGATTTTTACTTATTTCGCATAATAGTTGAAGACAAATACAATAACGAAATTGTAAACGGCAAACCAATGGCACCTTATACAAAATAGCAGTACTTCGGTGTAGAAAAAACCGTTAGTATTTGGTTGCGATGTACAAACCCTGGAACAGTTACACAGGACGGCGACGTAGCTAGCTGGTGTAAAAGAAAACAAAAGTTCGTAGCGAAGAGATGATCCAAACTGAAGCAAAAGCCAAATATATTTGTTTCCGAAAGGGTGACCGTTCTGGTTGCAGACAAATGAAAGAATACACCAATTACCCGCCGCGAGCATCCCACGACAAATTTGTTGGATGTCAGAGGGCAGAGGCCGTCTTCAACTTCCGGTTACCAACTTAGTTTTCCTAGCAGGCCGTCGAAAAACTGTAATACAAACTTATGTTAATGTTTATGTGTGTCAAATTAAGAATATACAATTAGGTCAATAAACTACGGTTGCATCATGTATCTGAAATATTGTGTATTATTGATGGAAATATGATGATAATAATTGTACAATTAAATGCAATCATTTGACAGGTGTTTTATTCTCCACTAGAGATATTTTCTTTGCAATCATCAAAATTAATTATTAACGCTTTTAGTGTCAATAGTATGATATCTTAATATGTAGAAAACAAGATAATCACTTTTGTCAGCTGCACAATTCTACACAATTAACACATGTTTCATCTGACGTGTTTTGTTATCAAAATGAAATACAAAAAGTATTTTGAATGATTGTTATTTCTTTCACCTGGTTTTTCTGCAATGTTATTATATCCCCAGTCTCTGCTGATGGATCAAAACATTATCTTCAAATAGCGTGTCCTAAAAACTGGTTCCAAAATGGGAGAGCCAGTAACTTTGGAAGTAAAACAAACCTGCTCCCCATAGGGTTAGGGTTAGGGTTAGGGTTAGGGTTAGGGTTAGGGTTAGGGTTAGGGTTAGGGTTAGGGTTAGGGTTAGGGTTAGGGTTAGGGTTAGGGTTAGGGTTAGGGTTTAATAATCAGAAAGGGTATACCTGACATAAGTCTTTGAAATTTGAGCAAACTGATGTGTAAGCAGGTTGAAAACCATTTACCCAAATTTGACTGGAAGACAGCCATCAATAAGTGCATCAAGTTAGGTTTTCATTTTAAGTAGGAGCTAGCTAACAAATATCTTCCTAGCGTAACCTCCCAGAAACATTGATGACACGAATCAGGATCTATGCACTAATGTAACATTTAGCTGACGAGAACCATTACTTTTAAAAGCACTTTATTTTAAGAGTCCTTAAAAAGTTCACACCCCCTGCATAAAGCTCTTTAATACATTGTATGGTTGGTTTTCCCATAACTTGGGGAAAATGGTTTCTGGCATGTATCCCTTCAACGTCGTGTATCTCAATAAGTGTGTGTTGGATATTTTAAGTAGTTTAAATTACAAAACTATTGGCTTGACCTATTTTTGGGGACACGCTGTACCGTCCTATTACATGTAGATAAAATACTAAAGTGTATTCACAAATGCACTGTATTTTCTATAGAGCGCCCTCTATGTTCAGTGGCGTAACATCAGATGTACAAGGGGAGCCTGCCTCTGACGGCTTTTATCGGGCTGAAAATGTAAAAGGTTGTGCCGTAAACAATCTCTTTTAAGTTACAAACCAGGAAAATCTACCTTAAAACAAGAAACTCACTCGCAACAGTTTTGCCTACCCCCTGTTGCAAATGACTTCAGTTACGCCCTGGATACGATTGTGAACTATCTTGAGACTTATCCTCCTTTTTTCGAATTTCAGCCAGTCAAAATTGCGCTTTTACGTATGAGACATCTGATTGCAATTGTTAAACCTGATTGGACGACAATATCCAAAACTGTGGAGTGACTCTTGGTGACGCAGCATTTTGAACAAATATTACAATATGCGCAGCGATCTGCACATCACCTGCACATTCCCATATATAATACAGCCATAATTGCATTTGAAGAGTTTGTGTCAACCCAATATCGCCTATAGATAATGATAATAAAACAATGCTTTTGATAATGATGTCTATGAATTAGATAATTACTATAATATTTAACTCATAGAAATGATTAGGAATATTTGTTTAATTATATATATATATATATATATATGATTTCAATTCCGAGGCAAGGCAGTGTTATTATAGAGAATCATGAAGTATACGTGGATTACCATCGTTGTGTTAATATTCATGGAATGCAGCCATGTTAGCACATCTCGACTTAAGGATGTATCGTTCAAGACCAAACACCAGGTAAGTATGTTCATGCTTTTCAAACTCCTTTGAAACTGAGTTCAAATAGAAATTAAAATAAAGTATAGGGTTCGAGACTGTGCATTTATTTGTAAGGTCTTTGTAAGCCGTCCGATTCTATATAATATTAATTCATTTCGCTTACCTGGCTTGTATCCTTTGCTCGATCCCCGCGTGGATTTAACTCAATTTCGCTAGCGATAGATCTTCTAGAATCATTCATAAAGACCAATACCTGTATTATAGGTCAATATCACATTTACTACTTACATGTATATTTCGGCCACGCGAGACTCTCAACAAAGACTATGCATATTATATTAGCGCTTCACGTAAACATAGTCTCTGTGGTGCAGGGTAATCCTTTGCCACGATGGCGAAGAGGGACCACATGTTAGAAAAACAGTGTTCGAACACTTTGTAGGTGTAATGTTAAGTATTTCCTTTTCCCCCTGATCGTTGTTGAATCCCACAGTCCAGTCAAACACCTTTTTTTCTATGATTGCAGGTTCGGGACCGTGTATCCTTTTTACGGTCTTTGTTAAATACGCTAGTTTGTCGGAATCTTTTTTACGGTCTTTGTTAATTTACGCTAGTCTGTCTGAATCTATATATATAAATGTCATGAGATGTTTTGGGTTTTTATAATGAGCGCTCTATTACAGATGATGAATGATGGTCATCATTTTCCCAAATCTGCATTTCGTATTGGTTTAAAGGCATATTATGCGATCTTCTTCATGTAACGTTCTGTATCTTGCACTTTTCCTCTAAATTCTATGGTCAAATAAATTTATGAACACGCAAGAAGAAAGGCTTTCAAGTTACAGAACAATACATTTCCCATACTTCCAAACGAAATTTTAAAAATAAGTTGTTAGGTTAACCCGACAGTTTATTTTATGAGTGGTTTTGTTTCCGTTCGTAAATAGAATTCCATGGTTTCACATGTTTTACACCGTTTTAACGTCGTGCATGGTGTTTCAGGCTACGATCGCAACTGTACACGATAAAGTGAACAGAAGAGTACGGAATGTATGATGTATGATGAAAATCGGAAAAAATATGTTGACATGTTCCTTAAATTGTAAGCAGATTTCCAGTATGGTTTTGTAGAGTTATGTGATAGTTTTTACAGAAAATACAATCAATATATAAATTATAAGAGAGAGAAATATGTGTACGAAGTAGAAAAGATTACATAATATTGGTTTATACGTAATCGCAGATAACCGTTGCAACATTAGTATCAAACATTAATGTCATAATCATCCTAAAACCGTTAAAGTTGGACAATCAAATCCAGTTGAAGTATTTCTATTTGGTTTTAGGATGAAATAATTTAGTTTCATCTATTTTTGAATCATAAAATCAAAATAATCCAAATTACATTCGAATTCAAGGGAATTCAAAATTCACGACCGACCGTGCTCCCGACCACTGCGAGTATGGATTACCTCGAGTAAGGAGAGTAATTACCTCGATATTCGATCTATAAAAAAAATAGGTTTACTTTAAAAACTCACATTTTGAGAGACACCGAATTCATGTGTTTGGCTGTCTTAAACATGAACGTTATATATACAAAGCTTGACTGCGTTAACACACTGATCGTTGCTTCGTTGTGATTGCTGTGACTTTAGTTAATGTGATTAATAAATAGGAATTAATCCTAATGTTAGTTCGATGGAGATGTATGATTCAGCATGTCATTTTGATGTAATATCGTATTAACAATGCGTAGCAGCGATCTTTAAAGACTTCTGCATAAATCGCACCGTTATGTGACGGGGGCTATCAATTCACATGTTATCCACCATATTTCTGTTTCATTATCATTCGAGAAATGAAATATAAGAAGCAAATTAATTATCAGACGTAGCAGAAGACTTTTTGCAAGGACACTTAGGAGATACTTCAAGGATATCGCTAGAATCGTGACGTATGCGCAACAAGCATAATAGTTGAGCTGTGCAAACGTCATTTAACGATAACCCCGGCGTATCTCCAAAGTGCCCTTGCGAAAAGTCTTCGGCTATGTCTGAAAATTGTTTCACAAATTGCTTCTTATTTCATTTCTCGAATGATAATGAAATTGAAATATGGTGGAAAAACATGCGAATTAATATCCCCTTCACATAATTAAATTTCTTTCCACTAAGAATGATGTTCATCAGTCAACTTTCTATTGTAAACAGGACAATAACTTTTTCTTTTTTTTTAACATTTTTAACAGCTCCCACATGAAGTTCTAAACCAAGACGATCTTGATGCGTTGGACGGAAATGGTACGTTTAAAAGTGCAGGCCTAAATATCTCACGATCATATATCATTACAACACATATTTATTAAGAATTTTTAATGTTATTATTATATTTTATGGTTCACTTAAAAGTTAATCTATACCAGTACACAAAGAACATTGTAGGAAGTCATAGGTATGTTGTTCGTTTTATTCTGAGCAATGCTTTTTAAAAAGAATCATCCAAAAACGTACACACTTATTATGGTCAAATAGATTCGATAGATGAAATCATATTCTGTCAACACATCGCCTGCGTGGCTACCTTTACCGTTACTCTACATGTAATCAATTTGACAGCACAATTTCTTAAAGGTACCGAAGGTGATTTGCGATTGATGGACGGTACTGACGTCTATGGTCGAGTGGAGATCTTCCATGACGGTCAATGGGGTACCGTATGTGATGATGGCTGGGACTACCGTGAAGCCGATGTCGTGTGTCGTCAACTTGGATTCCCGCCCGGCAATCATGGCTACGCATTGTACGCGAGATTTGGAGAAGGAACTGGACCAATATGGATGGATGATATAGGATGCATCGGTAGTGAGATGACCCTATCTGCCTGCTCACAGAAAGGTTGGGGTGTTCATAACTGCGCGCATAATGCCGATGCTGGGGTTTATTGTGATCGAGGTAAGCGAAATTTCACAGGGATGCCCCATTTAGCGAGAGGGAATAAAAGAGTTTGCATAAAATTGATACATAAAAAACACAAATAAATGTCGAAGCATTATTTAGAATTGACTAAGCTAACCTATCAAACATTGACAGCGGCAGACTTGTGATGCATGGTATCCCCCTGCTACTATCCGAGTGGATTACATGCTATTTTCATTTAATAAAGCCGTTATCTCACTCAAGGCGTTTTTCCATCGCATATCTTTAATCCCGTTTTGTGACTCCGGTCAAAGTGAACTTTCCAGCAGTCATTTTATCCAAGCCTTCAGAATGCTGTGTTCAAGCTCACCCTATCCTTAGCACCTATGATCTCACACCAAGTCATATGTACAATGTACCACTAAAATGTAAATATCCATCTCTTTTGAAACCTACTTTAAAATTATGGTATATATCAGCAAGTTTCTTATAAATAGCACCAGTTAGTAATACCTTCAAGTGCCATAGGCATGGGGTATGTATACTAAATGTTTCCCTACTGTATATATAGTTATAGTTTGATCGGTTCCAAATAGGCGAAGCCTGCTTGCGGCGAATGAATACAGAAGATGGCAAACGCGAATGAAGACAACAGCGCATAAGCGAGACACGTGCGTACATGCCAAACCGCTTGCGCGTGGCCATAAGTGCGAGCGTACGCCTGGATTACTTTTGATATAAGAACCGAATATTTGTCGCTAAATTGGAACTGATTAAACTATAATAGGTACTGTTGTTACGATAAATTAACATTTATCCAAAATAGCGGAAGCTTACAGTGGCCATTAATTCAATTGATTAACTAATTAACCGTTAATCTAGATCTAGTCTTTTTAAAATAAAAAAAACCTCTTGTTTACCAGACATTTTAAAGGTGGCATTGGGTCAAATCTTCTTTTCCGGAAAATATATATAATGTAGGCCTATTATGACGTAATTATTGTTATACAGTCAAGCATAGTCAATACTTAAAAAATGGAATATCTTCCAAAAGTTATAGTTGGTGTATATTTGGTAATTTTAAGAGTTTGATATGCAGTACAACATAATCTGAGCATGTTTGCAATTCAACCCCTATATGACCTTTGACCATTGATCCTCCCCCCCCCCTCCAACACCCCCCCCCCCTCCAACACCCCCCCCCCCCCCCCCCCCCACCCTCCAACACCCCCACCCCCATATTGTAGCTAACGCTAACGCGTTGTTTCTTCCCATTCAAATTTGTATATAGGAAACGTAACTCTTGCTCGCTTAAGTAACGGAGGGGAAGCTTACGGACGGGTAGAGGTCAACTACGAAGGCACGTGGGGTACTGTTTGTCATGATGGCTGGCAAAGTTATGAAGCCAGCGTCATTTGCCGTCAGTTGGGGTTTCCTAAAGGATACCATGGTGCAAGGTTATCGGCTAAGTTTGGTCAGGGGACGGGACCGATACTTATGGATGACCTGGCATGTAGCGGCGTAGAGAATAACCTCAATGACTGTAATCACTTGGGTTGGGGAGTTAGTAACTGTAACCATGGAGAAGACGCCGGGGTTTATTGTGATCGAGGTAACGTTAATTGAAAAAAATAATCAAGTTCATTATGACATTTGAATGATGTTAATCTATTAAGTTTAGTTTTGTGTCAACACATACATTGAGATTATGTCACTTGGGTTTGGGAGTTTGTACTAGCTGCAACTATGGAGAAGGCGCCGGGGTTTATTGGGATCGAGGTAACGTTAATTGAGAAAACAATCAAGTTCATTATGACATTTGAATGATGTTAATCTATTAAGTTTAGTTTTGTGTCAACACATACATTGAGATTATGTCACTTGGGTTTGGGAGTTTGTACTAGCTGCAACTATGGAGAAGGCGCCGGGGTTTATTGGGATCGAGGTAACGTTAATTGAGAAAACAATCAAGTTCATTATGACATTTGAATGATGTTAATCTATTAAATTTAGTTTTGTGTCCACACATACATTGAGATTATGTCACTTGGGTTGGGGAGTTTGTACTAGCTGCACCTATGGAGAAGACGCCGGGGTTTATTGGGATCGAGGTAACGTTAATTGAGAAAATAATCAAGTTCATTATGACATTTAAATGATGTTAATCTATTAAGTTTAGTTTTGTGTCCACACATACATTGAGATTATGTCACTTGGGTTGGGAGTTTGTACTAGCTGCAACTATGGAGAAGACATCGGGGTTTATTGTAATCGAGGTAACATTAATTTAGAAAGTAATCAAGTTCATTATGACATTTGAATGATGTAAATGGAGTTTAGTTTTGTGTCCACACATACATTGAGATTATGTCACTTGGGTTGGGGAGTTTATACTAGTTGCAACAATGGAGAAGACGCCAGGTTTATTGTGATCGAGGTAACATTAATTTAGAAAGTAATCAAGTTCATTATGATATTTGAATGATGTAAATGGAGTTTAGTTTTGTGTCCACACATACATTGAGATTATGTCACTTGGGTTGGGGAGTTTGTACTAGCTGCAACTATGGCGAAGACATCGGGGTTTATTGTGATCGAGGTAACGTTAATTGAGAAAGTAATCAATTTCATTATTATATTTGAATGATGTAAATGGAGTTTAGTTTTGTGTCCACACATACATTGAGATTATGTCACTAGAGTTGGGGAGTTTATACTAGTTGCAACTATGGAGAAGACGCCAGGTTTATTGTGATCGAGGTAACATTAATTTAGAAAGTAATCAAGTTCAAGTTCGTTATGATATTTGAATGATGTAAATGGAGTTTAGTTTTGTGTCCACACATACATTGAGATTATGTCACTTGGGTTGGGGAGTTTGTACTAGCTGCAACTATGGCGAAGACATCGGGGCTTATTGGGATCGAGGTAACGTTAATTGAGAAAGTAATCAAGTTCATTATGATATTTGAATGATGTAAATGGAGTTTAGTTTTGTGCCCACACAGATAATTGTGTCGTTAATTCTTTCCAATAAGGCAATAGCAAAACACCTTGTTCTACTGAATCGACCGACCCCGACCCTAAAGATTAGGGGGTCCTATATAAAGTGAATATCGACTCACCTTTCCGACATTTTGGGGAATTATACAAGGATTTCTTTTAAATGGCATAAGCGTTGTAATTTTTACTGTAATTTGAATCTGATATGTTTGAACAAGGTGGATTTTTGCGGCCCAAATAAAGGGTTTCAATCTCTTGTGTCTGTCATAATAGCGAGGCGAGCAAAGCGAGTAAATTGGCTTTAATTACCATCCATGTAACATGTAAAGCAATGGAATCAAACATCTAGCATACAATCTTTTGTTCAATTGCCCTCACACCTCAATAAAATGTCAGAATCCCGGAATGGTCAGTGCTTTCAGGTAGTCTTCTTTAAGAGATGAATCTATGTTAGAGGACGAACCATCTTTTAACATTTAGTCCTATATTGAAGGGGGAAAAATCCATTTCCCAATTATTTTGTTTTGAAAACTTTTCTCTAATCTTACTATAAAGGTGTTAATGTTGAGGTTCGCCTGATGGACGGAAACGAAACCTACGGTCGGGTAGAGGTGATGTACGAAGGGCATTGGGGTACTGTGTGTCATGATAATTGGGGCAGTGTAGAAGCGTCAGTTATTTGTCAGCAGCTTGGTTTTCCACGAAGCGGTCAACATGGCTACACCACTCACGCTCGATTTGGTCCAGGGACAGATCTGCCCATCTGGTTAAGTGATTTACGTTGTTTAGGTGGAGAGGAAAATATTCGACTGTGTCCCCATGACGGATGGGGTGTTCATGGCTGCAGTTCGACACACAGTGAGGATGCTGGAGTGTACTGTGATCGAGGTACTAGTATATTATATTTCGTTGGACGCAACACATACCGGCGTATTTGTTTACTTGTTGGAACAGTTTTTTGAGTATCAAATTACAAACTTGAATGTGACATAATTGGCGTAGTATGCACATAAAATGAATAATTACTTTTTTCACAAGCTGACGTATATCTTACATACGCCTGCATGTGACACGTTTTAAACAACGAAATTATATCATTCTAAGTAGATACAACATAGATACGGTACTATACGAAACAGCGAGATTGTCCTGTTGCCGGCGGATACGACATAGATACACTGGTATATCATACGTCATAAACAACGAACGCTATAATAGATACGTCACTATGTGTTTTCGCATATTGTCATTGTCTATGTCGTATCTGTAGAAAAAAGAGGCCAAGTTGAATATTTTATGTTTGACATAATGACTTACAACTTTAGTTAGCATCATATTAAACATTTAAACAAATTTGAAAAAAGTGTTAACAATTATTGTTTAGGTTATCATTATAATACTAAAACATGTAATCTTTGTTCTTGCTTCCTAAAAAGGACTACTTCAAACATTATTGGCTTTTTTAAAGCCATCCTCGTTGAAAAAAACACTATTGTTAATCATTATATCTAGGTACTGATAGAGATGTTCGTCTTGCTGACGGCGGCGAAGCTTACGGAAGAGTTGAAGTATCTTATGAAGGAATTTGGGGGACCATATGTCATGACTATTTTGATTATAATGATGCCCGGGTTATATGTCGACAACTTGGATTCAATGGAACAATGCATGGATACGTAGGATATGCTCTGTTTGGTCAAGGAACAGGACCAATTTGGCTAGATCGAACATTATGTGATGGTAACGAAGGCAATATACATCTGTGCGGACATAGCGGATATGGTAATCATGGTTGCAACCATGGGGAAGACGCTGGGGTATACTGCGATAGAGGTAATGTCTGTTTGGCTGTCGTTGTTCGTTCATACTACTGTCGCGCCAAGCGTCGGTCAACGTCGGTGGTTAAAGATTGAAATTGTTTCAACTCCTCCAATGAAATCCGTCGACGTCGATCGACTCCAAACGACGGGTGTATGAACGAACCTTCTGTTTTGTGGGTATCTGTATGTCTGTGTGTCCGTCCGTTCGCAGTGCTGTCTTTCTTATTATAAGTTATGTTTTTCCTCATTCTATTCTTAATGATAGTGTGTTATTACTAATCCTGCATAATTGACTGACATAGTGCTATCTATCGATTTTTTTCTCTAGGAGTCGATGTCGACGTACGTCTCGTAGGGGGCGGGGAGGCCTATGGGCGGGTTGAAATCAAATATGAGGGCATGTGGGGAACCATCTGTCACACAAGCTGGTCCTATAACGATGCCAAAGTAATTTGCAAACAACTTGGATTTCCCGCTAACGGACAGCATGGTTGGACTTTTAATGCACATTTTGGAGAAGGAACTGGTCCCATCTGGATGGAAAAGGTCGGATGCTACGGAAGCGAAGGCAACATTTATATGTGTGCACATCGTGGATGGGGTGTCGAAAGTTGTGGTCATCAACATGATGCAGGCGTTTATTGCGATACAGGTAGGTTTTACTTGATATTAAACTCTTTCCCCCTCACGCTCCCTCCCCCCCCCCCCCCCCCCCCATCTCTCTCTCTCTCTCTCTCTCTCTCTCTCTCTCTCTCTCCCCCTCTCTCTCTCTCTCTCTCTCTCTCTCTCTCTCTCTCTCTCTCCCCCTCTCTCTCTCTCCCCCCTCTCTCTCCCCCTCTCTCTCCCCCTCTCTCTCTCCCCCTCTCTCTCTCCCCCTCTCTCTCTCCCTCACTCTCTCTCCTACCTCTCTCTCTCTCCCCCCCCCCCCTCTCTCTCCCTCTCTCTCCCCCTCTCTCTCCCCCTCTCTCTCTCCCCCTCTCTCTCTCCCCCTCTCTCTCTCTCCCCTCTCTCTCTCTCCCCTCTCTCTCCCCCTCCCTCTCTCTCCCTCCCCCTCTCTCTCTCCCTCCCCCTCTCCCCCTCTCTCTCTCTCTCTCTCTCTCCCTCTATCCCCTGATAAACACCTAAACTGCTTCAAATGTCTCCACATCCAGTCGTTCAGTTAAGATCCTCACGAATGATGATGTTGTTGAAATGATACAACGTAGACACTAAACTATACCATTGATTAAACCTATATAATTACAACCTATTAACAGGACAAGATGTACTAGTGCGTCTAGTAGATGGAGATGGGACATCCGGTCGTGTTGAGATCCTCTATGAGGACAGATGGGGCACTGTATGTCAAGACCATTGGACTGACAATGACGCTCGGGTTATATGTCATCAACTTGGTTACCTTCAAGACGGTGACCACCGAGCGACTGTTGGAGGATATTTTGGTCAAGGCACTGGTCCTATATGGTTGGACGATGTGGTTTGCAACGGCAATGAGCATAATATTCACGACTGTGTATTTGATGGATGGGGTGTTCATGATTGTGGACACCATGATGATGCGGGGGTAATCTGTGAGAGAGGTAGGTTGGTTTATATAGTATATTTCCTCCCACCAGACAGTGACGATACTGCGTCTTTCACTGATCGGTGTGAATAAACCTCATGAGGCACTGGTGGATACATACGCGCGTAGAAATACGGGTTATACATACGCATGCGTAAATACTGCACATGTAAGGTTACGTAACAGGGGAAGGTAAATATACTATAGATTAAATGAAATATTACGTAAAGGTAACGATTGCGTGTCAGAAGTAATTCTTGAGAGAGAAAGGTTTGTTTATAGATTGATTGGCATCTATACGTAAAGGCCCAACTACATTAAACGTTATTTTAAGTACGTTAACAGTCTCTGCCTCTAAGGGCGTACCATGTGGTGATTCATGGGTCCTCAGATCAACTTTTTAAAAAAACTAGTGATACATTACCATAACATTATACTACTGCCAAATTTTAAAATTCCTAAAAGTTTTGGTTCGGTCGTAAAAAATCACCGAAATGTCAGGAACAAATCCCAGTAAAATGATTACTACGTTGCCTATAAGTATAACTATGCGCACCATGCACATCCCAACGAAAGGAAAACATATTTTGAAACCTCCAGTTGGGTACACAACAAAAGTGAAACAAAATCATTGGGATCTCGTTGGCGCGTCACATTACCCTGACCTTGAAACCGTGACGAACAGCGTCGTTAGCAGTTTTCAAGCCCTTATAGTTTGGCGCGCCAATGAGATCCCATTACATAAACAAGTTCATATGGAAGAACTCAGAGCCTTTAACAAATTCAAAAGTAAAAATTGTTGGGATCTCGTTGGCGCATGGAGATAATCCAGGTCAAAGGTCAAGTTTTACCATTTTGAGCCATTTTCACACCTCCGTAAATCCGTGCGCCATCTTTAAAACACCTTGGAAATGACATCTACTTGCAAAGATGGTTTACCTTGAATAAAAAATGAAGAAACTGGTTTGGGATCTCAGAGATTTTTTTTGTAATGATTTTTTACAAATTTGCTTAAGAGCAACTTGCACTGCATGCGAGTCAGTAATAGCAATTTGTGCATTGTCCAAGTTCTTATAAATCAGTGCGCCAACAAGATCCCATCAACTTTTTGATTTATTTGCTTAGTTTGGCCACCATTCAATAGATCCCACTGGAAAAAACTTTGGGATTTTGATGGCGGTTAATTCTACATGATCGCAAAGTTGAGGTGTCATCAGCTTTATTCTCGAGCCTTTTTGGGCCATTTATCAGATTATCAGAATATCAGATTCCTTTGGTGAATTTTGACATGTCATATAGGACATTGTTTTTCATGCATTTTAAACCATTCTCAACCCATCAACATTAATCTGTTGCATGATGTTTCATGAATTGCATATTATGTCTTCAGAATTCAACAACCCTGTCGAATTCGGAAGACATGACTTACATATTTTGAAATCGACATTACAGACTAACATAGATGTGTTCAGAATAGTCTCAAATGCATAGAAAACAATGTCCTATATGACATGTCAAAATTCACCAAAGTAATCTGATATCCTGGGACTTGGTCTGAAATGGCTCAAAAAGGCTTGAGAATAAAGCTGATGACACCTCAATTTTGCGCTCATTTAGAATTCACCGCCATCAAAATCCCAAAGTTTTTTCTAGTGGTATCTATTGAATGGTGGCCAAACTAAGCATATAAATCAAAAAGTTAATGGGATCTAGTTGGCGCACTGATTTATAAGAGCTTGAACAATGTATGTGGGGCTATTACTGACTCGCATGCACTGTAAGTTGACCTTAAGCAAATTTTTAAAAAATCGTTTTAAAAAAAATCTTAAAGATCCCAAGCTGGAATCTTCATTTTTGATTTAAGGTAAACCATCTTTGCAACTGGAGATCATTTCCAAGGTGTTTTAAAGATGGCGCACAGATGTACGGAGGTGCAAAAATGGCTCAAAATAGTAACATTTGACCTTTGACCTTGATTATCTCCATGCGCCAACGAGATCCCAACAATGTTTCCTTTTGAATTTGTTAAAGACTCCGAGTTCTTTCATATGCACTTGTTTATTGAATGGGATCTTGTTGGCGCATCGAATTATAAGGTCTTGAAACTGCATAAGAGCGCTGTTCGTCAAGGGTTCAAGGTCAGCGTAATATGACACGCCAACGAGATCCCAACGATTTTGTTTCACTTTTGTTATGTACCTAACTGGAAGTTTCAAAATATGTTTTCCATTCGTTGGGATGTACTTAGCGCGCATAGATATACTTATGGGGAACGTAGTAATCGTTTTACTGGGTTTTTTTCCTGAAATGTCAGTGATTTTTAACGACCGAACCAAAAATGTTAGGAATTTTAAAATTTGGCTATGGTATAATGGTATGGTAATGTATCACTGATTTTTTTATAAAGTTGATCTGAGGACCCATGAATCACAACACCCCCCAAAATGGTACACTCTTACAGGCACAGACTGTTAATCAGTGACGGAGTTAGGTTTAGTATATATATATCGGTTGATAGGTAACATTGGTGACGGTTGGGCGTCATAGTGATAAACATAGGATTGCGCGGCCAGAGAGATAATTTTGGTGTATAGATGGATTCATATTTTATATATGCTTTGCGCGCCATCGTGTCGAAACCGAAGTAATCCGTGAGAAATAGGTTTGATGCGTACATTGATTGATATCTTAAGTAAAGTGACGAGTATGCATTATTTTAAGTACGCCGAGTTAATCAACACAGACATATTAAAGGTTTAGTGTATACATCGGTTGATATCTTACGTAGGTGACGGTTGGGCGTCATTATGATAACACAGGAGTTCTCGGTCAGAGAGATACTTTTGGTGCATAGATGGATTAATGTCAAATGTAAGGTAACGATTGCGCGTCATCGTGACGGAACAGAAGTAATTAACAGTCAGGTATACGGAGAAGATTTAACCGAGTAAATTTACTAGACACGTGACTCCTGTTGATCTGGTTCGGTGAACAAGACAGAGAAAGATTACGGGATGCGAACCCTTCACTGTACAACATTATAGGAATATTATGAGGAGAACATAAGTAATGGAAAGAAACGGGATAGGGCAAAAACAAATTACCTTCGAGACGGCCTATAAACTATACCGTATAACTCGAAACTTCATCATATTAGACAGATTTTTACCAACGGAAATAAAATTTCGTTGACGGAAATCGAAGTTACAATGATTTTAAGACCTGATTTTAGACCCATTTCAGCGATGTTTAGTGAAAGGGGAGCAAAGATTACGTCAACTCTATCGATCATAAAATCATTCTATGCATGCTACTGGTAACCCAGATTGATAATATTCTTCAATGACTGACAGCTTGCCTAAATGTCACGGTCGCCTTCACTTAGTTACGTGTCCAGTAAATTAACTCGAATAAATGTTCTCCCTGTAGATGGAGTGACGTCATACCAAACATTTGCCCGGCGGTTGCCATTGTTCTTTTCCCGGAAGTATGCGCGCGCATCTTGTTTTGTTAAGGACCCGTGCTTTTAAAACTCGCGCCAAATCATTAGAAAGGGCAATAAGGCAAAGTAGACAGTGTTGTGGTCCTATGCTGTTCCCTCAAGCATGTATCGACAGTTCAGTCCCTTCGACCGTTGCGTTTATTTATAAACATTGCTGTCACCCCATCTATACCTGACTGATGAAAGAGATAGGTTTGGTGTGTAGATTGAAAAGTTACGGCTGCAAATGGTGTTAGAGGTATGTAATCCACAAAATAAAACTCTAAACTCACTAACGATCGATATTGTTTTACCTTTATTTTAGGTCCAACTACAGCTGCCGACATCCAACCAACAGACTGGGGTAATGTATTATACAAAGTGTCCTTAAAAAGGGTGCACATGTTTGCGCAACTTGTTTACCATAAAGCCCTAAGGTTTGGTGTAATATGATTATACACACGGACGGGAAAACACTTAGCTTTCAGATGCCGTTTATTTCATCTGATTTGGATTTGTCAATCTTGAGATATACCCATTTTATCAAAGCTACCCAAAATCGACGTTGTGCAACTTTTACAGAAATAATGATTATGAGCGTCAGAACGATACTAACATTGGTCTATCCATGGGCATCAATCGTCTTGAAACATTGGGGTAGGCATTTGACTAGAATTGTTTAAAAGAGGCTGAGGAATAAGAATGATGTCCTTGGAATATGTGAGAAGGGATTCCTACGAACAGTTATTCTGGGATCCCTCTGAAGTGCACGCTGCACGTTATCAGTGTGTTACTGTGTCCTGCCACTTTTCATATCTTAGTCTTCCAGAATGTTCTTTATTCATATTGGTGCTTGTACCAGCTACCAAGTATTTCCAATGCTCCTTTGTAGGTGTATTCCTAGATGGTACGTGAGTGTTTGGGAAATTAATAGCAAACTCTCTGGTGACTTCTGCTGGACTTCTCGTTTGATGATATTTAATACCATGAACACTCTCACTTCTAATAAAAATTGAGACCGCACCCCAGCCATATGGACGTCTGTATTGTTTTGAAAATGAAGGCCCAATACACATTTTGTGAAACCTCGTCAAAAGGACTGGTTCGGATCATGTAACAAACATCTTTATATTCAGTTCTGCTTGGATACACAGACACTCCTATTCAATCTCAATACAAAAATGTTATTTTGCATAACACTGGTGAAGGGCAATCGTACAAGTGGAAGTTGTATCTTAGGAGTAAACCGTTGAAACTGTAAAGTGGAACAACATCGATTCTGGGTAGCTCCAGTAAATTGTCCATATCTCAGGATTGACAAATCAGAATCAGATTAAATAAGCAGCATCTGAAAGCCAGGTAAATTTAAAAATCGCATAGGACATAGCTCATTTTTGTAAGAAAAAAACCAAAAACACAGCACATAGCTTTTTAGAAAAAGGTGCTGAGAAAACAACAAAATATGGTCTAGCAATGCAAGTGTATTGTAGTAGTACATGGTTTATTCCGTACATGGACGTATTGTACTTCCCGTTTCCGTACGAGACGTCTAGCAAGAAATGGCCATAATTCCTAGTTATACTATTTCCACAGATCCTCTACCTTTTCCAACTGGCAGCGAACCAGGTGAATCAGTAATCTGTGATAACAACAAGATGCTGGTTTATATTCCGCGTTCTGTTGCTGGTGACATACCAGGCCATGAGCTATATTTCATCGACGAGTCTTGTGTTGGATCCGATCATAACAGCACTCATCTGCGTATTGTTACCGCATTGGGTCAGTGTGGCACTGCTATGGAGGTAAATGGTGTCATCATAACGAAGGCTAAAAGTAAAGGGAGGAAATAATAGTAGGGACTGCTCAGGAATACAAGACCGACCGAAATCAGTCGAATAAACTATAAACACCGCAACACGTAGACGCAACACCTTGAGCAAATCATGATTAGGGGATAACCTACATGGCGAGCCTGGATGCAATAGTGAAATGTTACGGTACAAAGTATAGTGATGATAATTTGGGTTTATTGATTGGTAAAATGGAGTGCTATAGTGAAATAGATTTATTCCGTAAACATGTAGGCCTAAACTCTAATTAATTGGTAGAAATCGGTGTTTCAACTTGATAGTTAAGCCAATAAAACTAGAGTAATATATGATCAAACGAATATGAAGCATTATTCACGTTTTACAGATAAAATCTTATAGGAACGGGCGATACCATGGTTTTTTTCAAGCAAAACAAATTTGGGTCGGTATTCATTTGCATTTTTAAAAATGGGTCAGAGTTGTGCATATTTCTTTTGATGTATTTATATGAAAAGTATGATTTCACATTAGAACACGTATGTCTTGCCTAAACTGATTTGCGATATATGTTCGACGTATATCTAGTGTCCATAGTAAGGAATGACAGCGCATGCGTAGCATCCATCCAACGAATGCTGAACGTACTCAACGAATGGTCAACAAATGCCAAACGTATTCGGAACCATTTCACAGGTTGCCGTTTTTGGCAGTTTACCTGACTGGTAGTAGATATAACAAGGCACTACACCCAACTTTGTTTACAATTATTGTTGTTGTTGCTTTCGTTTGATATCATAATTAGCCTCCCTTTAGACTTTTACCCCTTTTGGACCCTACCCTGTATATAATAGTAATTTCCTCAAAAGATGAGGTAAATTACGCGATGGGTAGTGAGGAGTATTTCTAGTTTAATTACCCCTTTTAACTCTGGTAGTTCGCCCCCGATGGAATCTAATTGTCTCCCTACAAAGGGCTAGTCCAGATTATACCACAGGTAGGCCTAAGTACCTTTCCATAATCTTAAATTACTGTTAAGCAATCACCATGTGTGTCTAGGTTCGTGGCGACTATGTCGTGTTTTCAAACATCGTACAACATAACGACGCTGTACCCGTAACACCGTCATCTGTTATATCACGGGACCCTGAACTCATGATCCCCGTTGAATGCTATATCGAACGGGAAGGCCTCGGATCCATCAGTTTTAACCCAGACACTTCTAAGATGCATTACGAAAAAGGCTATGGTCAGTTCAGCTTTCTACTTCAGCTGTACCAAGATGGAAGTTACACAAGCCCTTACCAGCCTGGTGTCGATTAATGTACGGGATAGGCTCTATTTTCAAGCCGATGTTTCTGGCGAGAATGGTCTGGAGTTGTTTGTGGAAACATGCGTCGCTACCCCTACGATGAACCCCTACTCATCGCCTCAATATCACTTTCTTGAAGAAGGGTATGGCTTTTTAAAACACATCACTTTTACATATAATAGAGACCTTCCGTGTTTTGGATTAGCTGCCATCATAAAAGTGTTTGTAGCACGGTTCGGACCCACAACCCTCCCCATTCGATACTGCCTGGTGGATAGCCTCAAAGTTACTATAACCTCTACTTGAAATGTTAAGATTACTAGAAAAAATATTGTGCATTTCAGCCAAGAGTTACTTGAATAGAGTTTAGTGTTACCTTCAAGATGGCCGCAAATCCCAAACAAGGAAGGTCTCTATTGTTAAACGTAATACACTGCTTGCATTATTATACGAGTACTCCACGTCAACCACTGCACAAGGGTCAGTGGTTTCAAATGGATAGTCACCCGTGCGGGTAATCTTCTTCTGCGGAGAAGATTAAGGAAACGTCTTCCATAGGGGGTAAATAAATTTCAAATGGAATAGGATAATAAATCTCCTCTGCAGTGGATTTGGCAATCCTTTCGACAGGTCCTCTCCAATGAGAGCAGTATCAATTTTATTTAAGGGATGCAATATCAGGACTTAGTGAAATTAGATAAACAAATTTTCTTATGAATTTTCTATTAAAAGAAAGTGGGAGCATTTGTGTGCTGAAATGACACATTATATAAATTTTGGAGACCGTTCTAGTAACCTGGAAGCAGGGATTCTATTAATTTTGGGATAAGGAAGTCCGATACTGACGTACGTAGCTAAACAGGTCCCGTTTGCATAAATTAAAAAAGGCAACAGCGCCATTTTATGAGATGCAGCTTGAATGAAAGGAATTTATAGACTTTCCCGTAGGACACAAACAATGACGCGTATGGTGTGAAAATTAATTCAAATACATAAAATAAACAATGAAACGTGAATAATCAGATATTTCAGGCTTGTAAAAACGGCCCAACACGTACGTTTTATTATAACTCTCAAAACCGCACAATTTTGGGGGAATTTTTCCAACAATTCCCTGTAAACTTCAATAAATCTATAATTTAAGCAGATGACACAAACAACGTCATCTAACATATGAGTACGGACAAATAATAAGTTCCTTCAAACATAATACAACTACTTTGTATAGGTATCTGATGAATATCGGCTTTTATTCTTTTGATTTCAGATGCCACAAAGACGACACACTACAATTCTACTCCTCTGGAGACGCAATGATCCAACGATTTGGGTTAAAAGCGTTTTCTTTCGCTCATGATAAGACCACCACCGTAAGTCTAATACATGCTAATCACCCGGGTCGCAAAGAAAATGTTATGAAAGAAAGCACCGTATTTACTCCATTAAGTGCCCCTGCTCTATTAAACGCCCCTCCCCGGAAAATCCTGACGTCCCACATACAAATGTTGTCCTAAATCACAGCAAATTCGCCTGCAAAGTTGAGCTTTTTAGCTATTAGTCATGAGTTGAATACTTGTTTGCGATAAAATCGTTCAAAATACGGGGGCGTTTAATAGAGTAAATACTGAAACCATTAATAAAAGGGCATTGAGACTGAGCAATCCTCCGAGAAGGGAGCCCTACATTTTTCGGACGTTGGGTTTGGCATCACACATGCGTTATGCTTCCCTGTCTAAAATCAGTGAGCGGGTTTTGTAACCTGAAGGCGGTGATCTTTAATCAAGATACGGCAAAATACACACAAAATTAAGAGGGCCTTATGAAAAGCTGAGAACATTTCTTGTACTTAAACTTTCACCGATTTTTTTAAAGAAATCATAACATTATATATAATAATTCGATCTAATCAAGGTAATAATTGGCCCATTTAGTTTCAATGTTTTTTTAACACCAATAAATTTAGAGTAGCAAAATACAATCCATGAAGGTGACTCAGACAAAAATGTACCTCATTAATTTCGAAAAACTTGTGTTGTATAGCTGAAACACACATAACCAGGGTCATATTATGGTTTGGGCGGAAAAAATGGCAAATCGTGCGGAATTGCACAGGGTAAAGTTCCTGCCTTGCGTATTTGATATCATTGAATCTTTTAGAGTAGGTCTATTGTTGTTTGGTCTTATTTGTCTCGTTCCCTTCTGGTATGTTGGCCAAAATATTAGTATTATTACATAACTAACTTTAACGTTAATTTTACTTGAGGTGTATGCGTTTTTGGTCTGCAAGATTTCTGATCCTGTATCCCAAACGACTCGTCCTGAATCCATATCTTATCTAAAAATACTAGGACCTTTTCGTCTACCAATAACTTTAATGCTAATTTTTCCTTCAGGTGTATGTTCATTGCTTTTTAATGGTCTGCAAGACGTCCGATCCTGCCTCCCGATGTTCCAAAGGTTGCATTCCTGCAATTAAAAAACGCGACGTGGACATTAATACACGAACGACTCGTTATGAATCCATATCTTATCTAAAGACACTAGGACCACTGGTGTTCACTGACGAGTTGATGGATAAGGATGACAGTGTCGAGTAAGACTAAGAAGGTGAGTTAGACATCAACTATAATAGCCCCATTGGACTTTATACAGAGATCCAGATATAGGTTCATCATAATATTTAAGATGATTCAAGCGAATTGTTTCATTGGTGGGAAAGTGTTTAACTTCACACAAAACGTCTCGCTGGGCTAGGTCAGTTCTGCAGCTTCAGTTACATCAATACACTTCTTGAATCCCAGTTGCATTGTTAAAATGACAGTAAGGATAAGGAAAAAAATATGTATCGGCCGATACTGGAACACTGACTTTGTACCAGTATCGACCGATACTGGGTGTTCCAGTATCGGACGATACTTTTCCCTACTTTCCCATGAATAAAAGACGGTCTTTGGGGAAATTAAAAAAGACATCAGCGTGTAGGCCTACATAACAAAACACATTCAATTCATCTCCAAAGAGAACCACTAAAGATTTATCTTGGATGACCGAATACTTTTTCGAGCCCTACTCTGATTTGGCCACCTCACCACCGTAATTATAGATTCATGTTCGCACTATGCTTTATGGTGAAGAAACTGAAACTGAAACTGATATCGTCAATTTCAACAAACCGACCCTCAAGACACCAGCTACGATGGTCTGCTGTCATGATCAATGAAGCAGATTTTTTAGAAAGTGGTCAATGCCCATGGAAATGTACTATATCTGGAAATCGATTGCCTGATCTGGAAACCAATGCTGTACACTTTGTGATTAGATTCAAAAACTACAAAATTGATTAAAACATAGATTTCAGCAATTATTTTTACTTTTTAAATTTAAAAGTTAATTAGACATACCTACCAATTAATGAAAAGCAAAAATTATTACCCGATGACCATTTCTCCACTAATTAATGCTTAATTAAATTAGTTAATTAATCAATTAATTCCTTTATTTTTAAAATGCCCCGATCAAAATTAAAACGCCACGGTGATAATTTAGGTTATTATCGTAGCATGATTTACCAAAAAAATAGTTTGTCGCCAAACTTAAAATAAAGTCGTCCCCGTGCAGAAAACTGTTAATTTCGTGAACAATTTAATTTCGCAAAAATAGCTCTTGCTCAAATTCGCGAAAATAATAACCTTAAAAAATGGCAGTGTATTTATAATGGTATGTTTGTTTGGTTTCGACTCACAAAATTAAGTATCCACAAAATTAAAGCATTTTGGTAGTTCACAAAAATAACTACCTGCAAAATAAGTTGATCACTACATTTCCAGATTTGGAAATCAATCCCGATTTCCAGATTTGGTCATTTGCCTGGACTGATAATAGCACATACAAAGCCAGTCCAGAGTTCCACAAATTACACTTATCGGACAGCTTCAGAGTGCTATACATTTGACATCGTAAATAACCTGATTAATTATATCCCAACTTGGTGTGGCGGTGTGTTTAGTAGATGATTGTTTATCTTGAACAGTGTTGCTTGAATCAAAACTTCTTAAGTTCTTTCAGTGTCCTACTGGGCAGAGTTCTGCCACATAAATCATCACTAATACTAGTACTGTCGATGAGTGCTATTAATTCCTTATAGCTCTCGGCAGCTACGCTGCCTCGTGCTATAAGTCATACTAATGAAGTAGTTTACAATATTAGTTAATTATCATTATCATTGTGATAACTTTGTTTTAATTAATTATTCATTTCAGAAAATCATAATTTTGATCGATGGAATTTCCTTATGGGCTCTGTTACTGTCACAACCCTTTTTCTGGTTCTAATAAAGGTGATATCAACGAAAAACTCGAGACCAAAATATGATGCAGTTTCAACTAATGACAACGCCTGATCAGAACTGTTGAGAGCATTAAAACAGTCAACGCCTTTCTTTAAAGAATATCTTGAAAATAAATGTGATAATAATGCAATCTTCACCTGCTGACGCCGGTATTTCCAATTAAATTTAAATTGAATATGACGAGTTTAATTGATGACTGCCAATGATTCTTAAATGAATGTACACTTTGATATCATGTCGTTTAGTAATAATTGTGACATAATTATTTCATTCTCATCACATGATATATATAGTGCATTTACGCATCATATGGCGCTTGGTACCGAATTACCATCGAATTCAATCGCCAGCGAATTCGATTCATATTTCATTGTCACATTTTTGTTTGTTTTTGGATTTCTCACTTTTACTTTGCGTTATCAATCACATTATAATATTATGATAAGATTTTATTTCGTAATGTCTACATCATAAGTATACAGTAATGCTCATGCCTCTGATGACATGCATCCGAATTTGTTACGTTTAAATGATTTATTAAGAGTGGCCAAATATATTTGCGAGCTCTGCTCTGATTTTGGTCAGCCCACCAATGTATGTACTTGAAATTATTGTATATGCATTGATAGTAAATAAAACTGAAACTGAATCTGAAACTGAAGTGAACATGTGTGTGACCAGTTCGTCTGTGGTGAATTAGACCAGCTTTAAAATGCAGAAGTGATACGTAGAATTGAAAACTTAGACCCAAAGAAGATTTCTTGTGCATCCCAGCATGCTTAGCAACACTCAGGCAACACTACACTGGCAACAGGGCTTCTTTCCCGATACAAACAGTTACGTGTTCAAGTAATTAACAGCTGGAGGCCGTCAGACTTCCACCTTGTAAAACATGGTATAAATAGGCAGAACTTTGTCACAGATATGAAAAGAGGTTGAATCCCAACTAAATTTTGTATTCAAAAGATCAAGGGTATTTAAGAAAAACAACAGAGCGGACTGAATTGAAGTCACATCAATTGTCCTACTTGCAGCAGGATTTTCTTAAAGACCCTCGTTTAACAACATTACAGGTCTTTCCTTGCACTATAATGTCAATGGGAACCAGTAGATACTGGTGACAGAAATCAGTGGTCATGTGATGAAAATGAAGCATGCTTGTACTGCACAAGAAATCTTCTTTGACTTAGACCTACTCATATGGGGTTTAATTACCCGTTGGCTGGAAACATCCACCATAGTGGACGTGTTCATGAAAGATGATACTATCGTTTCGGACGATGCCAGACATGCGCTCGTTCATGGGGCCCTCACATGTATCCGTGTGAGCTGAACGGCCCATTACCGTGTGAAAAATGGGTGCGGACGGCGGCACACACGGTGGGCCGTTTCCCGTCCGTTGAACACGTTCAGGGGACTTTGCCGGCCACCGGAGTTTTGAACATGCTCAAAACTCCTGGCGGGTGAGTAAAAGCGGCGGCGAACGATGAGAGCCCGGTATGAAGACGTTATAAGGACGGCGCACCCGTTCGCACCCGTTTCGCACCCGTTTCGCACCCATTCGCAGGGCGGTGATGGACGGTGGTGGACGTCGACCATCTTAGCGACGGACTGCGAATGGCCGCATGCAGCCTGGTAACCGTTCGCGGAACGGACTCTCAGCAGGCATGTTGCAACTCTCTAAATGTAAAAGAGCTAAAACACACTCTTTCGAGAGCTCTAGGAGGGACAGCTCTTTTTTGGAGTGAAGTTCACTCTTAAAAGAGCGATTTTCACTCTAAAAAGAGTTAAAATCACTCTGGAAAGAGTGGAAATCACTCTTAAAAGAGTGACAAATCACTCTGAAAAGAGTGAACTTCACTTCTTAGAAGAGCCGTCCCTCCTAAAGCTCTCGAAAGAGTGAGGTTTAGCTCTTTTACATTTAGAGAGTATTATAGATGTTGGTCGTACGAATTCCGGAATGCAAATGAAGCGGTGTGCGAGCTTGAGCGCTCAGCTTGAAAAGGGCGGTTTGATGACGTAATCAAGACGTTTCGGCCGGTGCCCAGGCGTTCCGACCGGTTAGGAACCGGTATGGAGGTGGTATGCACACGGTGAGGACACGGTGAGGACACGGTGAGGACACGGTGAGAACGGTAAGCTAGAACTGTATGAGGCCGGTGATCCCGGGACAAGGCCGGTGAGAACCCGGAACAGACCCGGTGTATAACGGTATGGACCGAGGACCCGGTGAGGAGGTGTTATGCACCCGGTAAGAACGGTAAGCTAGAAATGTATGAGGATGGTGAGCCCGGTAACCGACCGGTGAGGACTCGGTATAGACCCTGTATATAACGTTATGGACCCGGTTGCCACAACAAAAGATTAATGCGCCCGTTGACATTTTTACTGATTGTGTGGACTCTGTTGATTTTCTATTAGACGGTAAGGTGGCCGCCTACCATTACCGCCCTGAGAACACAGTTGACCATGATAATTTAATTCCCGTTTGTCTTCAATGTAAATCTGGATTAATTAGCCTATACCAAAAGGATAGTTGTAAACAAGAAGAGTCTTCAAAAAAGACAATCTTCGTTTAGACAGTTGTAATGAAAATAAAGAAATGTACTTAAAGGTAGATGTTCCGATTTCTGACCCGATTTTCAACTTGATGTTTTCTATTCTACATGAGGGGTCATCCTTAAAATAGTCATATTCCAAAGTTTGAGTTGCATAACTGCAATGGTTCTTATTTACAAGCAGGGTCGTGACATGACAGTTGCAAGGGCGTCCCCAGAGGGGGGTGTGGGTGTCACACCCCCCCCCCCCCCCCATTCATCAAATCTGTCGGCAAAATTATGGTGCTGTGGGCAAATCAAAGGAAGGAGGAAGAAAAGGGAGAAAGAAAAAAAGAAAAGAGAAAGGGAAAGAAAGAAGAGGAGAAAGAAAGAGAAAGGGAAAGAAAAGAGGAAAAAAGGAAAGAAAGAAAAAAGAAAGAAAGTGAAAGGAAAGAGGAAAGGAAAAAGGGAAGAAAGAAAGAAAGCCCTATAACAATTATCGTATGCGCAAATGATAATGTTGTGTCGGCATATTTGTTATTTTAACACAAATAAAATCAAAAATGAACAAAGGCAATGTAGGCATATGCATTTGTAGGCACTGTGAACGAGCTCATTTTTATGAGATTTTGTGTCGGCGCACATGAACAGCCTAGGCCCAAGTCTTTGTTTTGCTCATTGTCAAGACACACAAAAAAATTGTGTCGGAATAGTATAGGCCTAGGCTAGGCATAACGGGCAATGTGTGGGACCTTTAATTATACTAACTAGGCCTATTTCATTGTCGTTGTCAATGCAAACCCAAGTCAATAATGTCGCCAATGGCCAATCATGTTGGCGCAGAGGTTACGAAATATTAACTAATTCGCCTATAATTATGTACATGTAAGTTGATGTAGGCCAATTGCTCTCATTGTACTGATTGTAGACGCTGCAAGCTCACTATCAGTCTATCGCAAAAGTAAGTCCAACTCCAACATTTAGGTGTCAATGCAAAGTAAGAACTTTAGTAGACTCTGTCCTAACTTCGACTTGAACAATGCAAATTATCATTATAATTAAGACAATAAGCACAACTGTCCGATCGTTATTTGCGTGAGACCAGGATTTACAGTGTGTGCACCAGGGGCACAATCGATATCTCACGTAATGGTATAGGTCTATGTCGTTGTCGGACATACAGGCTGTAGGCCTATCATGCCTATACTGAACATTTGACCATGTTTTGTTAGCATTATTCAACAAAAACAAGATGGCTTCAGGAAAGTGTTCCATGACCATTTTAGTTTAAAAACTCAAAATCTTTGTGCGCTTCGCGCGCATTCTTTCTACAGGTTCCAACATTATAATGGATCTCGAACCAAACCAAATATGATGGGGGATGTTAAAAACGTCATACTGGACCCTTTTAGTTTTAGAAATGGCAAATGTTGCGCGCTTCGCGCATATTAGTTTCAATGTTTCATTATTCAAGCTGAACAAGATGGCTTCAGGAAAGTTTTCCATGACCATTTTAGCTTAAAAACTGAAAATCTTTTTGCGCTTTGCGCGCATTCTTTCTACAGGTATCAGCATTATAAATGTCTCGAACCAAACCGAATATTATATGGGTGACGTTAAAATTGTTTTACTGGACCCTTTAAGTGTTAGAAATGCAAAATTTTGCGCGCTTCGCGCGTATTAGTTTCAATGTTTCATTATTTAAGCTTAATTTATAGTATCTGAAGGCATCTAACCAGTTTTCAATGACCATTTTAATTTAAGTTCAAAACCTGAAAAATTTTGCGCGCTCTGCGCGCATATGAGACCTGTCATCACAAAATGAGAGTTAAGTCGGAAAGTTTAATTTTCAGGTTTGTCCAGATTCAAAATGCTCAGAAAACAAGCTTTAAAATTATATGCAACATGTCATAATTGCTCAATGTTTTCCCTGTCAAAATTCAAATTGAAGCTGCAAAATGCCTTTGTTTTCTATTGATTTTTGGCATGTTTATTGGACCATATCTCCTAATGCACACTAGCGACTTAACGCTCATTTTTTGGTGACAGGTCTCATATTTTCTACAGGTTTTAACATTATAATGGCCCTCAAACCATACGATTTGGATCAGGACTTGATATGTGTAACTATGCAATATCAAACCGTCAAAAACGTCATACTTGACTATTTAAATGTTAGAAATGCCAATTTTTGCGCGCTTCAAGAAAGCTTCAGGACAGTTTTCCATGACCATTAGTTCAAAAACTGAAAAATGTTGCGCGCTCAGGCCGCATCAGTGGCGTAAGTGGAGCCCCCCCCCCAACTTGGAACCCTTGCCCCCCCCCCCCCCCCACTTGCCCCCACCCCAAATGAATCATGGAATAATGATGGTACAAAGTAACAGATGAAAATTGTACGCACGCTACGCGCGCATGTCTTCATAAAATGCAATATTCTATGGTACTAGCTTGTTTAGAGCCGAAATGTAGCTCAATCGTACAAAAGGTAGGCGTAAAGTCGAACATTTTCGCGCGCTACGCGCGCATTTATTGACAATGGAATGACGCCCATTTCAAGTCATTGCCCATTCTTGCCCCCCCAAATGAAAAGTCTATTACGCCACTGGCGCGCATATTTTCTACAGCTTTTTGCGTGCTTTGTATTGGTTTCAACGTTTTAATATTTAAGATAAACAAGATGGCTTGAGGATGTGTGCTCCCTCAAAACAGTCCTGGATACCAGGCCCGTAAGATGGGGGGTGGGGGCGACGGTGGCGATCGCCCCCCCCCCCTTTGAAAATCTTCCCAGGAAAATTTGTACACAGATGAAAAAATTTCGCGCGCTACGCGCGCATTTGTCTTCCAAAAAAGCTATATTCTTTGATACAAGCTTGTTTAGAGCCAAAATATACCTCGATCGTGCAAAAAAAAGGTGCAAATTCGAAGAAAAAAATTCACATTTTTGTGGTTGTTGAAAACGCCCCCCCCCCCCCCCCCCCCCCCCCTTTGAAAAAAGTGTCTTACGGGCATGGATACGCCCTTTACTCCCCCAGAACTATTCAATCAGCGCTGTGCGCTGCTTTATTTAACATTTAAATTCACATTATCAAATTTGTGTCCCCCCGTGATTGACGGTTCTGACCATACAGTCCATACTAAAATATGCTTGTATGAACTCCGTCGAGCGAAGCGAGCCGAAATTATTTTTTGTCGGCACAAATGGCTCTGTCGGCAATTGATGACTATTACACCCCCTCCCCCCAATGAAAAGGGTCTGGGGACGCCCTTGGACAGTTGCCCATTGAGTAGCACACAAACTAGCCGGGTAGTTAACCCCCTTTGGCGGTAATTCACTGCATTTTGGCCTATAACGTCCAAATGGAACATTATCTTGAGCTTAAGATTTGACAGAAATAATGAGAAAAATATGGGTTTTCTTTTGATATCAAAATATTTTGATGTGAAAGTGATCGGAACATACACCTTTAATAATGCGTAATTAAAAGTTGGACGAATATAAAATTGTGATATATTAATGAATAAAATAAATAATTGATCTGCAGCTATTCGTTGTGACCTAGACCTGTGATGCAAAATATATATGTACATGTTAAGATTACGTGTAGTGAAGCAACAGTTGCATAACATAATTGGAATTGTTAATATTCAAATGATATTTTAGCCCTTCAATTTTAGAATGTCATGCTTGTGTTGTCCTTTCTTACGAGAAGAAATGTCCTTTACAACTATAAGAAGAGACTGCAGATGTGCTATATTTTGTTATGTTTAGTTAGCTTATAATCAAGTATTACAATTAAGTATTAAAAATATGTATTACATGTTAAAAATAGAAAGCACATCTTATTTACATGATGCGTAAGTGCAATTGCGATGGACGGGTTGGTGGAATAAAGGTGAGAATACTGATAAAAATTTGTAGGCAAGAGTTGTGTGTATATAAAACTGCAGGTGGAAACTTAATAAAAATTCCATTGAAATGGAATGGGTGCGATCCAAAAGAAAGAAGCATGTTTTGTAACCATTTTCTGAAGCATCTGTTGCAAACCAAGATACCAGGAAATGGTGTACCGTATGTATTTTCCATAATTCAAACCAAAATACAAATCAAAACACCCACAGTCCATAATAAATAGTACAGGGGGGTGGGGGGCGGGGGTACCGTCTGAAGAACAATCTAGGTATATGACATTGTACTTGGTCTGAAACGTTTGGTCCAGGAATTGCTATAATACTAATTAAAATGGCATTCCGCGATCATGGTTATCCATATTGACATTTCATTAAATCAACCGAGGAATTATTATTATATATTATATAACACGAAACTCAAACATCCACAACTAACCACTTATTAGAAAAAAACCAACAATTGGGAGATTTCTCCTTAATAGTCAAACCCCGGGGGGCGGCAAGGGCGTCCCCAGAGGGGGGGTGTGGGGGGGTGTCACACCCCCCCCCCCCCCATTCATCAAATCTGTCGGCAAAATTATGGTGCTGTGGGCAAAGGAAGGAGGAAGAAAAGGGAGAAAGAAAAAAAGGAAAGAGAAAGGGAAAGAAAGAAGGGGAGAAAAAAAGAAGGGGAGAAAGAAAGAAAGAAAGAGAAAGGGAAAGAAAATAGGAAAAAAGAAAGAAGAAAAAAAGAAAGTGAAAGGAAAGAGGAAAGAAAGAAAGGAAAAAGGGAAGAAAGAAAGAAAGCCCTATAACAATTATCGTATGCGCAAATGATAATGTTGTGTCGGCATATATGTTATGTTAACACAAATCAAATCAAAAATGAACAAAGGCAATGTAGGCATATGAATTTGTAGGCACTGTGAACGAGCCCATTTTTATGAGATTTTGTGTCGGCGCACATGAACAGCCTAGGCCCAAGTCTTTGTTTTGCTCATTGTCAAGACACACAAAAAAATTGTGTCGGAATAGTATAGGCCTAGGCTAGGCATAACGGGCAATGTGTGGGACCTTTAATCATACTAACTAGGCCTATTTCATTGTCGTTGTCAATGCAAACCCAAGTCAATAATGTCGCCAATGGCCAATCATATTGGCACATAGGTTACGAAATATTAAATAATTCGCCTATAATTATGTACATGTAAGTTGATGTAGGCCAATTGCTCTCATTGTACTGATTGTAGACGCTGCAAGCTCACTATCAGTCTATCGCAAAAGTAAGTCCAACTCCAACATTTAGGTGTCAATGCAAAGTAAGAACTTATAAGGGGGCTGGCATTTTCTTCAGAAGGGGGTGGGTCCCAAATATACTGGGGGGGTCTTAGTTTTTTTGACATAAAAACAGGGGGGTCATAAAATTATTTCATTGAAAATGGGGGGGTCACAAATTTATCAAAGCATGCTTGCGTGAAGAAAAAAAAAGGTAGGGGGGTCATAAAAATATGCAGCTCTTGGATAGGGGGGGTCATGAAAAAATTGTCTGGGTCTATCCACATTTTTGGGACCCCCCCCCCCCCTCCCCCCCCCCCCCCCTTCCGAAGAAAATGCCAGCCCCCTAAGTAGACTCTGTCCTAACTTCGACTTGAACAATGCAAATTATCATTATAATTAAGACAATAAGCACAACTGTCGTCATTTGCGTGAGACCAGGATTTACAGTGTGTGCACCAGGGGCACAATCGATATCTCACTCTCACGTAATGGTATAGGTCTATGTCGTTGTCGGACATACAGGCTGTAGGCCTATCATGCCTATACTGAACATTTGACCATGTTTTGTTAGCATTATTCAACAAAAACAAGATGGCTTCAGGAAAGTGTTCCATGACCATTTTAGTTTAAAAACTCAAAATCTTTGTGCGCTTCGCGCGCATTCTTTCTACAGGTTCCAACATTATAATGGATCTCGAACCAAACCAAATATTATGGGGGACGTCAAAAACGTCATACTGGACCCGTTTAGTTTTAGAAATGCCAAATGTTGCGCGCTTCGCGCATATTAGTTTCAATGTTTCATTATTCAAGCTGAACAAGATGGCTTCAGGAAAGTTTTCCATGACCATTTTAGCTTAAAAACTGAAAATCTTTTTGCGCTTTGCGCGCATTCTTTCTACAGGTATCAACATTATAAATGTCTCGAACCAAACCGAATATTATATAAGTGTTAGAAATGCAAAATTTTGCGCGCTTCGCGCATATTAGTTTCAATGTTTCATTATTTAAGCTTAATTTATAGTATCTGAAGGCTTCCAACCAGTTTTCAATGACCATTTTAATTTTAGTTCAAAACCTGAACAATTTTGCGCGCTCTGCCCGCATATTTTCCACAGGTTTTAACATTATAATGGCCCTCAAACCATACGATTTGGATCAGGACTTGATATGTGTAACTATGCAATATCAAACCGTCAAAAACGTCATACTTGACTATTTAAGTGTTAGAAATGCCAATTTGTGCGTGCTTCAAGAAAGCTTAAGGACAGTTTTCCATGACCATTTTAGTTCAAAAACTGAAAAATGTTGCGCGCTCAGGCCGCATCAGTGGCGTAACCAGCGGGGGGCTGGATCCCCCCACTTGGAACCCTTGCCCCCCACTCCCCCCCCCCCCCCCAATGAATCATGGAATAATGATGGTACAAAGTAACAGATGAAAAATTTTCGCGCGCTACGCGCGCATGTCTTCCCAAAATGCAATATTCTAGGGTACAAGCTTGTTTAGAACCGAAATGTAGCTTCATCGTACAAAAGGTAGGCGTAAAGTCGAAAATTTTCGCGCGCTACGCGCGCATTTATTGACACTAGAATGAAGCCCACCCATTAGGAGCCCCCCATTTCAAGTCACTGCCCCTTCTTGCCCCCCCAAATGAAAAAGTCTAGTTACGCCACTGCGGGCGCATATTTTCTGCAGCTTTTTGCGCGCTTTGTATTGGTTTCAACATTTAAGATAAACAAGATGGCTTGAGGATGTGTGCCCCTATCAAAACAGTCCTGGATACGCCCTTGGCTCCCCCAGAACTATTCAATCAGCGCTGCGCGCTGCTTTATTTAACATTTCAATTATCATTATCAAATTTGTGTCCCCCCCCCCCATGTCTGAAAACTGATTGACGGTTCTGACCATACAGTCCATACTAAAATATGCGTGTATCAATTCCGGCGAGCGAAGCGAGCCGAATTTTTTTTTTGTCGGCACAAATGGCTCTGTCGGCAATTGATGACCTTTACACCCCCCCAATGAAAAGGGTCTGGGGACGCCCTTGGGGGGCGGTACTCAGATTTGGTTTGGTCGGGGGTGTGCCGCTGGAGATTCAAAACCCCTACCCATTTCTAAGGGTGATTTTGGAAAAATCGGTACCCATTTTTAAGGGGTTTTGCTTCATTTTAGACCAAATTTTCGCAAATTATCTGGAAAAAAAACCTATTTTTGCAAATTTTCGCGAAAATAGACCCATGTCTAAGGAGTTTTCAGTTGAAAAGCCTACCCATGGCTAAGGATGTCTCATGAAAAAACGACCCACAGGAGCGGCACGTCCCCGTATGCCTTACATACGTGAGTACCCCTCCCCCGGGAGTCAAACCAGGGAGGTGTAGTTGACACCTCCCTGGTCAAACCATCTGTGATCAAATAAGATATTATGTCTCTCTGTGGGGAGTCTAATAAACATCTCTCTAAATGAATCATCAACTTCTATGCATCAACTAAACAAATATAGCTTTGACTCCAGCACAGACTGCGGGTACTGTTAAAATAAATTGCATAGGTGCATGTAATTTACAAAGACTACAAACATGGCGGCCCCCACTTATGTCTAGAAAGACCTAAATGTGTAAAATGTTTTTGCAATCCCATGCTATAGGGTGGCTTCGCCCCCAAAAAGAGTAATAGCAGTGTTGTCAGTTTCTTGTATGATACTTTAATCAGTAGCAATTTGGCTATAAATATGAGGATTATATGTTTATGCGGTATTACTGGAATATTTAATTGACGATTGTTTGGGATTCTTGCTTTTGATGCGCAAACATACCTCATTAATAAATATAGGCAATAAACATAGATTTGTTTGTGACAACAAAGCAAGCCTCACAATTCTTGCCATTTTGGAATTTATTAAATATTAAGAAATTTGTGTATATGAAACACAGTACTTGATAATAACTTGGAAAGTTACAAGTATGTGCACTGTTCCAGGGAGCACCCTCTATTCATGATTTTTTTTTTTAGAAAGTAGATTTTCTTGCAGATTTACATTTCGGATCATAAATCATGAATATATTCCAAGTTACAGAGCGATACGATTCCTAATTACCTCAAAATCATGGTTTTAGAGTGAATTTAGAGTGAAAATAAGTTGTCGGCGCAGACTCCGACACTGCTTTATTTTCACTCTAAAACCATGATTTTGAAGTGATTGAGAATCGTATCACCCTGTAACTTGGAATGTATGTACGATTTATGATCAGAAATGTAAATCTGCAAGAAAATCTGCTTTCAATTTTTTTTCGAGGATTGAGGGCGTTACCCGTTAATATACCATTAATGAATAATAATTGATATATATGTTTCAAAATGGCGTTTTATTCGTGATTCGACGATCGTTTTTATGACAAAGAAATTATTATGCGTCATTTTCTGCTTTTGTCTGTCGGATTTATTCCTTACTTTTGGAACTTACTTTTATTCCTTACTTTTCAGGAGGCGCCCTCTATTCATGATTTTTTGTTGTTGAAAAAAGTAGATTTTCTTGCAGATTTACATTTCTGATCATAAATCATAAATATATTCTGAATTTTACAGAGCTATACGATTCCTAATTACTTCAAAATCATGGTTTTTAGAATCACAGGCTCTGTAAATCAGAACATATTTATGGGCGCCCCTGGAAAAGATCACATAATATGCCTTTAATGGGTAAAAAAAAAGATTCGCGAAAATAAACAAACTAATGATATGTAAGTAAAAAATATAATGAAACATCAAAAAGTAGAAAAGTAATATACAGTAAAATATTTGACCGGTAGCAGAATCGAACCATGATTGCCCGCGTGACAGGCAGCAATACTAACCGTTACACCATCGATTTACCTGTACAGTACCTGTGAAGATGTTTCAAAGGAGTATATTTGTCAAGACTGAGCCAAAACGCCCATTTTCAGATAAACTCCTATCAATACGCGATGCCTAGTGACATGTTAATTAGTTGTCAAATTATAATATTAAATTATGGACACTATACTAATCCTCTAAGACCTACGCTGTCTACCATATTCAGGTAACATTTGTAACATTTTTTTACCAAGTTATAAATAAAAACTGAGGAAGTTAATTTTTCTAGGATCATGCGCACACACGTCTACGTGAAACGACCTGTTTACCCGTGCTCAATTCATACACGGTAAGAAGAAGTAGTTCCACGTACAATAATAAAATATATCAGTATATTCACAATGCTTGCGATTGATATACAAATGAATATTTTATTTAAAGTTATATGCTTAGTCTTCGGTGCATGTATAATTATAATTTTCAGCTGTTAGCTTAAATGTAAGACTAAACAGACAGCCAATCACGGACGCCTTGCATTTATGTGTGTCGATGGGCACAACATCATCGCTACGTGTAGGAATTGTGTAAACATGACTTCAATGCACGGGTCGTACGACGAGATAATTACGTCAAAAGAGCAAACTCCTCACAAGTTTGACACGGACACTTCGTATAGGCTTTATGCACGAAGGGAGGGTCACGGGCCTGTATTATCGGGTGTACACGTTTCCGGCCAATATGTCTGGCGACGAAACATCTCTGTCGGTAAGAGTGTAAGAGTTTCTTTGTGCAATTCTTGCGATTTCATTGGCTAACTTGTGGACAATTGGCGTAGCTAGGTTTTTCATATTGGGGGTGTACTGTACCAAATGCTTTTGCGAATTACCTCCAAGTCAACAACTTGAGACCAGGGGGTTGGTCGTGACGTGGTATTCCCCAAAACATTGATAACCGACAGTGCCGATCTCAACCGACAGTGCGCCTTTCGACCGACACGACTAGCAAATTGGGTAGCGATCACCCCCCCCCCCCCCTAACAACCCCTCCCCCCACCCCCCCCCCCCCCCCCCCCCCCCCCCCCCCCCTCCTGGCTACGCCACTGTGGTGGACAACAAGTCATTTACTAACATTCGTTGAACCATTAGTGGATCGGCGGCTCCCATAGACCCTGTACTTATGCGTCGCACCCCTCCGGCTCCCGACGTAAAACAGACCAACATTTTCATTGGATCTTATAATTATTATCAAGAAACACGAAATCCCTTTTATTTTGCGTGTAATGTATTTAGTATAGGCCAATGTTAACATGCTGCAATATACAACCGTAAAAGGCCACAACATGGCTAAAACAATAACCGAATATAATTAATTATACATTAATTTCAAACATATTGCCTCTACTGACACGGGTTGGCATTCGTCCGATTTTGTCACGGCCAAATCACACATTTCCTAGGCTATGGATGTCGGAAATAAGTGATTGTAAACTGATTTAATGCATGTGCCATTTAAAAATAATCCATTATAAATTATGAATGTCACACAAAATGTAAAATGATAGACTAAAGGTTAATTGATTGTTCATGTGTTTTTCATCTGATCTAATATGTGTGTAGAGTCCACTCAGAGATATATTCTGAAAAATGGCTTTTAGGGGGCTGTCATTTTCTTCGGTAGGGGGCGGTCCCAAATTCCTGGGGGTCATAGTTTTTCTACACAGAAAAAAGGGTTCATGACATTAATACAATTGTAATAGGGGGCTCCAAGAAAAATTGTAGTTAAAATACATTTTAGTTAACATACTTTTAAAAAGTGGCGCCCTTCAAGCACATTACTTCTACATGTTTTGACATTATGAAGCAAAAGTTCGGATCGGCCACCCTCATACGGTTTATAGTCTATTTGGCCATCATGAGACAGTGACGTAAATGCGAATTCTACAAATTGCAGCACATAACGCGCGCGCCTACTCGAGGCGCTGGTGTAAACACACGAACGTTGAAAGACGGAAGATACACACGCGTGCGTAAAACCTGCGCTTCTTAAGTTACGTCACTGACCAGAGGAAACCAAATAGAGTATGGCCATGTGTTTTGAAATCGCCACACTGAAAACCTAAACAGGTCGCCTGACTAACTTAAAGCTAGTCCAGATGGTGTCCATTTTGACTAGCTTTAGCCTAGTAGTCCAGAAGAACTGCTGGACTAGCTTTAAGCTCGACTAGCTTGATGTTAGTCCGTCTTAAGCTGGACTAGTTTAGGCTAGTCGCTCGACTAGCTTTAAATTAGTCCAGATGGTGTCCATTCTGACTAACGTAAGGTTAGTCCGGCTTGGCTCGACTAACGTAAGGTTAGTCCAGCTCAAACCATATAGTAGATCCCGCCTGACTCAAATTGTTCACGTTGCGTAGCAGTACTTTGTTTCGCCACGGGTGATTGCTCTGCTGTCTGTTCAATAGCTCTCGTATTGACCATGTTGTTGGCGGAGCTGCTGGCTACAGTGTTAGCTGTAGTGGACTGGTCAGCCATGGCTGACCCGTTAGCGTTCGAGATGCCCGCGCTACCGTCGTTCTTTACAGTTAATTTTTTCCTACCCCGAGTCGTCATTCCAAACAAAATGTAACATAAAATATAGTCTACAGATGTTGGCAAACACTATGCTGTATACAATATGGCCACATAATGAAATAACTACGGCAGTTTACGTCTGGATTGGCTAGCAAAACCGGACCGGCGATGAAGTACGTCTTATCTGTATGCCGCCATCGTTTTACTTCGTTCGACCAAAAATCTGATGTGACATAGGTATGTTTTTGCAATTTTTGCCACTTAATTTGTGATTAGCCACAAAAATAAGTACACTTTTAGCACCAAAGTTAAGCGGTGACCTACCCCATACCAACCACAAAGCCAAACTATATGCCCAGATTACTGGGCGAAAAGGGGCTATTGTCGGCAATATACATTTTACGATATTGAGGAAGTAAAGAATGAAAAATAATTACGGTTTTTACTACAGTGCAACAGAGCATAAATTTCCAAATATTGAATTATAAATATAGTGCCTTCTGATTGTTGTACAACAATGAACATTTCAATCCTAAGTATGTGTATCATATATAATTAAAACAGCTTTGTTTTAAAGTACTATTTCGTGTCCTTGTATGATTATCAGCATTGTTACATTTCTTATTAAACCTGATTTCGGATTGGCCAATACTTGATTATCCATACACGTTAATCCAACCAGCTACTGCCTACTTTCTTTCAGGGCCTTGACTATTTAAACATTTCTTTTTTATTTAGACTTAGTGCAGGCCTTTAACACGATACCTGTTTGTACACCCCTGCATGTCAGCACACGGTCACCTAAAGTAACATACACCATTATGACTGCACACCGGCGAATTGCATTTCAAATTTCATGTAGCGCGAATTTTAAACCACTAGTCCCTTAGCATGGACATGTCCTTGAATATTCCTTCCATTGTTTGCGTGTATGGCTGCACAAGTATTAATAGACTTTTGCCAAGTCTGTGTACAGTTGTATAAAATAGTGGTTGAGGTCAGAAGTCACAAACTGGTCCAAAAAAAAGTTTCACTTCTAATAATGTTGAGAAATGCACCAATTCTGATTAAACGGGACAAAACTTAAGTTTTACATACTTAATGACCCACAAACTATATATTGTTGGAAAGCTTAAGATTCAAGGTTTTTTATTTTTGCAAAAAAGAATCAAATTATACAGGGTGTGTACAATTTTTACAGGGTGGAACATAAAAAATTTGATCGTTTTTGCTCCTCACAAAATAGTTTGATAGTTTGTACAATTAGGGTTTAGCTGAAAATAGTCACCAAAATCAGAACAACCGCAGAAGGTGCTACCAAATTTGCTAAGAATCATTTGCCCAAAATGTACACAGGAAAAGTACAGGGTGTCTAAAATTATGATGAAATAATGCATAAAATGAATGTTTGTATATAATATTCTATGAAATTTAGTTAGCATGGACCATTTAATTTAAAAGAAAATGGTTATCAAAATGAACTACATGAATATCGTTAAAGTTCCTTTTATTTTGAATACAGGGTGGTCCAAAATAGGTCTAAATAGCAAATTTTTCATGAATCTATGAACAATTCTGTGAAGAAACACTTCTGGTTTTTTTAGTTAAATGTTTTACTACCCAGGGTAGAAAAGGACTGAAGAGTCACAAAAATGAAATAGAGAGACTGCGATTTGGCCATTGTTTAATCAATAAAATGAATAAAACTGTGTATTTTTTACATTAAAACACTCCCTGAATTGAACATCATATTCTGGTAGAGAATGTCTAGATAACAATTCGATATTAGTATTCATAGTAGCAGGCACATGTTATTAACACATATGAGAAGTTTGAAAACTTTCCTATGTATACTTTTAAAATGGCATCAATTTCAAAAGTTCTAGTTTTCCGCTATTTTGTGTACAAACCTATGGGCGCCTCATCCACCGGCTCCTCGTCCACCGCTCCCACCCTTGACTCACTCGACGTTTAGATTGATAACTTCACTGTTGCTAAACATGTGGCTTTAATTCTTTTTTTATTCGGTAGCTGGATAAATTGCCTTTAATATGATACCAAAAATGTTATGTTTTTTTGACAACTTCTATTTAAAATAGAGACACGTATCACGATTTTAAGGATTTTTTGAAACGATCCCACCTTATTTGATATACCTATTAGTGACCTGTGACCTTATGTGGATTTTTCTCTTTTTAAATATACTAAATGTTTGGAGGACGATATTTTAAATACTAAAAGGATATTGAATTATCTGCTCAGACCATTCTTTTAAGCACATATTTACCTTTAATTTGATACCATGCAAGTCTGGTTTGGATACGCAGTATTACTTAATCATTTCAACGAGTTTGGTCATTAATTAAGCTTAATTAAGACAGCTTTTGGGTTTTTGTTAAAAGTAAAGATAAATGTGAACTTTTTCTCAGACAGTATTGTTGGCAATGATGGGAACTTCATTTCCTGTAACTTTGGTGTTAATAGCATTTATAGTTTTTGTTGGAAATTCCAAAAAGCAAAATGTTAATGTATTTCTTTATAATATGCTAATCATATGCAAATAAGGTCAAACCTTTTTTTTCTCTATGACATTAAATCACCAAGCTGTATTCTATAATATGATATTGTCTCCTTGTCTTACATATGTTACTTTTTGAATTAGAGCGTAATTTCAATAACATGCACTTTTGGAAATTTATGCTCTGTTGCACTGTAGTCCCATCTATCAAAAGCGACTTTGTCCTCAAGAGGTGCCCTTGTTTCGGGTCTTTGCGTTTTGCTTTTGGTTGGAATATTTCAGAGGGGGATGGCCACTAAATTGCCTGCCTCGGCCCCTTGCGGCATATAGCCCTATGTGGTTTTAAAGCTGTGTGCCTTGGTGTTCTATCTTAAATTTGGTGATTGGCCATATTAATAATATTCATGCCTGATCCTCGTCCAATTGGGTAGCGCGTTTTATATTATTGGGTTTGTTCATTACCTGGCGGGAGTAGTCACGTTGCATGGTGAAAATTTAAGCCTGCTAATTGTGCACACTTTTTTGATGAAATTCTCACGGATTTTCTCAAGGAGGATGTTTTCCTTATTTGCAGTCGCTTATCCGAGCCGTTTCTGGTCGTTAATATGAGGATTGGCTTAGAAAAGTTGAAATTCGAATCCTGTGTGCAGAGCGGCAGCAGGACGTAATTGGACTTGGTACAATGATGCAATACGCAATGCAAGGTTAGCCATACACAGTACCGTCTATGGGTTAGCCTACTACGAGCCGGGCTACGAGCGAGTGCAGTACTACAGCATATACAGGTGACACGGAGCAAGCCTCTTTGATTTACTACGAACGAGTGCAGTACAGGTGACGCGGAGAAGCGTGTCTTCGGGGATTCAGCGGCTGTTAGGGCAGGGAAAACATTGGCGAAGGGGCGATACCGCTCTGCAAGGCAGCATCTCGTTTCAGGCGACGTCAAATGCTCTACACGGCCCCGGTGCTGCGTCCAAAACTAGGGTTTGTCCAAAACCCGGGTTTTGCCCTGCGCAAAACCCGGGTTTTGCGCAAGCCCCTATTGTCGAGCATACAAAAACGGGGCCTTGCACAAAACCCGGGTTTTGTTCACGTTATTTCTGCGCAAAACCCGGGTTTTGGACAGTTACGAAAAACCCGGGTTTTGCGCAGAAATACACCGTGCAGTTCATGCATGGCATACTGGTTGTTTGCATACAAGCGTTTATAAGGTCGCGAATAGCGGGGTATATCAGTTATCTTGTTGTGACTCAGTGCCGTTTATGTTCGTTTTAATACGGAATAAAGCAAAACACACTGAATAAAATAATTTTTAATTTTTTTATTTTAAAAAGTCAACTGATTTTACCTGTGAGCCCATACAAATGTTTACTAGTAAAGAAAAAATCGCGCCCGGGGGGGGGGGGGGGGGGGAACTCAACTTTTT
>CM069449.1:53132646-53200834 GCA_035610835.1 Ophiura sarsii
CCTAGGAAGAGGAAGAAAAGATCTTCTCATTTCCATCCTCCATTTTTTTTTCTTCATTGTCTCTTTTCCCCCTTCGATCCTCTTTCCCCTCATATCCTCTTCCTCCTTCTTCTTCGTTTTCTTGTCATTTATCTCCTTCATTTTCTTCCTTTTTATTGTTTACTCTTTTGTCACTGGGGCCGTGGAAGCTGCTCCGAGCGATGTCATACAAATACCTAACTTTACACAATCTGTATCGAGCGATTTCATCATACAAATGCCTAACTTTACACATAACTGTTTCATCAGGTAAATACGATTGATTCTTGACCTAAGATATATTAATTCATTTGTTTGGAAACAGAAAGTGTCAATTGATGATTGGCGTGTTGCTCTTGAATTTTTTCACAAAGATGACCATATGTTTGCATTTGATTTGAAGTCGACATACCATCACATTGAGATCTTGCCAGATCACTGGAAGTTTTTGTCGTTTTCATGGGTCATCAATGGAGTTAATAGGTTTTTCTCCTTTCAAGTACTTTCTTTTGGTTTATTTTCTGCTCCATATGTTTTACCAAGTGTATTAGACCTCTTGTCATGGAGAAGCAAAGGCTTCTTTATCAGTGGCGAAGCTCAATTGTTTGAACCTCAACCCCCCCCCCGCCCCCCCCCCCCCCCCCCCCCCCCCCCCCCCCCCCACCCCACTTACGTGAAATTCACGAGTTGGTGACTGGGAAAAAATTGGGGGCACCTTTTACGAAATCTTGCCCCCCACCCCCCCCCCCCCCCCCCTGAAAAAAATCCCAGCTAGGCCACTGTTCTTTATATATTGTTGTATATCTAGATGACGGCTGGGGCAGAGCAGGGACAATCGAATGAAGAGACAAGAAACGGCCTATTGTATCGTTACATCATCGTATTCAATTACAAAACATGCGGGTTGCGGGTTAGCTCTATAGTAGATTCATAAACTCTGGCGCATCGGTATCGATTTTGGACCTCGTCCATTGGGCGTTAGAGGAACCCATTTTGACCAATGATGAAACAGCGGTACTTTTATAGATGTTATTATCATGATTATTTGCGCTCCATAATCAAATGCTATTCATGATAGTGTGGCTTTATGAATAGGGCTGATCATAGCTTTACAATCACGACAACCAAACACTTAATCCAGCAGCTTCAAATGTGTTATCCCTTTGGAAGCGGTTACCACAATAAAAACAAATCGACCATCATCGACCGTATACAGGTTTCGAAAGAAAAATATTATGTATGTCATTTTACCTATTCATAATTTAGTGGATACTTTTTCTTATTTTCCGTTTTTATTATGCACGTGGAATAAAGAAAACATTAAAATGAAAATAACAGTTCTACGTATTTATTTGCGAGAAAAAACCGGAAAATAATTCAACAATCATTTTTTTATATACCTAGGTACAAAACCATTTGTCCTAATTAAATGGAAAACAGTTATATCAACCAAGATACGGATTATAAACGTTACTTTAAGTATTTCTGGCTATGAGACCACCTGAATAACAAAGTTATGCCGATAATCCAGACGCAAGTTCCCTGTCACTAGGTACATAGTGGTGGCTACAGTCACAGTGGTATATTCGCATGAAGACACGGTATTAACCTTGCATATTACGATTAAATTCAAGTGCCTCCCCCCTCTTTTGCTTCTGTTACCTCTTTACTGAAATGGTAAATCGCTAAAATCGGCCAATGTCTGCGAATCGACTATAGTAGTAGTTGCGGGTGTGTTTTTATTCAAGGAACTCAAAGGTTGCCCTATAATCTTTCGAAAAATGATCAAATATATTTTTCCAAAAACTTACGCCTAGGTCAAACTGAATACAATTTATACGTGATTTGTTCAAAAATAACGTTCTAGTGTTAATAATAATCGATATATTGAGAAAAATGTGATAATTTTAGATTTATACAAAATCTGAAAACATGCTATAGAACAAAGTAATTAATATTTTTTCTGGAAGTTTAAACTATAGACATTTTGTTCCAATGATTCCAATAGCCAAATTAATCGGAAAATTATGTTCTTGATGATATATTTGCATTTCTAGAGTAAAGTAGTTCAGTAGGAATGGCACAGGTATGTAGTCAAGTGGATATCTTCACAATTATGAAATGACCGTGAAGTAGGGTACAAATGCAATTTTATTGCTGAAAATGATACATGAGGGAGGATGTCTAGATTTTTTTTATTGACGTCAAAGCCACGCCCTTTTCGATAATGTTATAATTATGACAAATATATAGTTTGTCTTATAAACATAATATCATGTTTGGTATCAAATTAAAGCTGTTGACTCCTGGATACATATAAAATGATAATACTAAATAAAATAAAAGGTCAAAAGAGGTCAAATGTGATTAAAATGAATTTGAACCTGAATTATTCATACAGGTCATGTCACCTGTAATTTCATGTCACCTGTAATTTCATGTCACCTGTAATTTCATGTCACCTGTAATTTCATGTCACCTGTAATTTCATGTCACCTGTAATTTCATGTCACCTGTAATTTCATGTCACCTGTAATTTCATGTCACCTGTAATTTCATGTCACCTGTAATTTCATGTCACCTGTAATTCATGTCACGTACTATATAACGCCATATCATGCCTGTCAATTTGAAGATGTGGTACTTCATCCATGGTACAAATAAAACTGTCAACTGTTTGTTAGTAATAGATTTGGAGTTAGAGGCATATCAGCAAACTGATAATTTTTTGTTGTTGAAAACGTTCAAATATTTAATACAAGTAGATTGAGACTATGGTCTTCATTATTTGTGATTATTCTGATTAATTAAAACCGTGCCTTGTTGAAGGGCTACAGTATAATACTTTATCAACATAACAATCCCACCCTCAGAACATAAGAAACCCCTATAATGGCAGTTACCAGTATTCTTATTATATTGCTTCTCCACTAATTTCCTTGAGGACATATGAATAGTTGCGTAATGCATGTAAATCTACATTAGGCCTACATTTATTTTGAAACAAACAAGCAAAGACTAATATTTTGAAATTAACAACATTGAGAACAGCTTAGACACTAAAAATATTCAGACAAAAACGATTGCGTCATTACTCATAGGCCGTGCTTTAATTTTATACCAAACACGATATGTTTGTGTTGCAAATATATTTGTCATTATAACAGTGGCGTAGCTAGGTTTTTCATATGGGGGGGGGGGCAAGAAATGAAAGTTAACCGACAAGATTGTCCAAGTACAGTATTTCGCGCGTAGCGCGCGAAAATTTTCGACTCAACACTTATTTTTGCTATAATTATATAGAGGTATACACTTAAGCTCTAATTAAGCTCGTTGCATATGGGGGACGCGCGCAAAAAATTGCCATCTGTGTACTTTTGACCATCATTATTCCATGATTCCTCTTGTCAAATGAACCGACAGTGCCAATCTCAACCGACACGACAGTCAATATTGGGGGTGGGGGTGGTCGCCACTGCATTATAACATAATCGATAAAGGGGGGTGTGGCTTAACACGTCAATAAAAAAGTTGCCCAAAAGTGCCATTTTTGCACCCGGTGGACTGAATATAGACTTACTCATCCATGATTTTCAGCAATAAAATCACATTTGTACCAAAGTTGCACTAGGTATAGGAAATCATTGATTTGTGTGACAGTTATGACAGTAATCACACACAATTCAATGAATACCTAGTGCAACTTTGCTGTTGTTATGCGCGGTCATTGAAATCGCCATAACTTTAAAAGTATCCATTCGATTTTGTTTAATGATGTATCAAACTGCGGAGAAGAAATTTGCTCATTGAATATATATCTCAGATTTTTGGTACCGAAGCTTTTGGGAATAATTTACATGGCAAACGTGTAAAAATGTTCTCAGATAACAAAGGTGTCGAATCCATATTTAAGAAAGTAATTATGAAGCTAGATCTCCAGAACCTCAGTATTGAGATTGCAGAAACATGCTCAGTACATGACATTGGTATGCAGGTACAATGGATACCGAGATAAATGAATACTGAGGCAGATGAACTAAGTCGAGAAATAGACTTAGATGATTGGGAAGTGTAAGCCCCCTTTTTCCATTTTATAGATATGTTGTGAGGAGGGCATACTGTTGACAGGTTTACAGATAACTTGAATGCCAAGACTCCTATTTTCAATTCCAAATGGTGGTGTGTTAATTCTTCACACGTAGATGCTTTCTCTATTTCCTGGGAGAATGAGCATAACTGGTTAGTACCACCTATTTCTCTAGCGGTTAGAGCTATTAAACAAATCATAGCTAGCGAGGCACGTGCAACTCTTGTGATTCCTTGTTGGCCTTCCGCAGCTTTCTGGCCACTTGTATTCTCTGGTAGTCCCGTTATCAACTGTATTACTCATGTGATAAGGTTTTCAGACCCTACCAATATCTAAACTCCGCACAAAAAGAAACTAACCACTTTTTTCGGGACACCCTGTGTTTTATTTCTAGGAGCCTAAATAAATCCAAAATATTGAAAAAAAGACACAGAATTTTCTTTTGCACATTTTGAAACCTCATATATTACAATAGCACCAATATTGACGAAGCAGTCTTCATTTGAATACAAAATGATGCAGTTTCCATTGTTGCACTTAACCCTATAATACCCATTGAATAAAGAATGAGTTACGCAAATGATAAGGATGGAAACTGCATCATTTTGTATTCAAATGGAGACTGCTTCATCCATAATTGTGCTATTGTGACAAATGAGGTGTCAAAATGTGCGTGAGAATATTCCGGTTCTTTTGATTAAACAAAGACCACGAGCAAAACAAACCTTGCTTATCATCCTTATGCGTATGTGAACTTATTCTTTATTTATAGGGTTAAGTGCAACAATGGAAACTGCATCATTTTGTATTCAAATGGAGACTGCTTCATCAATGTTGGTGCTATTGTAAAAAATGAGGTTTCACAATGTGCGGAAGAAAATTCTGGTTCTTTTCCATATTTTGGATTTATTTAGGTTCCTAGAAATAAAACACAGGGTGTCTCGAAAAAAGTGGTTAGTTTCTTTTTGTGATGTGTTTATGTTCAGGGTAAGCTAAGAATAAGAGGTTGTTATTCGGATCCAATACATTTCGTGAAGCGGTTCTTTGTGTTAGAATGGATGCTACACTGTAAAAAGAAACGTTTATATTTCTGATAACACTTAATAAACACTTCAAAACGTTTATTTTTGTGTTTTACGTGTAAAGGTATAGGAGGCATACGATTAACGTTTGCATAAACACTACAACACGTTTATAGAGGTATTTGTTGTATAATTATTAACACCCCAACATGTTTCTTATTGCTGATATAAACATGTTGGTGTGTAAATAAATATTACACAATTACCTCTATAAACGTGTTGTAGTGTTTATGCAAACGTTTATCGTATGCAATACCTCCTAACACTGAGTATCGAACCACAGTGAACACTGAGTATCAGACCAAAGTGAACACTGAGTATTAGATCACAGTGAACACTGAGTATCAGACCACAGTGAACACTGAGTATCAGACCACAGTGAACACTGAGTATCAGACCACAGTGAACACTGAGTATCAGACCACAGTGAACACTGAGTATCAGACCACAGTGAACACTGAGTATCAGACCACAGTGAACACTGAGTATCAGACCAAAGTGAACACTGAGTATTAGATCACAGTGAACACTGAGTATCAGACCACAGTGAACACTGAGTATCAGACCACAGTGAACACTGAGTATCAGACCACAGTGAACACTGAGTATCAGACCACAGTGAACACTGAGTATCAGACCACAGTGAACACTGAGTATCAGACCATAGTGAACACTGAGTATCAGACCACAGTGAACACTGAGTATCAGACCACAGTGAACACTGAGTATCAGACCAAAGTGAACACTGAGTATCAGATCAAAGTGAACACTGAGTATCAGATCAAAGTGAACACTGAGTATCAGATCAAAGTGAACACTGAGTATCAGATCAAAGTGAACACTGAGTATCAGACTACAGTGAACACTGAGTATCAGACCACAGTGAACACTGAGTATCAGACCATAGTGAACACTGAGTATCAGACCATAGTGAACACTGAGTATCAGACCACCGTGAACACTTAGTTTCAGACCACAGTGAACACTGAGTATCAGACAATAGTGAACACCGAGTATCATATCACAGTGAACACTGAGTATCAGACCACAGTGAACACTGAGTATCAGACCGCAGTGAACACTGAGTATCAGACCATAGTGAACACTGAGTATCAGACCATAGTGAACACTGAGTATCAGACCACCGTGAACACTTAGTTTCAGACCACAGTGAACACCGAGTATCAGACAATAGTGAACACCGAGTATCAGATCACAGTGAACACTGAGTATCAGACCATAGTGAACACTGAGTATCAGACCACAGTGAACACTGAGTATCAGACCGCAGTGAACACTGAGTATCAGACCATAGTGAACACTGAGTATCAGACCAAAGTGAACACTGAGTATCAGATCAAAGTGAACACTGAGTATCAGATCAAAGTGAACACTGAGTATCATACCAAAGTGAACACTGAGTATCAGACTACAGTGAACACTGAGTATCAGACCATAGTGAACACTGAGTATCAGACCATAGTGAACACTGAGTATCAGACCACCGTGAACACTTAGTTTCAGACCACAGTGAACACTGAGTATCAGACAATAGTGAACACCGAGTATCAGATCACAGTGAACACTGAGTATCAGACCACAGTGAACACTGAGTATCAGACCGCAGTGAACACTGAGTATCAGACCGCAGTGAACACTGAGTATCATACCACAGTGAACACCGAGTATCAGACCACAGTGAACACTGAGTATCAGATCACAGTGAACAAAGTATGGTCAGCTTCTAGAGCAGGAAGTGACGCAATATGAAAGAGCCTTTGCCACATGGCAGTTATGGTGTGTGAAGAACAAAGTGTCAGATCTTTAACCGAACGTGCATGATATTGCAAAGTAGGTTTCTGTATAACTCTAATGCTACACTTAGCAAAATACAGTCTTCATTTTATGCGCTGAAATGGAAACATTATAGCTGTTCACCTATTACTTCAGATAATAACCCATGTGATTCCAAGTTTATAAAAATGTTACTAGATGGGCTGAAGCGACTGCTGGTTCGCACTACAGTGAGAAAAGAACCTGTTACCCCTAGTATGTTGAGTAAGATTGTGTGTAATTGTAATATGAGTAATCTTAAAGACATTAGAATTTGTGCTATGATGTTAATTGCTTACGCTGGGTTTTTACGTTAATGATGAGTTACTAACCTGAAAGTATGCGATATTGAATGGTGTTTCTCGCATATTAAACTTTTCCTGGAAAAGAGCAAGACTGATCAGTTCAGAGATGGTGCCTGGGTTATTTTAGCAGCAACAGGTAAACATACTTGCCCTTTCAATATGCTTCAGAATTAATATGTCCAAAAACAGGTATTGTTGATGAGTCTGATTCAAAACTGCTATTTTAGAATTCCCCTATAATAGAAGGGACCATGGGTCCATACCAACAACAATTTGAACGGCAAATCAATAATATGCTATGCTGCCTCAATTCAGCAACATCTTTGCCTCGACTTTACGCTCATTTTGTGGGAGCAGGTCACATATTGCCGCAATAGAAACATATAAAGGGGTCAAAAAAGGAAGTCCCCCCCCCCTTAAAATTAGATAACTTTTGTTAACATGAATTCACACACAATTAGACGTTTCGAAAAGTTGAAACGATTATAAAAAGAAAAGCGCTTGGCTACCAATAGAAAGTTTTACATTTTCGATATAATGTTTACTTTTCCAGTCACAGTCACATTCTGATAGGTCGAAACTTCTACTTACACTGATCCAGATAGCATTTAATTGGTTCATTTCATTGAACTTACAATCGGGGACTTCAAGATAGATCAAGATAGATCCTGTCCTTCACTTTGTTATTCAATTATTCCCCTAATATATAAAGTAAAAAAAAAAAAAAAAAATCAAAATGAATTTGTGTTAAAAATATGTTATGGTTAATGGACATTTGTCATATTATGATATTCAGCGAACCGTTACCATCATCATGACTAGCGGACCTTATGACTGGTTACGACCCTCCATGTATATTTATGACTAGCAAAATCTCAGATGCGTTGACGAGTAGCGCACTTTGGGCATAGGAAATACACGTTATGACTAGCGACCATTATGACTCATGAACCTCATGACTAGCGATCCTTTAACAGACCTGACAGATATTCAAAAGATATAAACTTGATACAATATTGATATAACATTTTTAAAGATATACTTATCAGAAACGACCAATTTTTAAAATCTAATATACCTAAGATTACTAAATGTGTGTATATTTTATAATCAAAAGCATTATGACCAATATAAATGGTTATTATTGCCAAACAAATGCAACTCTCCCGGTATAAAATAAGTTCAAAACGCGAAATGAAATACAAAATGACCATGAATATCCACTAGCGATTGCAGAGAGGCTTGTCTGTCATTGGGTCGTAAAGGCAGCAGTATAACGAGTGGAGATAGTGGAGGCGTAAAAGTGGATGGATGGTGTTACGAAGCAGACGACGCTGGACATAGGCGTATTCACGAGTATTCAGGTTAAAATATGCGAACGAGGTTACCTGATCAAGTGAATGGGACGACCGCTTAACAACGGTTTAAATTAAAAAAATAGCATTTACAATTGGGATGATTAGCCATCCCGAACGGTTTTGGATTGGAAAATTTTTCTTCTAACCTATGATGAATTTTATGGGGTCATATAATCAAAATCCATTGTTACATTGAAACCAACGGAAATTCAAAATTAACGGCCGTTCGTAGCCACCGTCGTCTGTTACGAAGGGTAGAGTGCAGCGTAATCGCTATATAATTGGGTTCGGTGGAGGGCGTTTTTTGTTCGGTATTGGTTTGATTGTTGGTTTTTTTGCATAATGACGTTGTTAATAAAATAGAATAAAATACCCCCCCAAACAGCATCTTCCAAGAAGAGATGATGACTATGTTGCTAAATATTGCTATGGGAATAGACTCATGGGGAAGGTTAGTCCCCGTGCTGTCGGAGGAGGAGTTAGGGAGGAGCTGTTAGGAGGTATGTGGTGTTACCGACTATGTAATGTCTTTAACCTTATACCTATTGATGTTTTGCAGGAAGGGACGGAAAGAGAGTTCAGATGGTGGATGATACAGCGGGAGCTACAGTAGAAACTGAACGTGAACCCAGCGGTGGAGAAGTCTCACGCTCCCGATTCTATTGTATGAGGTTGAGTCCAACCAGACGACTAGAGCTTTTGGTTCGATTGGCGAGGGCTATACGTCATTAGGAGGAGATTCAGAGAAGGAGGGTGAGGTGGACGAGCCAGGAAAAAGGAGAGAACATGTAGGATCATATGCAGGTAGGATGGTTAATCTACGGATTTGTGACAGGAATAACTTTCATTCTGGTGGGGTTGCTGTTGGGTATTCTCTTGCGTTTTGAAGGATGGACCTGAGTGTGGGCCGAACGACAAGAAACCAAGTTGAACTGTATTGTCAAACAGATTCGAGATTAGTTGTTTAACAGCGGAGGCGAATGTAAAGAAAGATACATAGGGTGAGTAGACGACGGGATGCAGATGTGATGGACTGAATGGAAGTGCTAATGGAAGAACACTTGGTGTAAAGAACTGTTGGGAAGTAGCGGGGGACTCGCAACCAGAGTTCCACAAAGATGAGGATTTCTACCGACCAGATCATGGGTATTTCAACCCGACCAGAAATTTATTTTATTTTATACAAATTTATTTTAAAATATTGATAGGAGATACAGTAAATAACTTTGGAATCATTTCTAGTTGAATTGGGTATTGGTTTCTTTTAGTGCCAGTTTCGGATTCAAGTTAATTTTGAGAGTTAGAGTGTAAAAACATAATATTTACAAATGTTGGAGTTTGGAAGTTATAATAGATTGGTCCAAATCAATAACCGACCGCCCAATGTTTATGAATGAACTATAATTCGTTTAAGTCGGAACCATATTTATGAGTTATGAGTTATGAACGTATTTATTACCTGGTCAGTTATTTTTTTGAGGACTGTAGCATAGACTCACTGTTCCATGGCTACATGCACTGATGGCGTCACGTGAACAGCAATAGACACACCAAGCATAGACTCACTGTTCCATGGCTACATGCACTGATGGCGTCACGTGAACAGCAATAGACACACCAAGCATAGACTCACTGTTCCATGGCTACATGCACTGATGGCGTCACGTGAACAGCAATAGACACACCAAGCATAGACTCACTGTTCCATGGCTACATGCACTGATGGCGTCACGTGAACAGCAATAGACACACCAATAACACCTGTTGGGTTGACAGTGGCCGACATTATCGATCGTCGCCTTGGAAGCCGCGATTGTTTCAGTTGACGGCTAGATTGGGAACCGATCGTAGTCAAAGTGTTCATATCTGATCCTTGGTTGATAACCGGGCTCCTACTACGAATACGAGAACAGCAACAGAATAATCCTTTAAAGAAACCGGGGTTGGTGGACTCGTGGCTCATTCTTGTGCTTGTGGATTGTTTTTTGTAGTTTTCGTGATTGTCCATGATATTGTTTTGTCTTAAAGAGGATCTGCGTCGGGTGTCAGGTCTCTTCACCGGCGGTGGACTATTATCCAATGGCGGCAGACTTTGAACAGTTTTCTCGCCAAAAAGGACTGGTTCTTCTTCGACCTGCCGTCTAAGCGATGTCGTGCTGATCCGTGGATGTGGTACGAAGTACATTTTCACGTCACAACTTTGTTCCAAGTGTTTTTCATGAATTGCCGCATAGGTTAATTGTGGAGATACCATCCCTAGAGGAGGGTAGTTATTAATGCTTTTTGATGTTATTTCGGCAGCAGCAAATGCTAGTTCTCTCTGCGTTTCTACATAGTTTGGCGTTGCCATGCTAACCGCTGATTTAAATGTATCTGGAAGGCCTAATTGTGCGAGGAGTTAACAAGAACTGTCGAATTCGCAGGCATTTGTACACGTTGTACATGTTGTAAGTTAACATTAGGGGAATATCCGACGAATAGTAATAATCACCTGGAACAATCACTGTAAGCTACCAGACGATATCAGATTATTTAATAGTTGACACAATATCATCAGATCCATAAAGATAGACATATGGAGCAGCTAAAAGGATCGAGATAGATATACTTTTAATCACAACGATATTTGCGTTGACTATCTCAACTTTTGATAAGAGTGCTATCAGCCGTGTTGATGTACTTTGTCTCCTACTGCACGATGCAAAAATCAATAAATGCCTTGAACAGGTTACAATTTGCACTTAAGTCTGTACTAAATTGTACAATTTCAATAATTCAACAACTGGTGTGTGTATTTTTTCGCTCGTAAATGCATCTCTATCTCTGAAGGAGAGAAACCATTTTGAAGAACGCCATACTAGCTCTCGGTTATATAGAGCCCTGGGTGAAGGCTGACGCAAGACATAGCGCAGGAATTTCCACGGGAAACCTTAGTATGCAACATTCCATTGTCAATGTATCGCTAAAAATACTCGGCAAAGAACAAGAATTTGACGTTTTACGAGTTTTCGACTTTTGACATTGATATACACCTAGCACAATACGTACAATTAGAAAATGATTATAATTAATGTATATCTCAGATTTGTTGGGACCGATTATTAATTTTGAAATAGCTATCATAAAAGCTTTTGGTCTAGGAACCTTTTGTGTTAGTGTATACAGCGTGTCCCAAAAAGCTTGGTCCAAAAACGGGAGAGCTTTTAACTTAAAACATAGGAAACAGCTACTTCATATATTAGGGATATGAAAGTACATAATCTGAACTTTATTAGGGAAACTGTGAGACAAATGTAACATTAACTGTTTGATATACAAAGCTGTTAAGGGAAGACATCAAAACTCGACCGGCCGTTGACCGCCGGTTACGCTCGGTTCCGCCCGGTTCTGTCAGGTCAAATGTTTTACTGGTATATGAATATTCACGCATGCAACACTGAACAACCGCCGGTTGACATAATGCCGTAACCGGACCAATTTACACTATCAATCTGTTAATTTGCGGTCACAATAGCGCACCCTTGGAATCGCCGTCTCCGATCGATTTTTCTCCCGTGTTCTGAGTGGCACTTCAGCAAAGCAAATAACCCGTGTGATTCCGGGTTGTGACTCACATGTTTTGTTTTATTGCAAGCCTATATCTGGAAGATCTTTTCATTGTAAATGTTCATTCCTTGATTTTGAATAATTGCGGATGTTAGTAGTATACAATTTTTGATGACACCTGAATATATTCGTCTCAGATGACACACCCTTTCGACTCTATTTAAACATGGCACAAACATTTATTCAAATTTGACATTGTTTTGGACTTAGATTTGTCCCTTCATTTTGATATCAAGTTTAAGATATATTTGTGTTTCATGGCCTATGAGAACATAATTTACCATTGTGATCAAACTGTATATAGCTTTATCGTTATTAAAACACGTTGAAACCTAGTATTTATAGCGAGAATGTTCCTTGAAGCCTTCGCCAGGAATCCCGGTGAAAGTAGTAGTGAGAAAACTGCGCGGGTTAGGATTGCATCATGGATGATGACTCTGGATAAGATAATACATTTTGTGAAAAAACCCGATGTCGTCAAACATTTTAAAACATTTTCTTTTCACGTTTCTAGGAAAAAAGAATTAATTTCATCTATATTTCAATTTTATGTGTGGGAAAATGCAGTTTAAAAGTGATTATGAATTTTATCACTGCCAAACTCTATCTCTATTAATATTATAGCTCTGTGCTATCTCTCTATCGTTCTATAAAAAAACAAACATTCATAGACTTTCGATATTGACTTTAAAAAAGTTAATTGAGCTATAAACAGATTGAAAAAGCCAACCCCAGCGAAAATCAATAGCTGCATTGTGCTGGTTGTCTACTGAGACTTAAGAGCCCATTACTCCGAGATGTTATTGCTCATGCACGCGTGTGACGAGGCACTATGAACCGGTCGTGTTCACCAGAGTGTAACTATTGACCTCATTATGGGTGTATATTATAACAGACAACACGTTTTGTGAGAACCGGGCGGAACCGGACGTAACCGGCGGCTGCCTGGCGGTCGAGTTTTGACGTGATCCCTAATAAAGCGTAGTCAGAGCCTATTTGCCCTCGATTTTTGCAATAAACCACCCAGGCGTTGCATCTGTGCGTTGTGTGCAAGTTTACTCTGTATGGAGTATATTCTCCGAAAAGCGTATGTTTGGTCAAACTAAGATCATTTTGAAGTCCATCTACACTGCTAAAATGTTGAGCAAAATACGTTGCTTAATTGCGTTTAATCATCTGTTGGGTAAATGGTTGATTAAATTTTATTCAACATATGAAGAGGTATTTTGCAAAAGGGCTATGGTGCATTTTTTCAAAAAATGAGTTTGATATAGAAATGTATAGGGAAAAATCATATGTTTCAAGGAAACAAAGTCATTTTTTTCAAAAAGACCTACATCTCATTGTAAACAGCCATTGAAATTGTTGTTTTGTTGCAAAAGGGCCTGTATCCAGAATTAAATCGGGATACAGGCCCTTTTGCAACAAAACAGCAACTTCAATGGCTGTTTACAATGAGATGTAGGTATTTTTGAAAAAAATGACTTTATTTCCTTGAAACATATGATTGTGACCTATACATTTCAATATCAAACTTATTTATTTGAAATGATTAAAATAAATGATTTTTTGTGTGTGGTATTTTTTCTTTATGTACAAACAGATGGAGTTTTGTTGCAAAAGGGCCTACATCCAAATTTTCAAAAAATGTAAACATGATTTAAAAAAAAATTAAAACTAGCACATTTAAAATGTATTTCAATTTCAATTAGTATGTAGTGTACCTCTTTCATAATCCATTCAGTTTTTCAATTGCTCAACTTGAATATTTAGAAACAGTTTTTTGACTTTTTCTCAATAAGAGCCAAAGTGGATGTAGGCCCTTTTGCAAAATACCTCTTCATATGTAGAAATCTAGGTGTTGTATAAAAGTAAAACTACCCAACCTTGAGCAAAAAAATTTAGTAACAAGTTGGGGAACCCCGAAACTCATTTTGTTGCTAAGATATTGCGTTAATTGTTTCAATTGGGCAACTGTTGAGTATTTGTCTCAGGCAATCACGCAACTTATGTTAAGATTTACTCATGTGGTTTTATTGATCAACTGTTGCTTAAATTCTCGATTCTTATCCCGTCCGCAACTTGTTCCCCTAGGACCACAATTAGATTTATTCTGTCTTAGCACCCAAAACGGAATAAAGCGCAAACACTGACAAAATAGTTCCAAATTGCCATCCTTATTTGACATTAATTTGTTTGTGAATATCATTTCAGCGGTGTCAAAATATATACACTTGTGGTCCTGGGACATAAGTTGAAAACGGGATAAGATGCGTTGTATACGTACGTTCACCCCGTACGTTACTAGCGATGAATAGTCGATTTGTATAGCCAAAAATACACGACATGGACATATACTAAATAGTTCATGTCATGTGATATATTCTCCACCAATAGAATCACATAGATTTGTTTATGTATTATATAATATGGACTATTTATACCTTCATACCCAGATAGCAAGACTACGTTGGGCCAACGTTGGCCCAACCACAATAAAAACACCAATGATAAGAGATGTGTGATATTATGTATAGGCCTATAGTTAAATAACATATTAAAGAAATTACAGATTCACTACCGAGAGGGAGTGATGTATGTAGCTCTGCTGCATCGCCCAGAATTCCTATTACAAGTTACCGGTTCACTACCGAGAGGAATTAATGTATGTGAAGCTCTGCTGCATCGCACAGAATTCCCTTTATTTTACATAGATTGCATTGTTATTATATTATACTATATTTATACGCACTGCCCTTAATAGTCGAGAAAGGGTAATAATTTTACCGTTGATTTCCACGGGATTGCCACATCCGAGCACTTTGAAGAGTGGGACTAAGGCTACCGGCTGGCATACTTTGGGGATAGCATACCTTTTAAAAGGCCAGTCAGTAAGGTGGGGAACACCGATGTCATGCGATATACGTGAAACTTTGTACTTGCAGATGGCATTTCTCAAAGAGAGTAGTTTTAATCACAGAATAAGTAATTGTAGCTGAAAAAATGTGTTTCAAGCTTTCCATTGATATCAAATATGTGGTATTTACTAGCCAAATAATGTGTTAAAAATTTACACCAAGGTATACCTTTAGATTTGACCTTTAGTTTCAACTTGAATTGTCAAACAGATTTGAATCCCTCCAGTGCAACAACTTGTCAATACCAATAACAGATAGGTATGATTTGTTTGAAAATGCTGTATCAGAAGTGGCAGAGAAGGTTGTTGGTAAATGCAAACCATGTGGGATGCCAAGTTGGGTGACAGACAGAACCAAGCAAATAAAGACAGAGAGGGATGAGGCTAAAAGCAGGTATCTAGTATCTAATATCCAAATCTCGACAGTCCAGAAGAAGATGGAGGAGGCTTAATACCTGTCTGAACGAGTCATATAAAACTGAAAAATTGGCAATGCTGAACGCACAAATCGAAGAACTCCGATTGGCAGATATGAAAGGTGACTACACCACCACATGGAAAATTATCCATGATCTCTCAGGGAAAAATCAAAATCCGAGCATCAAGGTCAAGAAAAGAGATGGTACGTCCCCTACAAGTGACAAAGATCTGTTTGCAGACTGGAAGGAATACTTCAGCTCTCTGCTCAACAATGACAATGGTCAAACACCATTTGATCTGCCCCAGCCTGCTGATCATGACTTGCCGATCAAAGATCTTCCACCTACACACGAGGAGACTCTGAAAGCCATACGCCAGATGAAAAACAACAACAAGGCAGCAGGTCTTGACTGTGCGATCACCTCAGAAGCACTCCAGAGTGGCGGCGTTGTAATGGCAGATGTAATCCATAATTTATGTGCAGAAGTTTACACGACTCTCATACAACCAAGCCAATGGACCACCAGTGTTATTGTTCCTTTGCCCAAGAAGGGAGACCTTAGCTTCATGACCAATTACCGGGGAATTTACCTCCTTTCGATTGCTGCTAAAGTATACAATAGGATCCTTCTAAATAGGATCCGTGACCAAGTTGACTCCATCCTGAGGAACAACCAGGCAGGATTTTGACCAGGGAGAAGTTGTGCCCAACAAATTCACATACTCAGAAGGATCATGGAAGGTTTCCAAGACTATCAGCTCCCCCTTGCGGTAACATTTATCGATGCCTTTGATTCCATCAACAGAAAGGTAATGTCGGGTAAATTTGACGCAACTGTTGAGCGGTTGCATACTTCAATAACGTTGTGTAAAATGTTGAGTAAATATTTAAGCAACCTTTTTGCAGTGTATGGGTTTTCTGTTTCTTATTTGAATATACAACACTAAATTATCTCATAGCAAAAAATGTTCTGTCTTAAACTTTATTTCAATAATAAACTCATTTTATTGCAATAACTATTTTCGGCTCTTCTGGTAATCGAAGAAAGTGTCATAGCTTTTGAAATGATTGACGTATTAATTGATACGATAAATATATTTACAAATCTCGAGCGTAAATAATAAATTAAAAATGTTTCTACTGAAGTTTCTTCGTAAGGGGTCGTCCATAATTTTCGCCATTTTCAGTTACGTACAAAGCGTACGTAAGAGGGGGGGGGGGGGGGGGGAGGGGGTCGAAATATACCCCAACCGTACGTAACTTAAATGGCGATCTTGAGAGGCGGGATTTTTTTTTTAAAGTACAAAATAAAATAAAATTTCGCCATTTATTGCGTACGTAACTCGAGGGGGGGGGGGGGGGGGAGGGGGTAAAAAGGTGCGTACGCTCTGTACGTAAGTGAAAATGGCGATAATTTTGGACGACCCCTAAGTAAGGGAGCACATCAAAACTCGACCGCCCGGCAACCGCCGGTTCCGTGGGGTTCCGTGCGGTTGCAGCCGGTTTCTATTGTTCTAAACAATGATATGCGGTCCAACCGGGCGGAACCGGCGGTTGCCGCGCGGTCGAGCTTTGATGTGCTCCCTAATAAGTTGAATTTTAATTGCACAACGTAATTAAAACTAGTACATGTAAATAAATAATATAACTCTATGTATAAAACCTAGTAAATTAGCAATTAAAACAGAAGTTTTTCCGTCAGTAATCATTGTCTTTTTATCGTTTAATTTCACATTGCTAAAGTTAGTTTTAATTATTCATTTGTACTCTTTTTTGTCAAAGGTGTTGCTTTTGAATAACCGTATTATAACCGTTAAATTGCAGGTATCTTGGATCAATATTCAGCATTAAAGAGAAATACTCATCGCAGTAACTTTGTTATTGAAACTGTACAAAAACAGCATTTGTTAGAGCGCCCTGACACCCTGCCTAAATGTAAAGAATAAGTTAAAAGCCAAACTTTGATGAAGTCAGAACAATCCGCACTAGCAACGCATGGGCGGTTCATGGGCCAAAATCTGGGGAAATGGGTTCTGATCACTTTTTAAAAGCTTCGTATTTCAAAAAGTCACAATTTCACCGAATTAAGGTCAGATATATTTACCTTTTTTATTTAATGGGTGGTAAATTGGCTGTAGTAGCGTGGCTGCAATCGTGCTTTCTATATTATCATTCCCTCTTATTCCTATCATTTTCCTCCCGTGCATGCTTCTTCTATGCATCTTCATGCTTTGCTTTTACTATTATCAAGGTTGTAGATCCAAGAGGCATTTCATCAGCCCTCTTGTCTTTATACGCTTCCCTGCAGTTACCCATCTCCACGTCCTAGACGACTGAGATGCATTACAAATGTAGTGCATGTCAGTCGCGTACCACCTGGATAGCCGAGCTTCGCGGCAAGTTCTGGTGGGCAATCTGGCCAGTAGACATTGGGCTATTGGAGTAGCTCTGGGTACTTCTGATCATTGCTTAAAAATGTAAATGTGAAGAGAAGGAAAACTCAACACAGCTACTATGAACAAAACCATACCTATATAAGCCATACTGTAGGATTTGTAGCCACAGTATTACTTAGCAGCAGAAAAGCTATGATGGAAAAAGTACACAACACTAGGGTTAAAGTTCCTACTAAATCAATATCTCCTGATGCAGACATTGATTTACAGAAATCACATGACGCCTTGTCCTTAAATCCTTCTGGAAGGGGCAAGCCTGAATACGGTGCCTTCATAAGGAGAAACCTAATAAAATGTAAGAATGTCACTACAGTACTTTGAATGTCAGAACAATAAGAACAAAGGGTCAAAGGTCATGTAGGGGTCATTAGAGGTCAATCTGTGCACACCCCATGTTACCCATAAGTTTATTGTCACCAAGCTTGTTTGTAATGACCTTTGACCCCTTTCTGTCAAAACTTTAAACTATTTATTGCTGTTTTGGGAATAACACAATCTGAGGCAATCTGAGGCAATCTGAGAATCAATCAATGGCGGTCAATCTGAGGATCTCTACAATGGCGGTCTGTGGACAGGTAATAAATAGTGGGAAAATGTGTAACATTGCACAGGGACTATATGTAAAGATGTCTGAAGGATTACGTATCAAAATAAAGTTTCTGGCTCCTTCACTTCTGTGTGTACATATGCACTTCTAAACCATGTTTGCGTGCAATGTTCGCTATTGGAGATGAATAAATTGTGAAGAATTGCGGGCCAAGTACAGAACCTTGGGGGACACCGAAGAGGAGCGGAATGAATGATATTCTCAGGCAAGTTCTGAAGCAATTGATTGCTACAGATTTGGTATCATTGGAAAAATTAATATATTAGCTTTCCATTCATTTATGTGCAAAACATTTGAACTTGAACGAAATATACGAAATATAGGCAAATGGATACCAATCCGATTTTTTTTGAGGAGTCTACACTGTTATTCATAACCAGCTCTTAACTTCTAACATTTTGAAACCTGTCTAGTCGCCTTATTAACCCTAACCCCCAAAGGCACCTTATCCAAAGATTTCTTTTCGCGGCCAAATAGCGAGGGGAAAAAGTGCCCCCACTCCCCGGGGCTCGAACCCCGGACCTCTGGGTTCAGAGGTAGACGATCTACCGCTAGGCCACGGGGGAAACCATACATGGCGGAGTATATTCCGCCCTGTATATACCTTGGGGCCATTATTTCATCGAAAAACTGCCGAGCCGGGTGACACAAGCACACCGCATCGTAGTAATTCGTAGTACTCAAGAGTGTTAGGGTTAATGCTGCGATATTGTAACTGCTGACTGTGCAGGGTGAATTAAAACAAACTTATGCACGGATTGAAACGGCCCTATGACCTTGATGTGTGCATTGAACCACAGCATTGCTGTTTAATATTTCTATAAAGCGTATTAAATCTACTTTTCTTTTTCCGGAAAAAAGTTATCAACTTAAAGATAAGCAAAATGTAAGCTGGCCCTTTTGTCACCATTCCAATTGGGTTTTCACAGTTAAGACGAGTGACATGATGACATGAAGTGAATGTTCACTACATGCATGTTTAGTATGACTTATATAAGGAATTAATAGCACTCATCAACAGTACTGGTATTAGTGATGATTTATGTGGCAGAACTCTGCTGTACAAACCCCTGCACAGTAGGACACTGATAGAACTTAGAAGTTTTGATTCAAGCAACACTGATCAAGATAAACAATTACCTACTAAACACACACACACCCCCACCCCGTTGGGATATAATTAATCAGGTTATTTACGATGTCAAATTTATAGCACTCTGAAACTGTACGATAAGTGAAATTTGTGGAACTCTGGACTGGCTGTGTATGTGCTATAAGGAATTAATAGCACTCATCGACAGTGACTATTTTAGTGATGATTTATGTGGCAGAGCTCTACCCTACACACCAGATACACACCACTTTCACAGTAGGACACCTCATACTCACCCCGACTTAGACAATCATCTACTAAACACACACACACACCAAGTTGGGTAATAATTACAGTGCTGTAATTAATCAGGTTATTTACGATGTCAAATTTACAGCATTCTGAAGCTGTACAATAAGTGAAATTTGTGGAATTCTGGATTGGCTGTGTATGTGCTATTATGTAATTTATTGTGATATTGACATCGTAAACGAGGCAAAATTCACCCAAAAGTGTTCAAAACATTGCATAGTTTAATAGTTACGAGAGGGTACCACAGCATATTAAAATATCATACAAATGACATGTTCTGAAGACACTTATCTTGATCAATTGCACTTTATATGAAAGTAAGTCACACATTTGTGACGAAAAACACTTGACATAACAGGTTTACAAATAATAAGTTCTGAGTTGAGCCCATTGTTTCATCTGCTTACGTTTTGTAACATACAAAATGAAATTTTAACTTCCTTGCAACTTAAAACAGGAATATTATTTCTCTTTGTTGATATGTAGGTCGATAACGAATAGCTCCATTGATATGAGCACTGCTCTGACTCAATTTAGTCATGCTACACAGTAACAGTCATATCTCAATGTCATAACTATGTAAATCCCATTGGAATTGTGAACAGGAATCAGCTTACAAAACCTGTCACATTTAGCTTATTTTTAAATGGATTTAAAGGAGGTGTCCTGCAAGCATAAAAGTGTGCATTATATGTTAGAAAAATAACTATCGAGCCCAACTTTTGTAATTATATAGCAAAAAACACCACACTTATGACAAAAACAAATAAAAACCGCAATCTCTCAACATGCACTTTTTAAAATTCGCGGCGATCGAAAGTCCCAGTGTCGATGATGTCATAGTTATACAATGCACATGCGCAAATTTTAGCACCGATACCCATGACGTCATCGACACCGGGACTTTCGATCGCCGCGAATTTTAAAAATTGAATATTGAGTGATGGCAGTTTTTATTCATTTTTGTGACTAGTATGGTGTTTTGTTCTATATAATTACGAAATTTCGGCTTGATAATTATTTTTCTAACAAATAATGCTCAATGTTGTGCTTGCGGGACCCTTCCTTTAAAGAGGAACTAGATTAAATACGAAATATGGAGTTCAGGAGGTCCCGGGTTCAAATCTCTTTTCATTTCTCGACCACCACAATGGAAAGATTAATTATTATCATCACTTCCACCTCATGAACTAAGTAGGCCTAGCTTTGATTTCATAGATTAATTACGCTAAAATAAATAAATCATGGTTCAACGCACCTATCAAGGTCAAAGAGCCGTTTCAATACGTGCACACTTTTTAGGATTCAACTGTTTGCAATTTGTAACATGAATTCTATAAACATGAGGCTTCATAAAAAATGCTTGGAATGTCTTATCTACACCGTATCCTTAGCCTACTGACTTGTACTGTATTGTACTGACAGAAACCCTATGTGGTTATATTACCAATTACCATTGTATCCTGACATCACAAATAACTCAATAGAGGCTTAACTATGACGAACTGCGAACATGGGATTACAGGGTATAATTCCTCTGCTGAATCTCAAGGGGAGGGGGGGGGGGGGGGGGGGGGCGGGGTGTCTATCCGCTAGTCATTAGGGTCGCTAGTCATAAGGTTCATAAGTCATAACGTTTATTTTCCTATACCACGGGTCGGCAGGGGTCACTTGTGCGCGCTTTACGTGAAATGCTTCGATTCAACATTACATAACACAATGGGATTCTCTCCCCCCCCCTTATTTCTTGGTATTTAGCTCCCGTCGCAACTGTATAAATGCGATTATATTTTTCCATTAGGCGACGAAAAAAAACAACCCTGTTGTGCGGGGAAAACGGGTTGGTCGGTCTAGCGTGTTTTCCCCCAAAGATTTCGGGAAATGTACCGCCGAGTCAGAGTTTCTTTTTGAGAGCAGAGGAGGAGGAGAGGGGGTAAGACTTATTACGCTCTTGCGGGCGGGTTTGCGCCGAAACAGTCATACAAATTTTACACGTAATGTTAAAACGCCACGGCAATGCAGGCTAACTTTAGGCGGAACTGCCGCAGTCTTATAGAGTTCATACCTTAACCATGTTAACCGGAACCCCAAAATTCTTGCGAGGGCGGTATCACTGTTCTCGATTTCTACTAGAGTTTAATTGTAATAGTTTTATTATTTAACCATATCCATTTATTCATAACGAACGGATTTTTATTGTGCCATTTTTGCCAAATTTGTGTGGTTCTCTCGCACAAAATGTGTTTGTAATGTAATTATACTCCTTATTTTTGAAAGAACGGTAAAAAACTTTGACATTTTCGAACACAAAAATGGCGTTATTTCGGTCAACGCCAGCAGCGCTGTCCGTGTGGGCACGCATACAGATGATGCCGGCAGGCCAAACAAATCCAGCGGCAAGACCCCGCATATAAAACAAAAGTGATCATAACGGGGGTCGAACTCACAACCTTTCGCTCCCCATGTCGACGTTTCCTCCACTACACCAACCGTGCTAATTTAACAAAATCTTGGCGAATAATTTATTAATATCCAATGTTATTAATTGGACCGGGGTCATGGGTTAATGGACTGTGTGTGTAATTTTACATTCCCAGCAAACACTCTGTTTCAAAGGCACAAAAAGGGGACTTGTTTAAGGCGTATTATTTGCAATTCTGAGTAGGTGTGCAGTTCGATTTTTCCTTGAAATTTAGAATGAACTGCACACCTGGGAAAGTATGATGCCAAGGGCATATTTTTACACGTAAATCCAATACAAGAGCTCTGAAAATCGTCACAAATATGACGTCATAACCATTGCTTCGGGACAAAATGGCGCGGTACCCCACACCCCCCTAGAGTGACCCCTCCTTAATATTCCTCCGAGGGGAGTCAATACCGTACCAGGCCCCTGCTACTGAGATTCTCGGCAGCTGTCACTCCGATACAACGTGCAAATATGATGGAAACAATTTTTAAGACAGACGGAACCGGCTAAATGCCGAGAACAGGACGGAGAAACGGCCAATGAAAAATTAACATCGTAGTTAAGGTCATTGTACATAGACCCTATGTTTTCCCGAACAGAAACTGAACCTCGCACACTTGTGATACCGCCCTCGCAAGAATGTTTGGGAGTTCCGGTTAAGGTTTGAACCATTTGAACTGTTGGTTTGTCCGACCAAAATTTGGACAATCCATGACTTGGAGAAATCATCACCGTTTCGTCCGAGCGGGATTAGCCTTTGAACAAGCTCTTGCATTGTAGCTTTCAATTTGTAAACTCACGCGTGCGCCGATACCTATTATTTCTGGTGTGTCCATAGCTAGCTATGCAGTAGCGCCAACGAAATATTCATTGCACAAGAAAATTAAAAACCAAGACACACTTTACACTAATAAAATACATAAATACACGTTTCAACTCAACTTTCGCACAACCCTGTCCCCGTTTACGACAATATAACGTAAATAAAGACTTGGATAAGTCTAAGAAATTGTCGCGGTCAGCGCCAAATTTAATTTAATAACAGGTTATACATGTACCATGTATACCGGCAGCATGTGCAGCGGTGACTTGCCATTAGGTCTAAAACCATTTTGTCTAATACCCATTTAGTCTAATACCATTGGTCTAAGACAAGTTGGGCTAAATGTCAGTTGTTCTAACATCCAATTGGTCTTATAACCATTTAGTCTAATAACCATTTTGTTAAAATTCAGTTGGTCTAATGCCAATTGGTCTAATATGGTATAATTTTCACTTGGTCTAATATCCATTTGGTCTAATTTAAATCATAATGGCGTCTACGTTGAGCGGAGAGGCTACGGCCAAAAAGAAACCGAGACTCGACATGAATCGCCTGTAATGCAAACAACAATTTATATCATGGACTCGGTTTCTTCCGATTCCGCAAAAAGTATAATAATGTAGGACTGACAATTTAGCTGTTGAAAGATTGGTGGCTAAAAACTAAAAATAATCTCGTTTTTACTATTTAGCCGCAACCTCAAACGCTTAAAATTTAATTGCTTTGTTATTATCTTTAAGAGTGTAAACGGATTCAATGGTGCCATATTTCTATTAAAAGGCCTTGTAAGAAATTATGGTATGGGGCCGCTGCCATTTACGGGCATTTGCCACTCAGAAGCTGACGACCCCTGGCCCCTTTAATTATAAATTCACAAATTGTGACAATTTGCATTAGAAATCTAGTTTTCGTCAAAATCCACTCCAAAGCCCCATTTTAGAGACCCTGAATGCCCCCCCCCCCCCCGCATGTGGAGAGATAGGCCGGTGGTCGGAGTTTTGTCACTCATTTAGGGGAATGTCTCCCCGCGGTAGTTATACCACTGAAGGATATACATTAGTACTGCTCAGTCACCCCACCCCTCCTGAAAATACACCAACCAGATCAGCTTTGTTCTATTGGCAAATTTGTAATAGTGGCGTTTGAAGTCTGTTTCGAATACAACCTGGTCCCATTTCATAAACAACTTTTCTTAATCCTTGTTACCACCCCCGCCCCTGTAGACTAATGCAAAGATATTTTACAAGTCTATTGTAACCGTTCTTCAAATCAGAAGAGTAAGACTTATTACGCTCTTGCGGGCTCGCGCCGAAACAGTCATACAAGTTATACACGCAATGTTAAAACTCCATGGCAATGCAAGCTAACTTTAGGCGGAACTGCCGGAGTCTTATAGAGCTCAAACCTTAACCGGAACTCCGAACATTCTTGTGAGGGCGGTATCACTGTTCTCGATTTCTACTAGAGTGACCCCCACTTAGTATTCCTCCATGACAGTACGCTACTTTATATTTTGGTTCATTTTCAAGCAATTTTACACATCAACTAGTGGGTCGTTTTGAATTCTTTTAGTTAGATATTTGCCTATATATAAGAATCTACTTTCCATGGTGTTATTTAGATATTTAGGACAATTATGTATTTGTATTTGAACAAAAAGCGCGTGATAATCAACGCATATTCACAAACAAACAGTCGAAACGTTTGATGACACATCGGCGTGGGGTCTGGGGTAAACGCCTAGGCGAGGGTTAAGGGACAGCGCCCCTTAGAGTTGTAGGTTCTCTGCCGTTTTGAAGGCTCTGTGAGGGCTATAAGACATTAATTTTTGTTCTCATATTATTTTTTCATTGTTTATCATTCGTTTAATAAAAAGGCGTGAAACCAATTTGTTTAGAATGAACAATACAGAACCCTTTGAAGGGACACAAAACCCATTTCTGTAATACTTTCCATGAAAACACTTTTTTAGGAATATTTTGAAATGTTGTCGATCATTAGCTATTAATAATGTGACTCCAATATGTAAAAGGGCGGAGTATGAGTGTTACAACATGGACCAGGGGCTCGCTTAAGAACCGCTGGGCGCTAATGGCAAAGCTTCGGGAAGCTCTTGGCATTTACACAATGTTAAATGACAAAAATTGAGCCAAATTTGATCTTAGATTGACACAAAAAAGAAATTCAGGGTCTACGATTGACATAGAAAATAAATTAATTTAGTATAACAAGCAAGGATGACACTTTTGGATTAAGAACCATCAGAAGCAGTTTGATGTCTGTTAGTTTTCAAGCAGGGATCAAGGAATCTCCATTTGAGTGGAACGTTAGTAAATTAAACAAAGACCTCTGCATCAGTTTGTTTTGATATCAAAACATGTACATTTCGAAAGAACACTAATTTGCAATTCTAAATTTTATACTTTGGAAATTATTATTCAACAGCTAGTATAGATAAATGGACAATGACCTATTTTTCTATCTCTGTAAGTTGCAAGGGTGCCCCCTCCAAGCGTTTTTATTGTATCGTTTGCAACCCCAGACCTGACCCGGTGGGTGAGGACCTTACTCCTAAACGTTTTTATACATGAAAAATGTGAGGACTTTAAAAAAGGTCCTCACATTCTTTTTGTCCTCACATTGCCGGCTGGTATAGACAAAGGTCCTCGGATTGACTGGTGCACCCCTAAGCACCTACATACGCACCCCGACAAGCAGGGCTGTCAACTCTTTCTCCCGCACTACCGCCTAGCATATAAAATCTCCCGCCTCAACAAAATTACCTCAATTAAACTGTTTATCAACACCTTTATCCTAGCTTCCGTGGGTACATTTGCGATTTTTACCATGCAATTTTCGTGCGGATTTGAGTAAAACATCATTGCTACCCCCCCCCCCCCCCCCCCGGCGGAAAAAAATTGTGCATGTTTTACGAACTTTTTTGGAGTCTGTATCTCTCCCTCCTAGCAAATCCCTAAAAGTTGACAGCCCTGCAACAAGTACGCACACATAGTTGGAATATGTCTATAGCTTAAAGGGACACTAAGAGATGTGTTGGAGGCAGCGCCCTCAATTATGATAAAAACTGAGATTAGTTTATTTTTATAATTGTATTACATGTATGAACTTACTCCTATAAGGATTAAGAAAAATCAGCTCTCTTTGTACAAGAAAACGTCGATTCAAAAAATGCTGGTCCCGCGGGACCAGCATTTTACGTCCGACAGTATCCCCGTGCAGTACGCGTGATACATAACGCGAACCATATTTGCATAGAGGGCGTTTTTCAATAAATAGCGATGATATTGTTTTAATCTAGTTTTGCTGTGTTTTTTGTTAGTAGAAACAACAATAATGGCGATTTTTAATGTTCATCTTGAATTCTGAAGTAAATTTTTAAACATTTAAACTTTTCAACACCACTTAATGTCCCTTTAATGTATATTATGACACTGACTATTAGTGTTATTGGGGACACAGTTTATGTAGACAGTATGAGGGTGGCGTAGCCGAATTTTGGCTTCAAAGTGTCAACTCATGTTGAAGCAGTGCTCAAGCAGCTTATTTTTTCGCCGATGTTCTGAAAATGTCCTGACGATATACTACCGTTTTTAGCGATGCAATACCGTGGCGCTACCGTTCTAGTACCGATCCCCGAAATTCGCCAAATTTGTGCTCCGGTATAGCTCCGACGAGCCAAATTGGCTAGGTGTGACAGCGCCTTTACACTTGTTATCTGAGACTACTGTAGTAGGCCATGTACCGACAGACATATGTTTACAGCTATCCTGTGAGTATACGCTAATGAATCCAGATTTACATTGAAGACAATGGGAATTAAATTATCACGGTCAACTGTGTTCTACAGTCAGTCAGACGACGGTGGACACGAATAGCGAAATTTGGAATCACCGTTGGTTTCATTTCAAAATAAATAATAATTTTGATTAAAGGTAGATGACCCGATCACATTTTCGTAACACAGAATTATTTCAAACATACGGAGATTTTCATATCATATGAAAGCTCGTATTTTTCTCATCATCATACTGAAATTTTACGGCCTAAATCGGTATAATTACGGAGAAATCGATGAAATAACGTCGAATTACCGCGAATGGTGGTAACCACCGATATAGTTTGTGTACTACTCAATGGGTACAGTTCACAGCATCTTGTGCGTCTAAAATAAGAACCATTAGAGCTATGCAACTCAAACTTTGGAACACGCCTTTTTTAAGGATGACATTTCATGTAGAATAGAAAACTTCAAGTTGAAAATCGGAACATCTACCTTTAATATACGATTCCAGAATGCATTATGTTAGAACTAAATGATTTTATCCTAAAACCAACTCCAGCTCGAAAATCAACTCCAGTGTAAATACAATTTCTTGAAGTTCATCCCTCAACCATTCGTAGCATTCGATTGATAACGTACTATTATTCAACCATGAATATTCGTGAACGAGCGCATGTCCGGCATCGTCTGAAACGATAGTATCATCTTTCATGAAACGTCCACTACGGCGGATGATTACCAGACAAGTTTTCAATTCTACGTATCAGTTCTGAATGTTAAATCTGGCCTACCAATTTGGTAGTTCACCACAGACGAACTTGTCATACACCTGTTCACTTCAGTTTCAGTTTTAGTTTTATTTATTTTCAATACATATACAATAATTTCAAGTACATACATTGGTTAGCTGACAAAAATCAGAGCAGAGCTCGCAAATATATTTGGCTACCCTTAATAAATCATTTAAACGTAAACGTGCATGTCGTCAGAGGCATGGACATTACTGTATACTGATGATGTAGACATTACGAAATAAAATCTTATTATAATATTATTACATACGGTGATATATAACGCAAAGTAATAGAGGAAAATCCAAAAAACAAACACAAATGTGACAATGAAATGAATTGAATTCGCTGGCGAATGAATTCGATGGCAATTCAGTACCACGCGCCATATGATGCTACAAAAGACGATGGGATACATGTAGTAGCGATCAGCTCGAATGGGTTCTGGACTTGATGCCAGACTGTACAGAGATAACACGGAGAAATTGTAACCTTGCCAAATTCCCAAGAGAACTGGATGTGGCTAGTGACCCAGAGTAGAAGCTCGCCTTTAAGAACATCCCAAGATGAATAAGGAACTTATTCTCAAGTATGCCGCAAATGCACTATATATATACGATATCATGTGATGATAATGAAATAATTATGTCACAATTCTTACTAAATGACATGATATCAAATAATACATTCATTTAAGAATCATTCGCAGTCATCATTGGAAATACCGGCGTAAGCAGGTGAATATTGCATTATTATCACATTTATTTCAAGATAATCTTTAAAGGAAGGCGTTGAATGTTTTAATGCTCTCAACAGTTCCGATCAGGTGTCGTCATTACATCATATTTTGGTCTCGAGTTTTTCGTTGATATCACTTTCATTAGAACCAGAAAAAGGGCTGTGACAGTAAGGCAGCCCATAACGAAATTCCATCGATCGATATTATGATTTTCTGAAATGCATAATTAATTAAAACAAAGTTATTACAATGATAATGAGAATTAACTAATGTTTTAAACAACTTCAAATATAATCAAGATTATAGTGAATCAGCCTGCATAGACCTATTTCTTCAAATCAAAACTAACATTCACTGAAGAGTTATTTTACAAAGTTCGGGAAAAGTGAACTTTAGGTCCCAGATACTGGTATACCAGTATCGATCAATACTGGAACATAAAAGCTGCTAGTATCGGTCGATACTGGTACGATTTTACTGTTCCAGTATCGATCGATACGGGAACACCAAATTGTGTTCCAGTATCGAGCGATACTGGAACATAAAAATGTTTCAGTATCGCTCGATACTGGTACACGTGATATCAGGGAGATTTGTCCCATTATTGAACGATACTGGTACATAATTATGTTCCAGTATCGCCCGATACTGGACCATTTTATATGTGCCAGTATCGGCCGATACTGGAACACTGACTTTGTTCCAGTATCGGACGATACTGGGTGTTCCAGAATCAGGCGATACTAGTACAGTCCAGAATCTGGGACCTTAAGTACACTTTTCCCCAAAGTTCTTTGTTAATTTAAGTATTTTGTTGTGTTTATTTTGTCAAGATATATGTGAATAATCCAGTGTTTGTCTCTCAGAGACAGGTTATAGGTCAAGTTCTATGGGCATTGACCACTGTCTATGAAATGTGCTTCATTGATCATGACAGCAGACCATCGTACATGTTGGCCAATTTGTAACCGGTGTCTCTATCTTGAGGGTCGGTTTGTTGAGTCAAGAACTTGACGACATCAGTTTCAGTTTCAGTTCCTGCACCATAAAGCAAAGTGCATCTCGGTATATCATATACTTGCATCTATAATTACGGTGGTGAGTTGGCCAAGGTAACTCTAAAGTGGTTCTCTTTGGAGAGGAATTGAATGTGTTTTATTATGTCATATGTAGGCCTACACGCTGATGCTTTTTTAATTTCCCCAAAGACCGTCTTTGATTTCATCATGGGAAAGTAGGGAAAAGTGTACTTTAGATCCAAGATTCTGGACTGTGCTAGTATCGTCCGATACTGGAACACCCAGTATCGGTCGATACTGGTACAAAGTCAGTGTTCCAGTATCGGCCCCAGTATCGGGTGATACTGGAACATAATTATGTACCAGTATTGTTCAATACGTACAAATCTCACTGGTATCATATGTATATACCAGTATCGACCGATACTGGAGCATAAAAACGTTCCAGTATCGCTCGATACTCGATACTGGAATACAATTTAGTGTTCCAGTATCGCTCGATACTGGAACAGTAAAATCGTACCAGCATTGACCGATACTGGCAAATTTTATGTTCCAGTATTTTACGATACTGATATACCAGTATCTGGGACCGAAAGTAGTAATCACTGTACGAGCAAGGTAGCTAAAACGAACTCGCGACGAGTCTTCAACAGAGACACCAATTATACCTGTCTACCAGTCTATCAGTTGGGGTATACACTGAAGGAGAGTTCGTAACAACCTCTTCATCGAACTTGGTCAGTTCAACATCATCAACAGACAAACCTGTAAACTAATCAATGTTCCATTATAAGATAGAGGGGCCTTTGAACCCTCATTGTGCTTGACCTTCCTTGCCTTTCAGCTTCGGATTAAAATGTTCATCTTAGGCCACACAAAAAATGAATTTCTGTCTCCCATACATTTGGAGAAATAGCTAACGTGATATGGTTTTTGTTGTTTGTTTTTAAAAACATATAGTTATGCTTTATTGCAGAAATACTTTTTTTATTGTGTTTTTGGCCAATTTTGTGCCTTTCGAAGCCAACTTGTTTTCAATTTTTCGGACAATTCAACAACAAAAGTCCAAAATTGAGCTCATCGCGTAGGGTTATGCGGCAATAGTGCCTCCAACGCGCGCGGGTATGTGAGACATATCTTTTTCCTAGCCTTCCTGTCATTTATAACAATGCACCTCTGATTCAAGAAGTGTATTGATGTAACTGTAGCTGCATAACTGACCTAGCCCAGCGTGACGTTTTGTGTGAAGTTACACACTTTTCCACCAATGAAACAATTCGGTTAAATCATCTTAAATTAATCTTGAATATTATGATGAACCTAGATATGGATCTCTGTATAAAATATAATTGGAGCTATTATATATAGTTGATGTATGTTTCTACGACCCAAGCGAGATCGGGAAGCTGTTAGGGGATATTACAATCTAAGTGCTGATACATTTGTGTGCGCCTCGGCTGCCCGTGTAAGTGAAGCGAAGTGATTCTGACGATTTCCTAATGGCAGCAAAAAATACCGTGGTTCGGAAGTCACGTAGAAATGGTGGTCCCGTGCATCGGAAGAGCAATACCCGAGCACGTTTAAAAGGTTACATACTCGTTGGTAAAGAGTAGGGGATCATCCCGGTCTGTATCTGTTCACACATCTTTCGGATGAGCGCTACGATCTCGATGTAGCAGCGCTATATATGCTTCTACATATATGTAAGTATTTCTAACTCACCTTCCTAGTCTTACTCGACACTGTCATCCTTATCCATCAACTCGTCAGTGAACACCAGTGGTCCTAGTGTCTTTAGATAAGATATGGATTCAGAACGAATCGTTCGTGTATTAATATCCACGTCGCGTTTTTTAATCGCCGGAATGCAACCTTTGGAACATCGGGAGGCAGGATCGGAAGTCTTGCAGACCATTAAAAAGCAATGAACATACACCTGAATGAAAAATTAGCATTAAAGTTATGAAAAGGTGTATTTAGATAAGATATGGATTCAGGATGAGTCAAGTAAAATTAACGTTAAAGTTAGTTTATGTAATATTTTGGTCAACATACGAGAAGGTGACGAGACAAATAAGACCAACCAACAATAGGCCTATATTATAAAAGTTTCAATGATATCAAATATGCAAGGCAGGAACTTTTTCCTGTGCAATTCCGCGCAATTTGCCATTTTTTCCCGCCTAAATCATACGACCCTGGTTATGTGTATATCAGCTATACAACACACTTTTTTTCAAAATAAACGAGATACATTTTTGGCTGAGTCACCTTCATGGATTGTATTTTGCTACTCTAAATTTATTGTGGTTAAAAAAACATTGAAACTAAATGGGCCAAATATTACCTTGATTAGATCGAATTATTATATAGGCCTAAACAATGTAAGGATTTCTTTAAAAACTCGGTGAAAGTTAAAATACAAGAAATATTCTCAGATTTTCATAAGGCCCTCTTAATTTTGTGTGTATTTGGCCGTATCTTGATTAAAGATCACCGCCTCCAGATTACAATGTACGCTCACTGATTTCAGACAGGTGTATAAGCAGGTGTATAAGCATGACGCTTGTGTGATGAAAAATCCAACTTCTGACAAATTTACGCCTTCCTTCTAGGAGGATCGCTCAGTCTCAATGCCCTTTTTAAATAGGTTCCGTATTCATTCAATTAAACGCCCCCTTGTTTTGACCGATTTCATCGAAAAAATGTATTCATCTCATGATTAATAGCTAAGAAGCTTAACTTTGAATGCAAAATTGTTGTATTTTAGGACAACATTTGTAGGGGGAGGGGGCGTTTAGTGGAGTAAATACGGTGCTTAATTCATAACATTTTCTTTGCGGCCCGGGTGTTTAGCATGTATTAGACTTACGGTGGTGGTCTTATCATGAGCGAAAGAAAACGCTTCTAACCCAAATCGTTGGATCATTGCGTCTCCAGAGGAGTAGAATTGTAGTGTGTCGTCTTTGTGGCATCTGAAATCAAGGGAACATGAAGAATGACAGCCGGTATTCATCAGATACCTATAGGCCTACAGAGTATTGTATTTCAAGGAACTTATTCTTTGATACAATCTGAGCAACAATTTTTACATACATGACAACTGGTAATTAGTCCTGAACTACCAGGTAAATGGTCGCCACAAATTATCTAAATATAAGTCAGATGTGGAGGAACGATAACTGCGTTATCCATGGGTCTTAATTTCAGCACACATGCTCCAACATTCTTTTAGTAGAAAAGAATCTTTGTTTCTCTACCTTTACTTAAATCTTCATTGATACTGCTATCATTGGAGAGAACCTGTCGAAAGTATTGCCAATCCACTGTAGAGGATATGTATTGTCCTATTCCATTTGAATTCATTTACCCCCTATGGAAGACATGTCCTTAATCTTCTCCGCAGGGAATGTGAATTTCAAATGGATTACCCGCACGGGTGACTATCCATTTGACACCACTGACCATTGTGCAGTGGTCGACGTGGAGTACAGTATAATAATGGCAAGCAGTGTATTAAGTTTAACAATAGAAACCTTCCTTGTTTGGGATTTGCGGCCATCTTGGAGGTAACACTAAACTCTATTCAAATAACTCTTCGCTAAAATGCACAATATTTTTTTAGTAATCTTAACATTTCAAGTAGAGGTTATAGTAACTTAGACTTCATCCACCAGGTTGTATCGAATTAAGAGGGTTGTGGGGCCGAACCGTGTTACAAATACCTTTGTGATGGCAGCTAAACTAAAACACGGAAGGTGTCTATATGTAAAAAGTGATGTGTTTTAAAAATCCATACCCATCTTCAAGAAAGTGATACTGAGGCGATGAATAGGGATCCATCGTAGGGGTAGCGACGCAGTTTTCCACAAACATCTCCAGACCATTCTCGCCAGAAACATCGGCTTGAAAATAGAGCCTATCCCGTATATGAACCGACACCGGATAATCCTCAGGCTGGTAAGGGCTTGTGTAACCTCCGTCTTGGTACAGCTGAAGTAGAAAGCTGAACCGACCATAGCCTTTTTCGTAATGCATATTGGAAGTGTCTGCGTTAAAACTGATGGATCCGAGGCCTTCCCGTTCGATATAGCATTCAACGGGGATCATGATTTCAGGGTCCCGTGATATAACAGATGACGGTGTTACGGGTATAGCGTCGTTATGTTGTACGATGTTTGAAAACACGACATAGTCGCCACGAACCTAGACACACATGGTGATTGATTGATAGTAATTTAAGATTATGCAAAGGTACTTACTTACCTGTAGTATAATCTGGACTAGCCTTTCGTAGGGAGACAATTAGGTTCCACCGGGGGCGAACTACCAGAGTTCAAGGTGTTTTATTAAACTAGAAATACTCCTCACTACCCATCGCGCAATTTACCTCCTCTTTTGAGGAATTTACTATTATATACAAGGGTAGGGACATAAAGTGATCAAAGTCTATAGGGAGGCTAATTATAATAACCAACGAAAACAATAACATTAATAATTGTTAACAAAGTTGGGTGTGCCTTGTTATATCTACTACCAGTCAGGGTAAACTTCCAAAAACGGCAGTCTGTGAAATGGTTCCGAATACGGTTACCAATTGTTGCGTACGTTCAGCATTCGATGGATGGATGCTACGCATGCGCTGTCATTCGTTACTATGGACACTAGATATACGTCGAACACATATCGCAAATCAGTTTAGGCAAGACATACGGTTCCAATGTGTAATCATACTTTTCATATAAATACAGCAAAAGAAATATGCACAACTCTGAATAGCGAAAAGTGGGTTTATCCTTGGTGTAAGACAGCACGAAAATAACCTAGCACCAAATCCTCTATTGAGGGATTAAAGGATTATACAGCTTTAAATCCGTAATAGGTCTGGACACTAGTCTAACTTAAGGCCATGTGTTTTGAACTCACCACCCAAAAAATGTGGTGGCGTTGTATTTTTGGTGACGAATCATCCATCTCTCTCTATTAACTCAACAACTAAATGTGGTAGAGCTATGGTTGAGGTGTCATGTGAAAGCCTATTTATTTAGCTACATTGTGTGAATAAATCAGGTATTTCTATAAATGTTTGGCTGAGATATGATTGATTATGTTGTGAAAGTCAGGGGTGGTGGCGGTGGCGGTGGCGGCGGCGGCGGCGGCGTTGTGTACAATCTCTATGGGGAATATAGAAAATGTTCCCAATTCTACGTTCAAATTACAATAACTTCTCTTCTCTGTATGGTACAAACATGATTTTGCTCTCATTTTATAGATTGTTTTATATTCTATAAGTTTCTGTTTCAACAAACGTGTCAACTTTTACGTAACAATTGTAATCACGAATCGATTGCATTGTCCTTGGCTTTCTCCATATTCACTACACAGTGAACTTGCCCTAATTCAGCGGTTTTACATACATGACTATGACAAAAGAAATATTTAACCAATGATAGCAAAATTATACATTTTTGGAAAGCTCTCAAATAGGGGAATTCAAAAATGCCGTTTAAATCAGGAAAGGGTGTATACCCAAAGAAATAGACTTGTAAACTCTAATAAATATGAAATTTAAACGTTTGTGCTCATTTACTTCTCGATATAGTGTATTTCAACATGTTTACCATTGACAACTATTATGTTCTGATGGGTAATTGCATGAGAAACTTAAATATGCACAGTAAAATTATGATTGGGATTGGTATAAAAATATTATTGAGCTTAAATCAAAATATGAAGAAAAAAAAAATCGATATTTTTTGAACATTCCTAATCACAACATGTTACCATTAGGTCTTATCTAAATTCCATTAGCATATTTGGATTTCTTGTGAGATTACCGTTCAGAAAATATATACGTTTTATGGGTAGAACAAATAGTTATTGCGATATGCTAATTCGAATCTCACATGGTGTAAAATGTAAAAATCTGGACATGCAACGGTAAGGGTGGCGAGTTCAAAACACACGGCCTTAAACATATCTTACACCAAGGATACACAGTCAGATGCCAACGTTGAGTGAGTCTATTGTATACGAAGAGATTTTGTTTTCCCTTGAAAAGAGGATGTCGATCTCGTGCAATTCAATATGCCAAAATGTCAGCCTTATACAATGACAACATTAAGGCATTTTAATGTGGTTCAACGCCATGTGACTAGGGGATTTTCAGTAAGGGGAGCAATAAAATATTAATCCATTATTTTGACATGCTAAAGTCATGTTTGCAGGGACGTTTCTGCTTGAAAATGCCTTTTTCTGAAGAAGATTTTTTTTGTCATTACTGAAAAAATAAGGTATATTTCCCGTGGCCCTGACCCCTGTCTCATTAAAAGCTTTAAATTAATAACCTTTCACGATCATTAATTTATTGCTCTTTACATTGAATCCAAACCTAGCTTGCAGCGACACCGTTTTCACATTTAAAATACAATTTAGAAACTGGGTTCAATTTGGCTAAAATTTCGTCGAATACTCAATAGTTCACCACTAGTTCATTATTATAGAGAACACATAGACACGTCAGTAAGTAGTTATGGCCGAGCGGTTACGAATATTTGACTAGTAATCTAATAGATAGATTCTCCCCTCCTCGGTTCGAATCCTGCTGAATACCTTTTGTTAGAAAAAACGATTGAGTCTCTGTGTGTTGGAAAATGGCGTATACTTTTACTGTAGGTGAATAAAAGTCGTGGCCCTGACCCCTGTCCAAAAATGTATTACAAATAAACACATTTTTGATCAAGTTTAATACGTTAGGAACATTTCTTGTGCATAAAGTTTTTGCTATGACGTCTAAAAATCATCAAAAATACGATGTTTACGATCGCATTGAAAATGCATCTTTATCGACTCAAAAATCGTAACAAAAATCGTGTTTTTTATTAAATCAGAAATGACATCTTACATAAATAGGACTCCCCCTTCAAATTGAGCCTAAGATTATCAAAATTGATGGAGGCAATCTTTCACAATCGCGAGTTGTAAATGACCCGATTTCTATTTTTTGTTGTTTTTGAAATCTCACTTTACTGGCGGGCCGGGGCGAACAAAATAGACGGTATTTTCATGCCTTGACTTCTGACTGATACACCGAAAAGTGTCATTCATAATTTGAATATGTGATGATTGATATCAGTACAAAATATCTAATTTACAAAACAAAACCACCTGTAGGTGACGGAAAAACAACTCCCTGTTGTACGGGCCCGACCGACCCACTTTTTTACAAAATTGTGAAAAACTTTCACATGCAAATGAATACCGACCCAAATTTGTTTTGCTTGAAAAAAAGATTTTATTTCTTATTTTTACGGTCATTTAAAAATTGCCCGACCGACCGACCCGACCTGAGAGGTCCGTTTGCCCGTAAAACAGAGTTTGTCGTAACCTACTACAACATTGAAACTATTTTAACATTGGTAAGTTTTATTTACAAGGTCTGAGAGCCAAATCAGGCCGCTCCGCCTTATGACCCGTTTGACACACAGGGGATAATTGAAGGTATTGCGACGCCTCCTCAAGACTAATATACTTCTATGTTGAATATAGTTGTTAAAACAGTCTGCTTATTAGCCTCAAGTGATAATTCTAGAGATTGGATCATAGCACATTTCCTCCCTTTACTTTTAGCCTTCGTTATGATGACAACATTTACCTCCATAACAGTGCCACACTGACCCAATGCGGTAACAATACGCAGATGAGTGCTGTTATGATCGGATCCAACACAAGACTCGTCGATAAAATATAGCTCATGTCCTGGTATGTCACCAACAACAGAACGCGGAATATAAACCAGCATCTTGTTGTTATCACAGATTACTGATTCACCTGGTTCGCTGCCAGTTGGAAAAGGTAGAGGATCTGTGGAAATAGTATAACTAGGAATGGTGGCTATTTCTTGCTAGACGTCTCGTACGGAAAATGGAAGTACAATACGTCCATGTACGGAATAAACCATGTACGACTACAATACACTTGCATTGCTAGACTATTTTTGTTGATTGTTGTTGTCTCAGCACCTTTTTGCTAAAAAGCTATGTGCTGTGTTTTTTGTGTTTTTTATACAAAAATGAGCTATGTCCTAGCGATTTTTTAAATTTTTACATAAGAATATTAGCTTTGTCCTATAATTATGTGATTTTTTCAAATTCCTGTATGAACTTTACGAACGACATGGCCTTTCCACGTACAGTATATGTACCTACAAACAGCTGTGTAATATACTATTATTTTGGGTCACGAGTTTTGCGATACTTCGCCGATTCCAAATTTCACATTTATAATAAAAGTTACCGAGTATCGCTGAAACAAAACTAGTTAAAAAAAGAAGAACAAAATCGCTGCCGCGCATACTGCTACAGTACAACTTACCATAACTGCCCTTTATTTCAATTTGTTATATATACATAGACCTATATTGGATGTAAACAATCCCATTATACATGTTATAGGGGACTGGTATAGATATCTACACACAGGCCTCATGTGTATAACCATGCTTCTCTGCACATGTTTGACGTAATGTATCTGCTAACACGAATTATTTATTTTCGGAGTTGATGTGGTTGTTGTTGTGGAATGTAAAACAATAATAGTGGCGATATCAAAAGGAGATGATCAGTGACCTTTTAGCTCTTTAGATATCAGTGATATAATATAATATAATAAGAGATGTTGTGGCAGCCATCTTTGGTTGATATATCATTTTGTTGTGGAAAGTGATTTTTGAGGTAAAAAATCAAACATTTGTTGTGTCAAAACTAAAAAGAAGTGTCATTAGATGACTTTGGTGCAATTTCAACAATTTTTGGTCACAATTAAAAAAATCAGCTTTATTAGTGAAATTTGATACCAGAAATAGATTCTATTGAGAGATAACTTAAAAAGTTGTAAAATTCAATGGGATAAAGTGTATGTAGAAGACTTATAGGACTTACCAACGGTCTATTTTTGTAAACAAAATAACTTGGTATGAATTTTTAATTAATTGTTTAACTCATGGGACAATGGCTTGACACGCCCTGTATTAAATATCATCATTAACAAACAGACTTGAGGCAAGACTTGATGGCTGCTATACCAGACTACTAATGATGGTATAAACCTTAACTGGAAGGATCATCCCACAAATCTAATGCAGGGCTACCAAAAATATCAGAAATTGTCAGGGGTCGACGCCTCAATTTTGCTGCCCACTGTATAAGACGGCTGAAAGAACCAGTGTCTCAACTAGTCTTCTGGGCCCCAACTCAAGGTCAACGTACCCAAGGGAGACCAAGGTTGACATACCCCACCCTGCTTAGTAAAGATGCTGGCATCAGCCAGCAAGAGCTACGCAATCTAATACAGGACAGAGTGAACTGGCTAAAATTCATCATGGCTTCCGACCGAGGTCGACTAAAGTAAAGTAAAAGTAAGTTTTAAATACTTTCTCTTCGGTTTATAGATCTTTCTAGTATGTATAATAGAAAAAATTAAAACACAGTACATTTATTTATATTTATTTATATAACATTATTCATTAGATATGAAAGGGGACACACACTGAACTCTTAATGCACCAATTGCCCCGAACCATCAACGGATGGCGTTATAATGCAATCAGACGACGATCTCAGATCAAAGTTATAAAAAAGGGCCAACCCATATTGGCTGCGCAGATGATATCATTAACATTTTTGGTGTGCGCGCATACTATCGGCAGCCTGTCGACCGAAATCGATCGAAAGATCAGTAAAATTAATTGAATTATTTCGTCGAAAACTATAACAATTTGATTTCACGTTAATTAGCTGATGAGTGTAAGCCTTCCTTCAAATTCATATAATACATTACCCCAGTCTGTTGGTTGGATGTCGGCAGCTGTAGTTGGACCTAAAATAAAGGCAAAACAATATCGATTGTAAGTGAGTTTTTGTGTGTGGATTACATACATGTACCTTTAACACCGTTTACAGCCGTAACTTTTCAATCTACACACCAAACCTATCCTTTTTTAGTAGAGCAAAATTGGCCATAAAAGTCCTCTAGTTTTCGATATACCGATCAAATTTTAAAACATCACATGATTGGTTTTATATGATAGTGTTAACCTTTCCTTCAAGAAAAATAATGATGCCAAAAATGTATGCATGGGCGAGCTGAGAAATTAGCATATCAAAATGGCGACTATGTTAATATTTAAGTAATTGCTAGCCGCTTGTTACATGTCTCTTACTTCATATAACACATCAACTTATCTTGTTTTTGATACTAATGGAATTCATGATGCATACAGTACCCTATACACAAAAACACTGTTTCTTTCATTCAAAATGGCCGCCATTTACCTTGATTTTCAATTTTTTACAATATTTTAATAACTTTTAGCATAAATAATTTTAATTTTGACCTTGATTTGAAAGATTTGTTGTTGTTATACTCTATGATTTAGAGACAAGTATTCCGTATCAAAATGTATATTGCATTAAAAGGGTATGTTGCAATTGATTTAGATTTTAGAGCTTTCTAATTATAGGACTTATATTGACGGATGACGATCATGACGATAATTATTTAAAATTTGTCAATAAATTATCGTAAACGTAAGACCACATTTGCGTGAAATTTGATAATAGTTATAACATCATACTGCACTTTATAGTTGGACCCTAATTGGACTCCGTAATTAGGATATTGTCTATGAGGGCGATGTTGGGGCTACAAAGGCCAAAGGGTCTATGAAGACGAGCTTTCTCTTGGCATGCTCTTGTTGATCACTTTACAAACGAGCCATATTCGGCGAGTCTATTTTCATTTATACTAGCATGATATACCCAAAACAACCCTATAAAAATTGAGGAAAACCATATAATAACAGTTGATGAATATCAGGCATGACAAAGGTGGTTCATGGCTCGTCCTATTACCTCTCAGTATGCGTCAAGATTTGAAGAAACCTTGAATACGTCGTCTGGCTCAAAACTTGGTCACCATGAAGCTGGTGAAGCAGCACAGAAACGCTACACATCAGGTGTTGCAAATATGACAAAAATGTTCGATGAAACATACCTCAATCCATTTGATCTAGCGTCATCACTTACCTCAGGGCCTCGTGAACTTCGCAACAGGAGCTCTCGCGCCGGCAGCAATCCAGGAAAGCACGTGTAATGCTTTGGATAAGGGATACGAAATATAGCGAACAAGTTTGTATCGGAACGTTAAATTGTGGTAGACCAAAAGATAGGCAAACTAGAAAAGAGCTTCTATGATGCTTTACCAAGATCGGGAGTAAAGACCATTACTGACATGAACAAATGCGTATAAACAATACGAAACAACAAAATAAGTCTCGATGCTGAAATGATCTACCTTCGCCTTCTAGCAGTTAATGCGCAGAAACGAGAGTTATGTCGTTTGAAAACTCACCAGTGCCGCTCAGCATGTTTGCAAATGATGGATCTATGTTAGCTTCAAAAAAAAGCTGAGTTCATGCATAGCTTAGAAGACCTGGCACAAGTGCAAGACGACAAGATTACATCGCTTCCCTTGGTTGATGCTGTAATTTATATGATGGCCACGCAGTGATACAGGTTCTCGCTGCATCGATATATCTTCCAGACTTGCACGATCAAGTTACCTATCAGACTTTAGCAGAGGAGTTTATAGGTTACATCTTAAAGAATAGCCGCATACTTACCAAACAGTATTAAAGGTTCGACCAGTGGGGCAGAACAAGGCTCGCCTATAGCAGAATACTACACCTATATGCTTCTTGATACAGAGGGGTCTATGCTTAAAGAAGGACAGTGCATTTATATCAGTGGTCCGGATGGCAAGACCTTCATCATAAGACAAGGATCTGTGCTCTCAGTAGATCGTCTTGCATCAAACCAAGTGGAAGCGGACACACGCATCATTCTTCAAGTTGCAACCTCTGCAAATGCAGGTGCACATCATGTTGTTATCAGCAGTCCAGATACAGATGAGTTAGTTCTCCTCATCATCGACCAAGTATTTCGTCGAGTGAGGTTTTCTTCCTAACTGGACGGGGCGGGAAACATACCGATCTTACCCGCTTTATACCTGTCCACCAGATATATAACAAACTTTCACGTGAGCAACATAACATCATCCTTCCTGTTTACTGCATTACTGGGTGTGACACTGTAAGCATGGTAAGTGGATTCTTGTGGACGTGGCAAGAAAACCGCGTATCGTATAATGTTGAAGAACGCAGGAGTACACGCATCACTGTCTACATTACCATGATTACGAGCAAACGCCGTGATGACAAAAGAAGAATACTCAGCTGCAATACTGTTCGTGGGAACCTTATATGGAAAATCTAACTGCATCTCATTGAATTCCATTCGGTGTGAGAAAGCAAGGACGGCACCCGGAAGCTACCTCTAACGGAGGATAGTTTCAAACTCCATGTACTTCGCTTTGTCTTCCAACTCCTGGTTTGGCGTAAAGCTCTCCATGGCATGAGCTCCCTGATCCCTTAGATTTTGGGTTCCAAACAAACAAACAAACACACACAATACAACCACAACTAATGTCACAACCCTCTGCTGCGCCAGAATTGCTAAATGATCTCATATGTATGTGCACACCAGGTGAATGTAGTCCGTCGAGAAGTCCCACTCGCCCAGTGAGGTATAGCGCTGGCGGCGCTCTATACCTCACTGGGCGTGTGGGACTTCTCGACGGACTAGGTGAATGCCGTGTAGACTGCACATGTTTAAGACACAACCAGCCTTGCACCACCGCATGTGGCTGTATGTCTATCAACATTGAATGATGTGGCAACCCGCTCTCTGAAGCTGCATATGAAACGGACCCAGAATCTAACTCAGATTCTAAAAATCATTATGCCAAATGGTATTAATATGAAACCTTTATCTGAAAGAGTGGCAGAGTGAAGATGTATCCAGTTTAATTTCAGAATAGCACGTGAAGCCAGAGATTGAATTGGAGAGAACTTTGCTTGGAAAGAACTTTGCTTGAAAGAGTGGCATACAGAAATTGCCATACAGTACGTGACAGTATTATTATTTTAAATGATCATTAACTAGTGTTGGACGAGGATGACAACAACATTTTATTTTAAAACAGCGGCAACTCAAGAAGAGTCTAAATTATGACGATGATTATGTCAATAATATATTTAAATTGGAACACTTATGGTAATCTGTGTGTCATACGCATACGTCTTCCAAAGACTGATGATGTCTCTTAAATTAAGTCCAAATAACAAGTTTTTTGAACGAAGTTGCATAATGAATTTGTGCTAACGACTATAACCAAATGAAGTTGCCAACTTTCACTGGTTTTAAATACCAATTTCTTATAAACGCCTGATAACGTTATTTGGTACGTTGCCTTAATTAATTATTTGAAATGTCAGCCATATTGGAATATGGTAATAAAAATTGCGGAATTGAATGTTGGCAACATCTTATGTATCAATGATATTAATATATTCTAGGATTGCACATCTTTGATTGCATTATATCAAAGCACCAGGACGTTTTTTATAATAAAATAGACGCCATTTTGATATGCTAATTTCTCAGGTCGCCCATGCCTACATTTTTGGCATCATTACTTTTCTTGTGTTACAAGGTATATACTATCATATAAAACCATCGAGATGATGTTTTAAAATTTGACCACTAGGGGTCACAATTTATGGTCAATTTTGTTCCACTATTTATCAGTCAGGTATAGATGGGGTGACAGCAATGTTTATAAACAAACGCAACGGTTGAGGGATCAGCATAGGACCACAACACTGTCTACTTTGCCTTATTGCCCTTTCTAATGATTTGGCGCGAGTTTTACAACCACGGGTCCTGAACAAAACAGGATGCACGCGCATACTGCCGGGCAAAGAGTAAGTGGAGGCGACCGTGTCATTTATACATGCTGTCAGTCATCGAAGAATATTGTCGATCTGGGTTACCAGTAACATTCTATGCATGCTATTGATGGACATTGGATGATTGCATGATCAATAGAGTTGACGTAATCATGGCGATCATAATTATTATTCACTTCCCCTTTCACTAAACATCACTGAAATGGGTCTAAAATCGGGTCTTAAAATAATTGTAACTTCGATTTCCGTTAGTGATTTCCGTTAGTAAAAATCTGTCTAATATGATGTAGTTCCAAGTCGAACAGTTTATAGGCCGTCTCGAATGTATTTTGTTTTTGCCCTATCCCGTTTTTTTCCATTACTTTTGTTCTCCTCAATAATATTCCGTTAATGTTGTACAGTGAAGGGTTCACATCCCGTAATCTTTCTCTGTCTCGTTCACGGAACCAGATACAACAGGAGTCACGTGTCCAGTAAATTTATTGGGTTAAATCTCCGTATACCTGACTGTTAATTACTTCTGTTCCGTCACGATGACGCACAATCGTTACCTTACATTTGACATTACTCCATCTATGCACCAAAAGAATCTCTCTGACCGAGAACTCCTGTGTTATCATAATGACGCCCAACCGTCACCTACGTAAGATATCAACTATGTATACACTAAACCTTTAACATGTCTGTGTTGATTAATTCGCCGTACTTGAAATAAAGCATTGTCGTCACTTTACTTAAGATATCAATCAATGTACGCATCAAACCTATCTCTCACGGATTACTTTTGTTGCGCAACGACGCGCAAACCATTTATAAAATATTAATCCATCTATGCACCAAAATGATCTCTCTGGCCGCGCAATCCTGAGTTGATCACTATGACGCCCAACCGTCACCCATGTTAGCTATCAACCGATATACACTAAACCTGACTCCGTCACTGATTAACGACAACGTACTTAAAGGGGCGTGTACATCTCAAGTATTTGTCCTGGACAAAAATCACATGACTCGCTTCGCTCCCAAGTCCTTGCGTGCCCGGCAAAAAGCCCATGATGCAATACGAAGTCGTAAAAGATGTGCACATAAATCGACAAAATGCCGTACGAACGAAATATAATATATCTAGAATTGTTTCAAAAAGTAGTGTTATTCGTTACATTTAAATCAGAATTACATTCTCTAACAGTAAATAAACAACTTTTGAGCGAGAAACTATCTTAAAACTGCAAAGATTAAGAAATATAAAGCATTTTAAACATCCAATTTAGAGAAGAGTGGTATATTGAACCATATTACTTTTGTTTGTTATAGTGTTCACATAGCGCACTGTTGGCTCAGCGGTAGAGCATTGGACTAGTAAACCGGAGGTCGTGGGTTCGAATCCTGTCACAGCTTGACATTTTATTTTAATCGTTTAAATGTACTTTTTTATATTAGTTTTCGATATTGTTTATCATTTCGTATAATTATTCAGTATTGTTCCATTATAGTTTATTTTGGAATGTGGAATTATTTACGATTTCATTTTAATTTTCCACTGACTGTTTAGTGTGCATGGCATCATGAAAGGTGACATGTACCGCGGTATACCACCGCACTGTCCTACTCCTATGCAACAGGCCAATACAATAGAAACTCGTTGTGTGTTATTATCGATTGAGCTAAACTTGTTAAGTAAATGCCAGCCGTTATGTAATACAAATCAATGTGTCTGTATTATTATTATTGAAATTGTAGTTTCTGAGTAATATTTTTAAAACTAGCTAGGACGGTTCACGGATTTCGCGGCTCGAAAAGGATGTTTCAATTTGATCTCAATATAATATAATCCAAGCCAGTGGCGAACCCAGCTTTTGGAAACTGGGGGGGGGGGGGGGGGGGGGGGGGCCCCGACCATACTTGTACCGACGAAAGGCATGATGTACCGACAGATTTTTTTACAGACTCCCAAAACAAATCGTAAAACTTGCACAATTTTTCCCCGTGAGCAGCTGAAATCTTGATAAGTGGGGGGTGGGGGGGGGGGGGGGGGGGGGGGGGGTAACGATGAAGTTGTCAACATAATCGGCCAACAACAAAAAATCGCATGGTCAAAATCGCAAATCTACCGACGGAGGGTCGTTTTTACCGACGGGGATACTCCCCCCCCCCTGGGTACGCCACTAATCCAAGCTGCTATAGGCAAAAGCTATATACAGATGACCGTGCAGCTATTTCGTGAAAAGCTATACGAGCCGATGATCCGGCAGCAACCCTTACCCTAATCCTAACCCCAACCCTAACTCTTACCCTAACCCTAAGGCCAACAAAAGGTAGAGTCGGTAGGTCGGATTTGTTAAAAGATCTTGGTTTTTTTATACGGATATTGTATTTGGGAATTTAAATTCGGCATGGATACTGTGAATTAAAGTCCAAACACAAAACACATCGCTTTGACAGTATAGAACTCTTGTTCATGAGTTTGCGACATTGCTGCTTTACTCTCGGCCACCTTCACACTGCTGATTTCGAATATTGTCGAATTGGTTGCAACACTGCAAACTCGGTCAAATATAATTTTTGTACCAAGTTTGCAACGCGCAGATACCGTGTAGGTCGCCGCCATTGTTACAGAAAGCGAAAGAACGTTGTGTTGAAGTTTTGTTAGAAATATATACGTGAGAGTATTACTAAACCTATTTTTCCTGTACTAACTACCCCCAACTTTTTACTATGTTGAAATTAATATTCATGCCGTTGAGCTACATTTTGGGAACAAATATTAACCGTAACTATAGATTTCTTCATATTTTCTTACAGTATAAAAATGACATCACTTGCACGTGTGAACAATTTTCATTTAGTCCTTTTAACGCTTTCCACGCGGCAGGCAGCTGCAGACGCCATTCCAAAATTTCACAAAATGTTTAAAAAATGTCAAAATTGTTGAATTTCATTAGGGATCACGTCAAAACTCGACCGCCCGTTGACCGCCGGTTACGGCCGGTTCCGCCCGGTTCTCACAAAACGTGTCGTCTGTTATAATATACACACATAATGAGGTCAAATAGTTACACTCTGGTGAACACGATCGGTTGATAGTGCCTCGTCACACGCGTGAGCAATAAAGTCTTGAAGTAGGCCTAATTGGTTTTTCAAGTCTCAGTTGTCAACCAGTACAATACAGCTATTGATTTTCGCTTGGGTTGGCTTGTTCAATCTGTTTATAGCTCAATTAACTTTTTAAAATCAATACCGAAAGTCTATGAATGGGTTTTTTTATAGAACGATTATAGAGAGAGCTATTATGACCGCAAAGTAACAGATTGATAGTGTAAATTGGTCCGTTACAGCATTAAGTCAACCGGCGGTTGTTCAGTGTTGCATGCGTGAATATTCATATACCAGTAAAACATTTGACCTGAAAGAACCGGGCGGAACCGACCGTAACCGGCGGTCAACGGGCGGTCGTGTTTTGATGTCTTCCCTTACGATATTGGGAATCACCATGAGAAATGCATTGAAAAAAGTACAAACATGCATAGTATTGGTTCAGTAATCCTTGAGATAGACTTTGAAAATTGTGAAAGGTTTCTGAAAAATCTATTTTGTGTATGGTAAAATAATAGCCGCATGGAAAGTGTTAATAGTCCCCGCGGGTGCCAAGTTCACGCAATAAACATCACGTTACACGAGATTGCGCATTGGGGGATGGTGTTATAAAGACCAGATTGAATATGTCATACGAAATCAGGAATAAAACGGTCCGTTTGGCCGTTCAAATTGCTAAAAATGTTGTTTTAAAAAAATAATCGAAAACAAAAAGAATACGGTCGGCACCATGGTACACGGTCGGTCGGACGTGGACAAACAAACAATTTATTTTTCTAGGCCTAACCCTACCTTACCCTAACCCTAACCCTAACTAACCATAAGGCTTACCCTTAGCCTTACCCTTAGCCTTACCCTTACCCTTACCCTTAACCCTTACCCTTTGTGACAGCCTGTGTATGAATAAATGCACCAAATTGGAAACAGACAATTTTGCGCATTTGACTTAAATGTTCTCTGAACACTTTGGAATACGTTTCATTTATGTAATGTTAGCATAACACTGAAGTTTTGACAATTTATTTTGCAAAAACCCACATGAATGAAATCTGAAGAATGAGCACGTGTTTACCATGTTTGAAAGTTGATCAATGTGTATTATTTTGAGTTATACAATCAAACATTTATAGCTCATGGGCCTCAGAAATTGTTAATGTTAACAACTTATTTTACAACTTATTGAGCCACTTTTTGGCGCACCCGCTACGACGGTCGCCTCTATCATGTTTATAATGTTGAGTTTAGACATAAAACTAGTCGGCATACCCACCTGTGATCTTTTCCAGGGGACGCCCTCAATCCTGGAAAAAAATTATATTATGTGATCTTTTCCAAGTAGCGCCCTCTATCATTGATTTTACTATGAAAGCAGATTTTCTTGCAGATTTGCATTTTTGATCATAAATCATAAAGATCTTCTAAGTTACAGATCGATACGATTCCTAATTACTTCAAAATCATGGTTTGAAAATAGATTGTACCGAGCGGTACAATCTTTTTTTTATTTTAAATTTTACTCTAAATTCACTCTAAAACTGATTTTGAGGTTATTAGGAATCGTATCACTCTGTACCTTGGAATATATTTATGATTTATGATCAGAAAAGTAAATCTGCCAGAAAATCTGCTTCCAATTTTTTTGGACAGCGAAAACGGAAAATTACCCTCAAAATGTATACAGTCATGTTTTTGCTGTTTTTCTCCGTATTGTATCGATAGATGTAAGACTAAGAACACGATTTCAACACAGAAAATGGAATTATTGTTGGATTATATCTAAATATAATATGGAACGATCATATTGCAAGCGGGATTGCAAGAGTTAAAGGTTTTGTACTTGCAGATAGCATAATATGAACTCCAGTGTATTACTATGCTTTTAGCATACTGGAATATTTCTAATCGGTCACATTCATTGTAAAATGTATGCCACAGTGATGCCTCTTATGTTAAATCTTTAGAATGATTGTCACTTTATGAGTTTCTCTGTGTGCAACCTTCAGAATAGCCAATCAGATTGTCAACCGTACAGAAAATCAATTCGTGAAGAGACTTGAATCCTTTAGTCCTGTAATTGATATATCTCAGTTCAAAAACAAACTACCTTTGCAGTATTTCTTATAGGGGAGGGTAAAGCTTAATGGTTGTCTTGACATGGATCTGGATAATCAAAATGCAATTTAATATCAAATTAGCCATTTCTATTGTTTGCAGTCTGTGAAGGAGATATCTGAAATTTAGACCGGTTATATTTGACCTTATTTCACAGAAATTCACACTAAATGGAAATTTGGTTTTCACTGAACACCCAGTACTGATATCAATGTACAATGCACTTGTAGCTGAGATTCAAAGCTACAATAACGGAATATTGCGTAACACTTTCCACGCGGCTATTGGTTTTACACCATATAAAAACAGATGTTCAGAGATCTTTCCCAATCTATCCCAAGGATTACTGAACCAATACGAGGCATGTTTGTACTTATTTCAATGCATTTCACATGCTGATTCCAAGTATGGTTATGAAATTTAACAATTTTGACAACAGTTTGAGACATTTTAGAATGTCGTCTGCAGATGCCTGCCACGTGGAAAGTGTTAAAACTGGCTTATATAATAGAAAATGTAGTTGGCAAATAAGGAACAATAGCGAAACCTACAATCTTTCCTGATCTTTGTACCATTGAAATTGACAAAAGAGAACTGTAGTCAATCTCGGGAAAAAAATTACCTTTACTTTTGATATGTTTGACATTGCTGAAAACTGACGTCATGAAAATAATGTTCACTATTGCAAACTATATGCAGCGGGATATACATGTACATTGTATCAAACACCATTGTAAATTATCAGGTGATGTATGTATTAGACCAATAATATGGACAACATCTAATTCATTTGTTCTTGTGGAAAATTAACACACACGAATAGGCCTATCCTCGCATATAATTTTATTTGTTCAAAATGTGTATATCTTTTCTCATTTTTAAGAAACCATCAAATTGTGAATAAAAGGTTCGAAAAGGTCATCGACCCGGGCAATGACTTGTATCTGTTTAATTTACAGTCAAGGTTTAAATAAAATAAAATTCCGAACAACTCGTATCATTTTATTTTAGTTATATCGAAATAACCATAATGAGCACTATATCTGTATAGTTGCGTTCAATTAGATTATACTGTAGTCGATTTGACACTCAAGTCAAGTCTAACATTTTATTTATTTTATGCTCACGTGATCCTAAAAGAAATTAAGCTTGGTTGCAAAAATTGTCAATTTAGGCAAATCTGATAATTTTCACGAATTCAAAATAGTTCCATTAAAACGTTACGCCAGCATTTTATAATTACGCTCTCGCAGCAATGAGCATGGTGAGTTCAGCACGGTATCAAATCCACGCCAAACTACTGTCGCCCATATCAGGCCGTGAAAGCTGTGAACCGCGTAATGTACTTTTGAAGATACAACTCTCTTTTCTGAATTTTGAAGCAAATTACAAATATCGGTGGTGTAGGAAATAGGAAAATCGATTCAAGGACATAAGCCGACTGGCTTCTTATTTACATAACAATTGGCCTTTGCAGATCATGTTCATAGACTAGCTAGGGCAATTCAATGTAGGCCTACGGAGTAGTAAACACAATTATATTTACAGGACATTCTTTATCGCAGTGAAATTGCAAAAGAAAAAAGTATCATTCAACATTCAATAAATATAGCGAACGATAAGCAATCCTGTCAATTTATAAAAACAAACAGTGTAATAACAAAACAGAAAAGAAAACCCCATCCCCATCCGCAGGATTCGAACCACTGACCTCATGATTGTGAAGCCGGCGCTTTGACGTTTGAGCTAATGAAGGCTATACATAAACGATTTGAAGAAAAACATTACATAGAGTTCAAAATACAAATATCTCTTAAATCGGAGGCTAAAATGCTTTATATTTCGATTGGTGTGCATTTTTAACATGGGTTATCGCCCAAAAGTTGATTATATGCTGAAGGAGATTGTAATTCTGATTTCATTATAATGCATAACACTATTTTTGAAACGATTCTAGACACCTATTTCGTTCGTAAATAAATTTCACCATTACGTTTGATCGATTAAAATTCGCGGCAAATATATTGCACCATGGGTATTATTACTTGGAAACACGGAGACTCAGATACATAGGGAGTCATGTGATTTTTGTCCAGGACAAACACTTGAGATGTACACGCCCCTTTAAAAAACGCTTCATGTAGTTGGGCCTTTACGTATAGATGCCAATCAATCTATAAAACCAACCTATCTCTCTCACGAATTACTTCTGACACGCAATACACTCTCAGAACAGGTATTAAAAAACATGGGTTAAAAGAATGTTGGTTAAAAAGTATACTTCATTGGTTAAAAATGAAGTGTTGGTTAAAAATTACTTTAATACTGCGTTGGTTAAAGAGTAAAAATATAATTCATTTTTAGTTTATCATAATTTTAACCAACAATAGGTCATAACAAGATTCCCGCCAAAGAATTTCAATGGCGGGAAAATATTTTGTGCATATTATCAAACCAATATTGGACCAAAGTTGGTCCTGGCCACGGGTTGGCGCCAATATTGAAAGTCAATATTGGGCCAATATTGTAATGTTGTATGGGTTAAAGTTTAGCAAAATAAATAAAAAGTTTAACGAACATTTTTAACCAACCACTGTTGGTTAAAACATATATACCAACAAATGATTAAAAATTGTAACCAACCACAGGTTAAATTTTAACCAACCACTGTTGGTTTAAATATATTAACCAACAAATAATTAAAAATTGTAACCAACCATAGGTTAAAGTTTAACCAACAGCTGTTGGTTACGGTTTAAACAACCAATTGTGTGGTTCACCTGGTAACCTCCCGTTGCATAAGCTTTGTTCTGAGAGTGTAGTTACCGTGCATAAGATCTAAACCATCTACACACCAAAACTATCTCTCTGACCGTGTACTCCTATATTATTATAATAACACGCAACCGTTACTTAAATAAGATATCAACTGATCTATGCACTAAATCTTACCCCGTCACTGATTAACTCCACGTAGGCTTATAATAACGCATAGTTGGCACTTGACGTTAGATTTCAATCAATCTATAGTCTATTTACCTTCCTCTGTACAGTGACGTCACTTTACATGTGCAGTATTTACGCATGCGTTTTTTGCAACACCGTCTTTCTACGCGCGTATGTATCCACCAGTGCCTCATGAGGTTTATTCACACCGATCAGTGAATGACGCAGTATCGTCACTGTCTGGTGGGAGGAAATATCTATATAATAATACGCTACTCTCTGTCTGTTTGTCTGTCTGTTTGTCTGTGCGCGCTTTTTCGTCGCCTTCCCGTTGTCGGGCGGCGTTCAAACTCGGTGGGTGGGTGCAGCTCGGTCCCCGCAAGAGCAAGTTTGCATTCGCTAGAGCGTACGAGGTCAAAGGTCATCTAGGGGTCAACTTTTTGAAGTTGGTCGGATCGTGCTTAAACTCGGTGATCGCGATGCTCGATGCGAGGCGAGCGTGGCAAAAATAAAACGGCTTTGCTTTTCTTGGGTCGTCCGGGGTCAAAGGTCGTCTAGGGGTCGAATTTTCAAAGTTTGTCCGATCGGGCTTAAACTCGGGGACGGGAAGCCCGAATGCGAGTCGAGCGTGGAAAAAATAAAACGCCTTTGCTTTTCTTGGGTCGTCCGGGGTCAAAGGGCATCTAGGAGTCGAATTTTTAAAGTTTGTCCGAACGGGCTTAAACTCGGTCGATGCGAGGCGAGCGTGGCAAAAATAGAACGGGTTAGCGTATGTCGGGTCTTCCGGGGTCAAAGGTCGTCTAGGGGTCGAATTTTCAAAGTTGGTCCGATCGGGCTTAAACTCGATGACGGGAAGCCCGAATGCGAGTCGAGCGTTGAAAAAATAAAACGGCTTTGATTTTCTTGGGTCGTCCGGGGTCAAAGGTCGTCTAAGGGTCGAATTTTCAAAGTTTGTCCGATCGGGCTTAAACTCGGTGACGGGAAGCCCGAATACGAGTCGAGCGTGGAAAAAATAAAACGGCTTTGCTTTTCTGGGGTCGTCCGGGGTCAAAGGTCGTCTAAAGGTCGAATTTTCAAAATTTGTCCGATCGGGCTTAAACTCGGGGACGGGAAGCCCGAATGCGAGTCGAGCGTGGAAAAAAATAAAACGCCTTTGCTTTTCTTGGGTCGTCCGGGGTCAAAGGTCATCTAGGGGTCGAATTTTTAAAGTTTGTCCGATCGGGCTTAAACTCGGTGATAAAAAACTCGGTGATCTGTTTGTTCGGTCCCCGCAAGAGCAAGTTCACATTCGCTAGAGCATACGAGGTCAAAGGTCATCCAGGGGTCAACTTTTTGAAGTTGGTCGGATCGTGCTTAAACTCGGTGATCACAATGCTCGATGCGAGGCGAGCGTGGCAAAAATAAAACGGGTTAGCGTTTGTCGGGTCTTCCGGGGTCAAAGGTCGTCTAGGGGTCGAATTTTCAAAGTTTGTCCGATCTGGCTTTATGCATGCATTCTACAAATCACCAAACCCGAGAACCGACAAACCCCGGGTGACCGCCCAAACCCGAGAACTGACAAACCCCGGGTGACCGCATAGTACTATATAAACCTACCTACCTCTCTCACAGATTACCCCCGCGTCATCATGGTGTCCACAATCATGAACACCCCATCCATCAAATACACAGTCGTGAATATTATACTCATTGCCGTTGCAAACCACATCGTCCAACCATATAGGACCAGTGCCTTGATCAAAATATCCTCCAATAGTAGCTCGGTGGTCACCGTCTTGAAGGTAACCAAGTTGATGACATATAACCCGAGCGTCATTGTCAGTCCAATGGTCTTGGCATACAGTGCCCCATCTGTCCTCATAGAGGATCTCAACACGACCGGATGCCCCATCTCCATCTACTAGACGCACTAGTACATCTTGTCCTGTATATAATTATATAAGACAAGTAGTAGGAGAAGAAAAAATATTAAAATCCAAAGCAAAGGTGTAATCAATGGTATAGTTTGGTGTCTACGTTGTATCATTTCAACAACATCAACATTCGTGAGGATCTAAGCTGAACGACTGAGGAGAGGGGGAGAGAGAGATAGGAGGGGGGAGAGAGAGAGAGAGGGGGGAGAGAGAGAGAGGGGAGAGAGAGGGGGGGGGGAGAGAGAGAGAGAGGGGGGGGGGGAGAGAGAGAGAGGGAGAGAGAGAGAGGGAGAGAGAGAGAGGGAGAGAGAGAGAGAGAGAGAGAGAGAGTTTAAAAGCAAGTAAAACCTACCTCTATCGCAATATACGCCTGCATCATGTTGATGACCACAACTTTCGACACCCCATCCAAGATGTCCACACATGTAAATGTTGCCTTCGCTTCCGTAGCATGCGACCCTTTCCATCCAGATGGGACCAGTTCCTTCACCAAAATGTGCATTAAAAGTCCAACCATGTCTTCCGTTAGCGGGAAATCCAAGTTGTTTGCAAATTACGTTGGCATCTCTATAGTCCCAGTAAGTGTGGCAGACGGTTCCCCACATGCCTTCATACTTGACTTCAACCCGCCCATAGGCCTCCCCGCCCCCTACGAGACGTACGTCGACATCGACTCCTAGAGAAAGATTGATTGATAGCACTATGTCAGTCAATTATGCAGGATTAGTAATAGCACATAATCATTAAGAATGGAATGAGGAAGAATTTATAGTAAAGACAGCGAGACGGACGGACGGACACACAGACAGACATATACCCATTCAGAAAACAGACGGTTCGTTCATACACCCGTCGCTCGGAGTCCGTCAGACGTCGATCGACGTCGACGGATTTCATTGGAGGAAATATCCACCGACGTTGACCGACGTCTGATACGGCAGTAGTATGAACGAACAACGACAGAAAAACAGCTGAACAGACATAACAGTACCTCTGTCGCAGTAGACCCCAATATCTTCTCCATGGTTGCAACTGTGAACACCATATCCTCTATGAGCGCACATACGTATATTGCCTTCGTTACCATCACATGTTACTCGGTCAAGCCAAATTGGTCCTGTTCCTTGTCCAAAATGAGCAGATGCTACGTATCCATGCATTGTTCCATTGAATCCAAGTTGTCGACATATAACTCGGGCATCTTTATACTCCCAATAGTCATGACATACGGTCCCCCAAATTCCTTCATAAGAAACCTCAACTCTTCCGTAAGCTTCGCCGCCGTCAGCAAGACGAACATCTATATCAGTACCTAGATATAATGAGTAACGAAAATGGCTATAAATTAGCCAATAATGTTTAAAGTAGTCCATTTTAGGAAGCAAGAGCAAAGCCTTAGTACAGGGTGTCCCAAAAGTCTATGCACGTTTTTGAAGAGTCATATCTCATAAAATATAAATCATATGGTATAAATTTAACAATATTTTGATAGACGAGATTTGGGAAATTATTTTGATACCAAACACAACCCTATTGGTGAACCACCAACATTATAAAACTGGTTGAAAGATTTTGACCGTGTGAGACCTACCCATACAAAGTACCACGCATTGTTGCTAAAACCAGGTGCGCATAAATTAACAGTATGAAAGCAACGTTGCGCATTAGTCACAGTTCACTGCTTACCTTGAAACATTAATGTTATTACCAAACTCGGTCACTCACAACATAAATAGGCGCAGTAGACAACATTGCACAGCAAAAGTCTTCATTCAAGATGGTTTACAGCATAGATAATCAAATACAAATTGTATGGTTCTACGCTGAAACAAATTCAGTTCAACTTACTCAACAAAAGTTCAGAAAACATTTCAAAGTGAAACGCGCACCAGGAAGAAAATATCCATTCTGAAGTTGGTGGATACATTTTTGAACACAGGAACTGTGCATGATTTGTCTCGATGTGGTAGAAAAAAACTGGTTGATCAACAAGTCACATTGATGTTATACCAAAGAGATCTATTCGCCGACTTTCCGCAGAAAACAAGATTAAAAGATCAATTGTTCACAGAATTTTGCGTAAGGACTTAAAGAAGTTTCCATACAAGATTCAGATCAAACAAAACATTTAAACTAGATTTCACTATAGAAACGAAAATTATGTGTGATATAGTTTGTTATCATGAATGGGATCACTGTAAGGTAAAATTTTAAATATTGCAATTGACGGATCACTTTCCGTGTAACAAACTCTACCCGTCTTTTTATTAATCTCAATATGGTATGGATTTATGAACTTTATTCTTCCGAAGTATAAAATTACATTTTTGCAGTAATACATATTTTTCTTCTAGGGTGGCATTACAAACAGATGTTACTCCAATGTTTGGTATCAACATTATTTCCCACATCTCCTCTTTCTAAATATGTATTCATATTTTCAATACGACTTATATTTTGTGAAATACAAAGCTTCAAAGTCGTGCACAGACTTTTGGGACACCCTGTATTACAACAATCTAAACAATTGATAACACTTTTTCCAAATTAATTTGTTTAAATGTTTAATATGATGCTAAAGTTGTAAGTTAGCATGTGAAACATAAAATGTTAAACTCGGCCCCGTTTTTTCTACAGATACGAGATCGATAATGACACGCTGGTATGTAATGCGTCATAAACAATGAATGCTACAGACACACTATGTGAAAACACGTCGTATAGTGTTTCACATAGTGATATTGTAGCGTTTGTTGTTAATGACGTATCATATACCGGTGTATCTATCTCGTATCTGCCGGGAACAGGACAATCTCGTTGTTTCACATAGCACCGTGTCTATGTTGTATCTGCCGAGAATGATATAATTTCGTTGTATACGACGTTTCACATACATGCGTATGTAAGATACGTCAGCGTGTGAATAAGTAATTATTCATTTCATATGCATACGACGCCAATTATATCTCATTCAAGTTTTGTAATTTAATATTCAACATTTTTCCAACAAGTAAACAAGTAAACAACTACGCCGATATGTGATGCGTTCAGCGAAATATAATATTACTAGTACCTCGATCACAAAACACTCCAGCATCATCACTGTGTGTCCAACTGCAGCCATACACACCCCATCCGTTATGGGAACACCGTCGAATATTCTCCTCTCCACCTATACAGTATACATAATCTAACCAGATGGGCATATCTGTCCCTGGCCCGAATCGAGCGTTGATGGTGTAGCCATGTTGACCGCTTCTTGGAAAACCAAGCTGCTGACAAATAACTGCCGCGTCTATATAGCCCCAATTATCATCACATACAGTACCCCATCGCCCTTCGTACAGCACTTCTACCCGACCGTAGGTTTCGTTTCCGTCACTCAGTCGAACATCAACATCGACACCTTTTTTTGTAAGATTAGAGAAAGATTTTCAAAACAAAATCATTGTGAAATTGATTTGTTTCCCGTCAATATAGGACTGAATGTAAACAAGATGGTTCGTTCTCTAACATAGATTCATTTCTTAAAGAAGAGCACCTGAAAGCACTAATCATTCTTGGATTCTGAAAATTTCATTTGAGGTGTGAAGGCAATTGATCAGAAGATTGTACGCTAGATTTTTGATAACATTGCTTTAGATGTTACATGGATGTTAATTAAAGCCAATTTACTCGCTTATAAAGTCATTTTTTTCTTTGATTATTATGAGCGACACGGATTTTCAAACCTCTCAGATTCAAATTACACTCTAAAATTACCAAAAATGTCATTTAAAAGAACTGTAATTTCTTAAAATGTCAAAAATTTGAGTCGATATTCACTTTATACAGGATCTCCCCTAATCGTTAGGGTTTGGGTCGGTCGATTCCGTAGAACAAGGTGTTTTATCATCGCCTTATCGGAAAGAATTAAACGACATATTCTAAATGTATGTGTGGACACAAAACTAAACTCGATTTACATCATTATATCAGAATAAACTTGATTACTTTATCAATTAACGTTACCTCGATCACAATAAACCCCGGCGTCTTCTCCATGGTTACAGCTAGTATAAACTCCCCAACCCAAGTGATTACAGTCATTAATGTTATTCTCTACGCCACTACATGCCAGTTCATCCATAAGTATCGGTCCCGTCCCTTGACCAAACGTAGCCCATATCTTTGCACCATGATATCCATTCGGAAACCCCATCTGACGGCAAATGACTCTAGCTTCATATACTGACCAGCTATCATGACATACAGTACCCCACGTGCCTTCATAGTTGACCTCTACCCGTCCGTAAGCTTCGCCTCCGTTACTTAAGCGAGCAAGAGTAACGTTTCCTACATACAAATTTGAAGGGAAAGAAACAACGTGTTAGCTAAAAGATTGAGGGGGGGGGGGGGGGGGGGGGGATTAAAGGTCAACGGTCATATTGGGGCTGAATTGCAAAAATGCTCAGATTATGTTGTACTGCATATCAAACTCCCAAAAGTACTAAATATACACGAACCAATATGCAATTATTAAACTATAGTATAAGTTTGTGAAAAAAGTCAATTTTTTAAGTTTTAAGTATTGACTGTGCTTATGGCTTTTCTCAAGCATTATATCAAGTGACTAGCTGGTACCCTCGCTAGCTGAAGTATTTTGATCTAAATTAGATTCCATCATGATTTGTAGCAAAATGGGCATAGACATGAGTTCAAAGTTGTAGATCCCTGAATTTGTTTTTCATTAGAAATATACTTTGTTGAAAACTGAGTGTTGTGCTATCTTTGAATCGCGGACCCAATTTCAATACCCCTTTTAAGGAAACATTGTTTTAGTTACCCGATACACCCCAAATATGTTGTACCTACCCAGATACCCCATAAAGTGTATAGAAGAAGATAGTGTGCGGTTAGTCATCAAAGCGTATAGGCTATTGTGAAATAGCAAGAGTTTATGTCCTTGATACTCCAGGTGCCCTTAATACTAATATTAGTGCCACGGTACCCGTAATAATCCAGGGATCTTAATAAAGCCTACCCAGATACGCTAAATATTATTATAGGTATCCCTTAATGAGACATGAAATAACCACCCAGGTATTGGTGTCTTGTGCCTTGGGCCCTACCCCATACATCCTTAAAATCCAGTTATTACAGGTGCCCTTAATATTCCATCCATACCCCATACTCCAGGTACCCCGTGTGCCCTTAATAATCTAGACAGGCCTACCCATGTGCTCATAGACATGTACAATGAAGGCCTAGGATTTGAGTTTTTATAGTGGGGTATTAGTGAGCAGGCGGAACAGAGAGAGATAGAGCGAGAGAGAGAGAGAGAGAGAGAGGGGGAGAGAGAGGGGGAGAGAGAGAGAGAGAGAGAGAGAGAGAGAGAGAGAGAGAGAGAGAGAGAGAGAGGGGGGGGGGGGGGTACCGCGCCATTTTGCGAAAACGATCGTGGTTATCACGTGATACGTACAGTTGAAAAAAATTACTTACACTGTTTTAACGAAATGCACTATGGGATTGTGTTACCAGCCTAAAATCAAAGAGGTAGCGAACTTGCTTACAATTGTATGTTATTAGCCTAGCTATAACAAGCTAAAAGTGACATCTCTGAATGTATAAACAAAGTGTGCAAAGGAGAAATTGTTGGGCACACTGGTAAAATGGTTTTACAACAAGTTTTGCTATCATTAATCAAACTGAACTCAAGTTAAATCACTTTATATCGAGCAATAATATAATTGTTTACGCATTTTAATTGTTTAGATACAAAGTTAAATAAATCAAGAGATAAATTTATGATAGATAAATAAATAAAAAGAAAACTATAAACGCATGGGCGGCCTTTATAATTGATAAAAATTGACATAACAATGATGTTACATTAATCCACCATCAAGTTTAAAGAATAGAAAAATAAAAGGATAACAAAGAATATTCGGGAATCGAACTGATTGCTGATTGCCAACGACATGGCCAACCTATGCACGCCACAGAGATCGACGAGTATAATTGTGATAGTTTTATTATCTAACCATATCCATTAAATGTATCACGAACGGATTTTTATTGTGCCATTTTTGCCAAATGTGTGTGTTTCTCTCACACAAAATGTGTTTGTAATGTGATTATACTCTTTATTTTTGAAAGAACGGTAAAAAACTGTGACATTTTTGAACACAAAAATGGCGTCATTTATACGGTCAACGCCAGCAGCGCTGGGCACGCATACAGATGATGCCGGCAGGCCAAACAAATCCAGCGGCAAGACCCCGCATATAAAACAAAAGTGATCATAACGGGGCTCGAACTCACAACCTTTCGCTCCCCATGTCAACGTTCCATCCACTACACCAACTGTGCTAATTTAACAAAATCTTGGCGAATAATTTATAAATATCTAATTTTATTAATTGGACCGGGGTCATGGGTTAATGCACTGTGTAACGTAATTCTACATTCCCGGCAAACACTCTGTTTAAAGGCACAAAAAGTGGGCATTTTTTTGCAATTCTGAGGTGGTGTGCGGACCGTGTTTTTTTTTATTATCAAATTGGTTAGAAATCCATCCATTTTAGAACATCTGAAATTTAAAGTGGACCCGCACACCCGGGAAAGTATGATGCCAAGGGCATTTTTTTTACACGTAAATCCAATACAAGAGTTCTGAAAATCGTCACAAATATGACGTCATAACCATTGCTTCGGGACAAAATGGCGCGGTACCCACCTCCCTAGCTGTCGTCCGAAAATATCAATAATAATTGTCATAGCGCCGCCATCTGCAGACCAGTTTTCTGCAGACTATGCATCATAACTTGCGCTCTCAGTTGTACGTGTAGTTATTTCAGACACATCCTCCCGTTATATTTAGTGCAAGTTCAGTTTAGAGCATGTCGATTTTGGAATAACCGGTTTTAGGGAGGGGGGGGGGGGGTTATCATAATATATAGGCATAATGTATGGGTTTTTTACACCATTTTTGTACGCACAATTTCAAGAATTTATCGAAACTGCGCAGCGCATTTATTGGATTTTCCAGTCGTGTATAATGTTTGTAAAATATACAATGTTTTCCCGAATGTGACTACATGTATCATGTGTATAAGCATCGATTGGGTATGTAGATAAAAGTATTGAAACTATCACTCGCATGCTCAGCGAGATGGGTGTGCACCATCGTAGCGTGACTCGAATAAAACCACTGCATTTATACCAGTCACTGAACAAGAGTTATTACAAGAGTGGCACTACCCACCTTGAGTGAGGTAACGGATTTATTTCATGATAGTGGGGGATACCATATATCGCAAGTCTGCGGCTTTCAATGTTCGATAGGTTAGCTTAGTCAATTCTAAATAATACTTTGTTTGATTTCCTAACGGACACTTATTTGTGTTTTTATGTATCAATTTTATGCAACCTCTCTTATTTCTAACTCGCTACAAGGGGCATCCAAGTGACATTCACTTACCTCGATCACAATAAACCCCAGCATCTGCATTATGCGCGCAGTTATGAACACCCCAACCTCTATGTGAGCAGGCAGATAGAGTCATCTCACTACCGATGCATCCTACGTCATCCATCCATATTGGTCCAGTTCCTTCTCCAAATTTCGCGTACAGTGCGTAGCCATGATTGCCGTACGGGAATCCTAGTTGACGACACACGACATCGGCTTCACGGTTGTCCCAGATATGGGAACATACGGTACCCCATTGACCGTCATGGAAGATCTCCACTCGACCATAGACGTCAGTACCGCCCATCAGTCGCAAAGCACCTTCGGTACCTATAAGACATTGTGCGGTAAAATGCATTAGAGTAACGGTAAAGGTAGCCAAGCAGGCGATGTGTTGACAGAATGTAATTTCATCTATCGAAACGATTTGACCATATTTACTCCTATTGTAATGGTTGTGTGTTTGCGATTCATCTTCTCTTATAATGAAAGGAATGGTACGTTTTTGGACGATTCCTTTCAAAACACATATCATTGCTTGGAATGAAACGAATAACATAGCTAAAGTTAACTGTGACTTTCTATGTTTTTTTTGTGTACTGGTATATTTTAACTTAAAAGTGAAACGTAAAATATAATGAAAAACATGGTTTTAATTTCAGCCGAACCATCCATCCCATGCGGGATTCTTAAATATGTGTTGTGGTGGCGTATGATCGGGAGATATTTAGGCCTGCACTTTTAAACGTACCATTTCCGTCCAACGCATCAAGATCGTCTTGGTTTAGAATTTCATGTGGGAGCTGTTCAATATTAAAAAAATAAAAACAATTATTGTCCTGTATACAATAGCAAGTTGAATGATGAAACTATGAATATTGTATATCCCTTTAACGTTGCGATTTATGCTGAAGTCTTTAAAGGTCGCTGCTACGCATTGTTAATACGATATGGAATCAAAATGACATGCTGAATCAAACATTTGCATAAAACTAACATTAGGATCAATTCCTATTTATATATCACAGTATATAATAACTATACTAAAGTCCCAGCAATCACAACGAAGCAACGATCGGTGTTTTAACGCAGTCAAGCTTTGAATAACGTTCATGTTTAACATGTTTAAAGGCGCTGTCACACCTAGCCGATGTGGCTCACCGATGCTATACCGTAGCACAAATTCGGCGATATACGGTGATCGGTACTAGTACGGTAGCGCAACGGTATCACATCGCTAAGAACGGTAGGACATCGTCAGAACATAGACTTGCCGCAAGTCCGTAGGACACTAACAATGACGGTAGGGTGTACAGTGAGAAAATGAATTCAAATACCAAAATAAATAATGAAACGTTAAGTATCATTTATTTCAGGCTTGTAAGAAAAAGTCCAGCATGTACGTTTTATCATAACTTTCAAAATCGCACCATTTTGGGGGAATTTTTCCAACAAATCCGTGTAAACTTCAATTAAGTCTAATGCCTAAAGCAGACGACACAAATAGCGCCACCAACATTGGGACACTCACCAGTGACGTCACTGGTTAAACAAAAGTAGCTTCAGATCGGCAAGTTGGGTGGCACACCCTTGCTACTATGAAGCCACCGAAGAGCCGCCGATCCATTGCGAGGCGCTACCGGTGCTCTACAGACACTTAAAGAAGCCATACCTGAGTACTGCCATTGTAGTCCTGTTGCTTGCTTCGGCAGCGTAACGGCAGATTTTTTTGAGCATGTTCAAAAATGTCTACCGTCACCTGCCGTTGCTAATTTTTTCGCCGATGTTCTGACGATATCCTGACGATGTCCTGCCGACGTCCTGCCGATGTCCTGCCGATGTACTACCGTTCTTAGTGATGTGATAATGTTGCGCTACCGTAACGATCCCCGACAATCGCCAAATTTGTACTCCGGTATAGCTCGGGCGAGCCAAATCGGCTAGGTGTGAGGGCGCTTTAATATAATCCGTGACCGTAGTACTGCCGATGTACTAAAGATGTACTACGGTTCTTAGCGATGTGATACCGTTGCGCTACCGTACTAGTACCGATCCCCGAAATCTAATTTGTGCTACCGTATAGCAACGGCGAGCCAAATCGGCTAGGTGTGACAGCGCCTTAAGACAGCCAAACACAGTGAAATGTGAAATGCACAATTGGATGAATTCGGCATCTAGTCTCAAAATGCAAAATGTACGTTTTCAAAGTAAACCTATTTTTTTATATATCGAATATCGAAGTACTCTCTTTAAGCCATTATCCATACTTGTAGTGGTCGTGAGCACGGTCGGTCGTGCATTTTAAATTCCCATGGATTCGAACGTAATATGGATTATTTCGATTTTATGATTCATAAATAGTTGAAACTAAATTAGTCCATCCTAAAACCAAATAGAAATACTTAAACTGGATTTGATTGTCCAACTCGAACGGTTTTAGGATGATTTGACATTAATGTTTGATAATAATGTTTCAACAGTTATCTGCGATTACATAAACCAATATTATGTGATTTTTTTCTAATTTGTACACATATTTTTCTCTCTTATAATTTATATATTGACTGTATTTTCGTAAAAACTATCAAATGACTTTACAAAATCATACTGGAAATCTGCTTGCAATTTAAGGAACTTGTCAACCTATTTTTTTCTATTTTCATCATACAACATTCCTTAATATTCTGTTCACTTTATTGTGTACAGTGGAATTCTATTTACGAACGGAAAAAAACCACTCACAAAATAAACTGTCGGGATAACCTGACAACTTATTAAATTTCGTTTGGAAGTAAATAATAGGAAATGTATTGCTCTGTAACTTAGAGGTCTTTCTACTTGCGTGTTTATAAATGTATTTTGACCATAGAATTTAGAGGAAAAGTGCAAGATACAGAGCATTACAGGAAGAAGATCGCATAAAATGCCTTCAAACCAATATGAAATGCAGATTTGGGAAAATGATGACTCATTCATCATCTGTGATAGAGCGCTCATTAAAAACCAAAAACATCTCATGACATTTATATATAGATTCAGACAAACTAGCGTAAATTAACAAAGACCGTAAAAAGATAAGCGGTCCCGAACCTGGTCCCTCTTCGTCATCGTGGCAAAGGATTACACACTGGACCACAGAGACTATGTTTACGTGAAGCGCTAATATAATATGCATAGTCTTTGTTGAGAGTCTCGCGTGGCCGAAATATATATACATGTATGTAGTAAATATGATATAGACTTATACAGGTATTGGTCTATATGAATGATTCTAGAAGATCTATCGCTAGCGAAATTGAGTTAAATCCACGCGGGGATCGAGCAAAGGACACAAGCCGAGTAAGTGAAATGAATTAATATTATATACGAGGGTCATTCAATAAGTTCTACCTCCTACCTCATAACTTTATTATTATATGAGCCAGTCTTATCAAATATCACACGATTGTAGCTTGGAACCTCAGCTACAAATCCAATGTAAATTGATGTGAGTACTGGTTGTACTTTTCAGGACATGCATTGAGAATCAAACCTCGATTTAGTGTGACGGAAACGGATGAAAAACAGCAAAATATCGCCGAATTTCTTTTCAATTGGCCTATTGTAAGTGGCAAAACATACCTATCGGTCAATTATAACCGTTCTAAATATCAGATGTCTCTTAAACAGACTGCAAACAATAAAGTTGACCGATTGGTTTGGGAAAATATGCCCTCTGATTTGCCAGATCCAGGTCAGGACAACCATTCAGTTTACCCCTCCCCTAGATAACCCTGTAGAAGTCATATTTGACGTTCATGATAACTAAGCGATCTTCAATATATCGAGCTAAATGGAGGGATTTATTTAAAGTCTGTCAAAGCGATAATTTTCTATCATTGACTACCTGATTGACTATTCTGAAGGTTGCACATAAGTAAAATTCGTAAGGAGACTATTATGGTAAAGATTTAACATTCGATGCATCATTGTGGCTTAAGTTGTAACAACAAAAATTTGACTGACGGCAGTATTCTGGTATGCCAAAGGCATAGCAATACATTTGAGTTGATAGTACACTATTTGCAAGCCTACAAGAGTTAATATTGTTTACAATCTTATCTATACATGATAATACTGCAATATATTCAGATATCATTCATTAATTTCCATTTTCAGTATTGAAATCATGCTCTTATATCTAACCATACAATACGAAAAAACATCCGAAAACATGTGTATATTTTTAAGGTAGTTTAATTCTGTGTCCGTTTTCCAAAATCTCTCTCTGGATTTGACCGCGTCATAACATAAGTAAAACAGATATCAATTATCATTTACTACATATTTGTAGCTATAATTCGGAGCTATAATCATGACAAATATGTCATGAGGTTGACATTAATATTAGCGATGTTATGAGGGAGGAGGTATAACTTATTTAATGACCCTCGTAGAACATGTAGAATCGGACAGACTGGCGTGAATTAAATCAACAAAGACCTTACAAATATATATACACAGTCTCGAACCCTATAATTTAGTTTAATTTATATTTTGAACTCAGTTTAAAAGGATTTTGAAAAGCATGAAAATACATACCTGGTGTTTGGTCTTGAACGATACATCCTTAAGTTGAGATGTGCTAACATGGCTGCATTCCATGAATATTAACACAACGGTTGTAATCCACGTATACTTCATGATTCTCTATAATAACACTGCCTTGCCTCGGAATTGAAATTATATATATATATATATATATATAATTAAACAGATATTTCTAATCATTTCTATGAGTTAAATATTATAGAAATTATCTATCTCATAGACATCATTATCAAAAGCATTGTTTTATCATTATCTATAGGCGATATTGGGTTGTCACAAACTCTTCAAATGCAATTACGGCTGTTTTATATATGGTAATGTGCAGGTGATGTGCATATTGTTGCGCATATCGTAATATTTGTTCAAAAGCTGCGTCACCAAGAGTTACTCCACAGTTTTTGATATTGTCGTCCAATAAGGTTTACCAATCCAATCAGATGTCTCATATGTAAAAGCGCAATTTTGATTGGCTGAAATTGGAACAGAGGAGGATTAGTCCCAACAGGGGGTGGGCAAAACTGTTGCAAGTGAGTTTCTTGTTTTATGGTAGATTTTCTGGGTTGAAACTTAAAAGAGATAGTTTACGGTAACATTCTACATTTTCAGCCCAATACAAGCCGTCAGAGGCAGGTTCCCCTTGTACCTCTAATGTTACGCCACTGAACATAGAGGGCGCTCTATAGAAAATACAGTGCATTTGTGAATACACTTTAGTATTTTATAATAGGATGGTACAGCGTGTCCCCAAAAATAGGTCAAGCCAATAATTTAATAATTTAAACTACTTAACATATTCAACACAAACTTTTTAAGACACACGAATTTGAAGGGATAGATGTCAGAAACCGTTTCCCCCAAGTTATGGGAAACCAACCATGCAATGTATCACAGAGCTTTAAAGGACTCTTAAAATATAGTGCTTTTAAAAGTAATGATTCTCGTTAGCTAAATGTTACATTAGCGCATAGATTCGTGTCAGCAACGCTTCTGGGATGTTACGCTAGGATAATAATTGTTAGCTACTTAGCCCCTACTTAAAATAAAAACATAACCTGATGCAATTATTGATGGCTGACTTCCAGTCAAATTTGGGTAAATGGTTTTCAACCTGCTTACACAGCAGTTTCTCTTAATTATTGCTCACATTTCAAAGATTAATGTGAGGTGTACCCTTTCTGATTCTTACATATGGAGAGCAGGTTTTCTTTATTTCCAAAGTCACTGGCTCTCCCATTTTGGACCTAGTTTTTAGGACACGCTATTTGCTGATATGTAAATTTTGATCCGTCAGTAGAGACCCGGGATATACTAACATTGCGGAAAGAAATGACAATCATTCAAAATACTTCTTGTCTATCATTTTGAGGAAACATGCGTTAATTGTGTAGAATTGTGCAGCTGCCAAAAGTGATTATCTTACATATCATACTATTGATACTAAAAGTGTTAATAATTAATTTGGATGATTGCAAAGAAAATATCTCTAGTTGGAGAATAAAACACCTGTCAAATGATTGCATTCAACTGTACAATTATTATCATCATATTTCCATCAATAATATGCAACGTTCTTACACAAAATGTCAGATACATGATGCAACTGCAGTTTATTGAACTCATATTGACCCAATGTATATTCTAAATTTGACACACATGAATAAAATCAACATAAGCACATATATGTGTGTCACAATGAATAAGATAGGAGCAAATAAAATCCACAGTTTCATATTGAACAGTACACAAATTTGAAGTGTAGTATGCCACTACTTACAGGGCGTGTCAAAAAAAAATGTCCTATGAGGGACACAAATAATTAAAAATACAGTCCACATTTTTTCGTTTTCCAAAAAAACGGTATGTTCGTAAGCACTATTAGTCCTCTATCAAATACACTTTATCAATTCAGTAACATGAGTGTGAATCCCACTTTTGACCACTTTTGAACAGGAATTGGATTTTCAACTGAAAAAACTGCATTCATGAGATTCCAAAGATGATTAATAGGATACATCGAAGTATTGTGTAAAATTCATATAATATTCAAATATTCTGTGATTTATTCTTTGATAACGAAAGCTTCAAAATGGACAGAAAAAGATTCTTATGACACATTAAATATTGCTGAACATGATCATTACTCTTTCATGTACAGTCTTTATATATTTCACGGGACACTTATTTGACATACCCTGTAGAAAGATAATTTTAAAGGATTTAGCGTTTCGTGGACAGCTCCCCATTTTTTTTTGTAGCGCGCTTAAGCAATGTATTATATCATAATTATGTTCATAATGACCCAAAGCTGTACTGGTGCATGTACATTACGCTCGTTGAAGAATTGCTAGTAAGGTCACACCATGGATACAGTGTGCATTTGAGGCCTTTCCCCCTAAATATAGTGTGTGATTAGGCCAGTCAAATGTCCAAGTAAAAACTTTGATTCAGTTGGTTCAGAGAGAACGTGTACAC
>CM069449.1:53200934-53336359 GCA_035610835.1 Ophiura sarsii
TATGAATCTTACTCCCCTAAATAGTGTCATTTTTCTGCGTTTTAGACTATTTAAGAATGTTGCATACAGTCTGAACGTGACCTAATAAATAATAATTATTAAGAAATGAAGTAATTATGTAAATAAATAATATATAAATTAGTAATTATATCAATCAAATCTACTGTATTTAGGCCTATTTATAATTAATTGATTGATAAATAATTAAATATACATCAACAATTAAAGGTAGATGACCCGATCACCTTTTCGTAACACAGAATGGCTTCTATTGCTAGTATTCACATTCACATCACATATCTAAATCAATATTCAATACATGTAGCATTGAATATAATTAGATTACAAAAAGGATTTGGTTTTTCTGTCACGAGGAGGACAATGAAAACATTGAATTGTACCTGTCCAATTACTGTATCCGATTTCGTATCGAATATGTTAAAATCCATGTTCTGTTTCTTATAATTTAATTGCTACTACGTATGTAGCTCCTTATAATAATAATATTAAAAACCACAACACACAAAAAGCCCCCCCAACAAACAAAAACAAAAACAAAAACAAAAACAAAACAAAACAAAAACAACAAATTCACCCCCGCCCCCACCCCCCCCAAAAAAAAAGTAAGAAAAAACAGAAGAAATAAATATAAAGGGATAACATAATAAATATAATCATACGTACAAAATAAAGGTATTACTGAGATCGAACTACGATTCAATGGTATCTATATCATTATGAGTGTTTATAGTAAATCCGCTGCCCTACCAACTGAGCTAACCGGTACAAAGCAATTTCTTGTCATGCGCGTTCAAATATATGGATAGGTTTACATGATTTAAAAAAAAGATAAAACAATAATAGGTCGAATGAATAACAAAGCCCCTCCCCAAGAAAAATAAATAAAAAATATTACAAAATAACAAAACGAAAACGTTAACAAAAACAAACAAACAGAGACATTGGAGACACAGAGAGAAAAAAGAAGAAAGAGAAGAAGTAATGGTTGGTTGAGGAATTGAACCCAGGATTCCTGCGTGGGAGCGCTAGAGCGTGGCGACTATGCTGCACTAGACAATTACAGTTTTGGCAAAGTCGTTGATAAACATATATTTAGTATGGGGCTATTTTAATAAGCATCACATTTCTATGCGTTGCTGATCCCCATACATCTTTCAAATTAAAAGAATGAAGCAATTAGCATTTTAAACAATACGAATTGTTTATTAGGATTCCAGTTTCTTGCGGGTGCTGTGCAATATGTAATTGCTTCAGTATTACGTGCACTAGGGCTGTGAGAATTGAACGTAAAATGTCCGGGAAAATGTCGCAAGTTGTATGTGGTTCCATGTTAGAGTGGGGGTAAACAACATTCCAGACTCGTGATGATAAGTAGCTAATTGATATGTCTAGACGACTGATTGAGCCATCGAGAGTACTACAATAGTTCTATTGTTAACGCCAGATAAGTAGAGAGGCTCTAGTTAATCACCGATCTTTTCCGATGCTTTTAACATAGAAAAAAATACCGTTGTAATACCGGGATAAAATCGGTAGAAAAACGCTATAAAATCACTTTGAGTTTGGATATGGCCCCTTAGATTTATTCTTCAAAGGCCTACAATATACATTCTTTTGCTTTGTGGCTATCCTTACAAGTTAAAAACAACACCATTCAACGTGAGGAAGTTTAATTTTAGCATATTCATTTTCAACAAGAAAATAAAATGTTCATTGATTTCATGGTTTTTAACATACATCTAAATTATATAATAGCTCAGGATACAACTCGACTGGTAATGATAGGTTTATTATCTTTCCATGATTTGACGCCTCATACATATGAAAAAATGAATACCTATACAAAATAAGTTGAAAGTTGTAATATGGAAAGTCTTTTTGGAAAAGTGAGTAACTATTAAAAAATGTCAAAAAGCTAGCATGTAATTGTACACATGAAATTCGAATTCCAAGAAATTATTAAGTCACGATTACGAATCGGTTGAGGACTAAAATGGCAATCATGATATGGCCAATGTTGTAAACAAAACCTATTTTCATTTGACTGATTAACTAAGAATACAATGTTTGTGTATACCTGTTAAAAGGTAACAATGATACTTCCAAACTCTTTGGCACTACAAAACAACAAGCTGTGCCTTTAATGGAAACACTTGACATATTTATTGGAGTGTCTCTCTGCTAATATCCTGCCTTCTGTCTACACAGTAAGAAACCCCTTTTCTTCAATTTGAGATATTACACGTGAAACAAAGTCAGTTTTTCATTTTAACATGTTCGTCAACACGCAGCCTCGGACTAGCAACAAGCAGATTATTGATTAACGGGGAGCGATAACACACGTGTTGATAGTAAGACGAGGATTGGGGATGCTTCAATTGATCAATGCAGCCCATACACATACCTGTCATCACGGTCCTGCGTATTTAAACCGAAGTGTGAAAATGTAAACTGCACTTTGTTCTATCCTTATCAATGTAGTGTTCTCAATTATTTACTGATCCTTCATGACAAATGTCTCAAATTGAGAGAAGAGATTTCCTTACAACTTATATTTTAATATGTTTACATAGGAGCTATAGTTTTGGAGTTAAGAGTATATGTATACCTGGTCAGTTACTTATTTTGAGGACTGTATATCAATCAGGATATTTTAATCTCAAAGCATGTCTTAATCTTGAGGTATGGCACCAACGGGTTATTCACATTCCGTCAAATACGCAGACCATCATCTTTCCTAAATTCCCCTGTAAAGTGTATCGCTCCTCTTTAGCTGATTCACTGCTATATTGAAAACAAGTGTCATACCAACAACTTCTTGTTCCTATCCCTACAACAACATTCTACTACATGTGTTGCCAAAACTTCCGTTCAATACTATACTGCTCCAAATACTCATGTGCTATTCAGCTATATCAATCAGGATATTTTAAACCATGTCTTAATTATTCTCAAAGCATGTCTTAATCTCAAAGCATGGCACCAACGGGTTATTCCACATTTCGTCAAATATGCAGACCATCATAATTCCTAAATTCCCACTGTAAAGTGTATTATTCCTCTTTAGCTTGCTCATTGCTAACATTTCTTTAGAACCCCGTTAGACCATTTGTAAAATAATAATAACAATTTAACGACCATTATATCATATTAAGACAATGGGCATTTTAAAATTTTGGCATTTTAACATTTTAACAAAATTAAATTGTGCTGGTACCGTCCAAGCGGTGCTGTGCCGAGCTGTGCTCGGACAGGGGGGGGGGGGGGGGGGGGGGGGGGGGGGGGGGGGTGTCTGAGGGGATGTGGCCCCCTCAGAAGTAGAACATTTTGCAATTTTCGAACTCATTTGGTGCGATCTGGTGTATACTTTTGACCAAATGTTACCTCTTCATTTCCAATAAATATTTTGTTTTTATCAATACGCGAACGAAGTTGAGCATATTATACTGATATATTTTTGATTTTAGTAGCTGACCAGAGCTGACCAGAGGGAGTCTGAGGAAGGATGTGCCCTTCTCCGAAGTAGATTTTTTTTAATTTTCGAACTCATTGGTGCGATCTGGTGTATACATTTTACCAACATTTATCGAAAAGCACCTCTTCATTTCCAATATTAATTTTGTATTTTTATCAATGCACGAAAGAAGTTGAGCATATTATACTGATATATTTTTGATTTAATTATGGATGATTTAAAAGCTCGACCAGGGGGGGAGTCTGAGGGGGATGTGCCCCCTAAGAATTGGATTTAAAAAAAAAAAAAAATCGAACTCATTTGGTGCGATCTAGTGTATATACTTTTGACCAACATTAAAGCCACTCTTCATTTCCAATAAATATATATTTTTTATCAATGCACGAAAGAAGTTGAGCATATTATACTGATATATTTTGATTTAAGTATGGATGATTTAAAGCTCGACCAGGGGGGAGTCTGAGGGGGGATTGTGCCCCCCTAAGAATTTGATTTTTTAAAAAGAATTCGAACTCATTTGGTGCGATCTGGTGTATATACTTTTGACCAACATTAAAGCCACCTCTTCATTTCCAATGAATATATATTTTTCATCAATGCACGAAAGAAGTTGGGCATACCGATATTTTCTTGATTTAAGTATAGATTGTTTAAAATCTCAACAGGGGGCCGGGAGTCTGAATTTGATTTTTTAATCAATTTTCGAACCCCATTTGGTGCGATTTGGTATGTACTTTTGAACAATATTTTATTGTAAAGCAATCACTTTATTTCCGATCAATATTGGCATTTTATATAGGCCTATGCCAGAAAGAAGTTAAAACTATATAGTTACCTCCAAACAAACAAAGATTTCTCGTCAACGTACGTACGCGTATGTATCCCGACCAGTGGCGTAGCTAGGTTTTCATATTGGGGGGAAGGGGCAAGAAATGGAAGTGAACCGACAAGATTGTCTGACTAAAGAATTCGCGCGTAGCGTGCGAAAATTTCGACTTTACACTTATTTTTGCTATTGTATCAACAAATATTGCATTTTGGGGACACATGCGCGAACGCGTAGGGCGCGAACAAATTTCCGTCTGTGCACTTTTGACCATCATAATTCCATGATCCTCTTGTCAATGAACCGACAGTGCCAATCTCACCGACACGACAGTCAATATTGGGCCCCCTCTGGCTACGCCACTGATCCCGACCAACTTCCAATAAACTTCAAACGTTCTTATGTCCCTCGCATGCCTCCCCTCCCGCCTTAATGTACCCCTCCTCCCCATCCTTTTCTCTTTGCTTTTTCATTTGTTCCCTCTTCTTCCTCTCTCTTTCCTTACCCCCCCATTTTTACACATATTTTCGAAATCTAATAGCAAAGAGGTTGTACGTGTCACGTGGTTACCGTGAGAATAGCGGCGTACTCAACACTATATTCAAAAATATATGTAGCATGATATCTGTGCTTAGACCATGATATTTACGGAAATTTGCCCGGACTGTTTATTCAATATATTTTTAGTTCATTCTCATCTGACATCTGCACGGGTTCATATCCGCCACTCTTCGTCAATGTCTTGTTACGAGTTTTAATGAGAATTACAAGAACTACTCCGAGGCAACAGATGACTACGGCGAACGAGGCTACTAGAATACTTGAACGTTACTGTTGTCGCCGTTATTGGAAAGATCTGATTATATGAAATGAAATAACATTGTATTATAAGAATGGTTTTGATAATAATGAACTCACGGCAATAATTATTGGGCTAGGACCAAGGCCTGATAACCAGACGGATATTGTATGCATACAAATCAGGCAGCACTGCAAACCAGTGCATGGCCCATACGTATAAGTGACTTGTACGCCAGCCATAGAAAATAGTTTGCATCACCGTACGTACAAATAACCTTAAAAATGAAATGAAACCAATACAAATATTCTATACTATTATGGAAATATTTTCATTGGTTTAGATCAATCAAAAAGAGCTTTAGGCAAACGTGTATAAGCTTTAAAGTGACACCTTGCTTGATACATTTGGATAATTCCTCAGATTGTTAAATATTATGTAGAAATTCCTCTTTGATACATAGCCAATTTCAACAATTACTTTAAATATGTGAGATGAGCTGGAGTAGTCAAAGCATCACTGCCTGATGCACACAATGCATTAAATATTTTTTCTTCTATCATAAAAGGTGTAACAATATTATACCATGCTTTAGTAAACAATACACCCTGCTTTAGTATACAATACACCATGATTTAGTATACAATATCAGTAAAGAATACACCATGCTTAAGTATACAATAATGCAATACACCATGCTTTAGTAAACAATACACCCTGCTTCAGTATACAATACACCATGATTTAGTATACAATACACCATGCTTTAATAAACAATACACCATGCTTTAGAAAAAATTAGAAAAAAATAAATATAAGCCAAACCTACGTAGGACGAGGGTCTGGATCTGGACCACAATTTGAAAGGATCGAGACCTCCGAAAGGAGCACCTCTAGCCTTCACCAAATACACGGGCAAAACCATGAAACGAGCACAACAAATATGGTCCAGACCCTTATCCCCCTACAAAAACCTGCCAACCACATGGAAGCTTTGCCGCACCCCCTTTTTCTTTACTAACATGCATTAAACCCAGCACCATAATAAACACAAATTTAAATACAAATACAATAATAATAATAAGCCTATGAATGTTTCATCTAGCACCTAATTTTTTCACTGGACACAAGCATCATATCCCCCAATATAATTATACGTCAAATTCCACCAACTAACTTTATCCCAAGCCACACCGTTATTATATGCCCAATCTGTAGCTTCCTAAATATGAATAAGAGCAGTTGACCATACAGGACTGGTACCATTAAGAGTAGGAAATTAGGAATAGTGTTCGATAACATAATTATACAGATCGGATGAGAGATACAAGACTTTACACAACGAGTTACACCAAAACCTTTATATGAAGACCAAGACATACAATATAACTGAACCAAAAGTATACCAGGCCATGTCAATTTACAGACCGTTTTGATCTCCGCATAATATCTGTGAATAAAAAGTTATTCAATCTACCTAACGTGTGCCTGGAGGCTGAATAAAATAAACATAGCCTATAACCCTAACCGCACTGAATCTCACTAAATCTCACTGCCAGAAACTATCTCCAGGCACGTGCTGCTGCATTGCCGCGATGACGTCACCTACCGCGGGCATATGTGGCCACGGAGTTTGTGGCCGCATATGACCTAGGGAGTTAGCTCAGTCGGTAGAGGGACAGACTTTGGTGCGGATGGTCCGGCGATCGAATCCCGGGGGGTGCTGGGTGATTTTTCGGGTCAAAAAAATAGCACTTTTTCCCCCCTCCCCCCGATACGCACAAAAAACTAGCTTTACTGGTTAGGGTTAATAACCCTATCGATATTTACTGTAGCTTGAAAAGCCTCACGCCAAACTGCATTTTAAACCCGAGTTTTGATGCCCCCATAGTTGACAATCTGGCCGGATAATTTGGAAGAACCGTACATAAGAAAGTGGTGTTATTAATATAGCATTTTTTCTTCTTTCAAATTTGTTTAAATTCATCATTCACACCTTTTGCAAAGCATGATCACAATACATATATTCACAAATTCAGAAATTAATCCATGTTAGCATCACATGACCAAGTCATACATTATAACAAATGCATTTTTTAAAGATTGGTACATTCAAAACATCTATAATTGTAATAATCAAAACAGGCATATCTATAATTGAATTTCATCTATTCGTAAAACACATTCCATAAAGTGTATGTATTCTATGCTTTTTGTAATCAAACAATCACACATCTCATCAAGAATACATACTTTGGTACTATATGATTTTATGTCTATATAAATCAACATCATATACATATTAAACATAATTCTTTAGTTTAAAACTAAAGTATGCTAAAATTAACCATTCTAATCTTTGCTTTTCTATATAAATATTCCTATCAAATAGTGATATTTCAAATCTTGTCCAAAAAGAGAAGAATACTAAAAGTATTCCAAAATAGTCATATAATTGTTATAATTCTTTTCCATTTTCAAATTATATTAAACAAAGCATATAATTTACATTCCAAATATAATTAATTAAATCAACCAAGCGTGTTGAACTAAGTTTGAGTAAACAAATAATCAAATCAAACAATCACATTCCACAACATTTACTGGTTACATACAGTTGGTGTCTTCATAATGATAGTGCACATTTACCATGAAAACATATTAAAACAACCAATCTGGCATATTACGCATAATAAATTTGCTTCAACATTGTCAAATATCACTTTAATAATTTCTTTATGTTCACCACCTCTCTTTTAAATACATAGCACTGGGGGTGTTTAAAATAAAATAAAAAACCTCAGGAATTGACGTTTGTGCTTGTTTTCTTCCACAATAAATACTATTAATCACTTCAAAATACATTCATGAATATCTACGACATTTCATAATATAACAATTTAACACACACATTTTTAAATTATATGGTCGTCTATTCAATATAATTCACTATCATCAATATTGTACAGCCTTATATAACTTAAACTATTTTCTTATAGTCAATTCTTTTTCAAACAAAAATTACCAATATGGGTGTCTCCCATATTTGTATTTAATTATGCAATATAGGCTCCAGTGGCGTAGCTCAGGTGGAAGGGGCAGTGGGTGCAAATGGCCCCCCTGACGAAAAAACACAATTTGGGCCCCCGCCCCCCACCCCCCTAAAAAAGAAATAAGGGGGTGAGAAATAAACGAAATAGGAAAAAATTGATAAAAAGACCGATGTTATTAGCCAAATAGAAGGCAAAATTGTACATTTTGTACATGAACTGTGCGATTTTGTTTGAGCGTGCGATTCTTTTGGGACTGTGCGAATTCTTTTGACCTTACCCCCCCCCCCCCCCCCACTTACGTGAAATTCACGAGGTAAGTGACTAGAAAAATAATTGGGGCAACCTTTTACGAAAATTTTAGAAATCTTGCCCCCCCCCCCCTGAAAAAAATCCTAGCTACGCCACTGAATATAGCCTACCTCATATTTTTTACCATTTACAGCATATTGTGGACAATTTGAGCATATAATAAAACCCTGAGATATGCCATATTTACGTGTTCAACTCTGAAGGATTAACTTCTACAGCCTGAGATCTATTAAGACTTAACTTAAGATATAACCCATAGAAGCACATTACTACTGAACAGATAATACATTAGCAACACAATAAGCAAAAAGGAAATAACCATTTTAAACATCAGAGATTAAATTGTAGCAACGATTCGAACTGGTCACGAGTTTTTTGTTGATTTAATGATAAAGTACATTTTTCCACAGTTCGACAGACGTATCTTAAAGAACAGCAACCATCTATTGTAGAAGGTGACAAACACACGGGCAAGATATTTAGAGCCAGAACGACGAGTCTGTCCTTTCCTTTTAAAAAAAAAAATTATTATTACTATTTTTTTCATCTTTTTCATTTGTTTAATTTATATATATTTTCTAATCAATCAACTAAACCATCAATTTATTTATTTATTCATATATGTATTTATTTTTTCGTCAATAACAAAACAATCTACCACCAAACTACCTATCAATACCAACCTATCAATGAAACAACTAACAGTAACGCCCTATCATTTTATCTACCCCCAGACTATCACTCTGTCTATCAATCCATATCAGTCAATCAATAATCAATCAGTTTATCCATCAAACTTTCCATCATAAACAATCTACCACTGACGATTAGATCAACCCATCTTCCTCCTATTTTATGTAATTAATTTAGTATTGCTTATTTAAAAACATTTATTTATTTATCCAGATATTAACCCATCTAATTTGTTTACTCAACTTATTTTAAAAATATTATTATTATTTATGCAATACTATATTATTATTTAATTCTATTCATCAAAGTAGAATTAAAACTATTAACCCATGCATTTGTCTATTCAACTTATTTTAAAAATATTATTATTATTTTTTCATTACTATATTAGTTTTTAATTCCATTCACACCAAGTAGAATTAAAACTATCAACCCAAGCCCACAGCATACACGGCCTATCAATATAAACTATAAAATAACTGGAGCATGGCATCACGCCCCCTTGAATCGGTGATTAATATTCATGAGATAAACGCCATCGAAGCTGCCCATCGCACGTGCCTTGCGCAATAGCAATACCCAGTGGATTTGCCATAGATGCAGCGCCCTCCCCTGACTTCACTATAAAACCGAACGAACCCATAAACCGATGCGTGTGTATGATGAGGTACTGATTATGAATGCGGAGAGGGATAGAGAACACAGTAAAACATGAAACTAATATGATAGGTTGAAATAGGCAAGAATGAAAGAAAGCATCGGCGGTCTGCCCGCTTTCGTCAAGTAGTAAAAACGACCACATCACAAACAAACACAAATTGAGATCCGAAACATCGGCAAATAAAATGGCACGTGGACTAAGTATCGGAACACATCGGAAAATAAAATGGTGCGTGGTATAGTTGAGCAGTGTGTTCTTCTCAACGGTTAGCCACATTCATAGCCTTGGCATTAGTTGCCTACTAAGTTTACGTACGAACGTACACGCATGGGACACAAAAACCAGTAGCGAGACTATTGTGCGTCTTTAATAAAAGTTCAGAGTTCACGCATTGAACGATGAATGAATGATTGAATGAATGAATCATGGCGTCGCGGCAACTATAAATAAACTAAATCATGCACTCACCGGGGCCGTGTAGAGCATTTGACGTCGCCTGAAACGAGATGCTGCCTTGCAGAGCGGTATCGCCCCTTCGCCAATGTTTTCCCTGCCCTAATAGCCGCTGAATCCCCGAAGACACGCTTCTCCGCGTCACCTGTACTGCACTCGTTCGTAGTAAATCAAAGAGGCTTGCTCCGTGTCACCTGTATATGCTGTAGTACTGCACTCGCTCGTAGTAGGCTAACCCATAGACGGTACTGTGTATGGCTATGACCTTGCATTGCGTATTGCATCATTGTACCAAGTCCAATTACGTCCTGCTGCCGCTCTGCACACAGGATTCGAATTTCAACTTTTCTAAGCCAATCCTCATATTAACGACCAGAAACGGCTCGGATAAGCGACTGCAAATTAGGAAAACATCCTCCTTGAGAAAATCCGTGAGAATTTCATCAAAAAAGTGTGAACAATTAGCAGGCTTAAATTTTCACCATGCAACGTGACTACTCCCGCCAGGTAATGAACAAACCCAATAATATAAAACGCGCTACCCAATTGGACGAGGATCAGGCATGAATATTATTAATATGGCCAATCACCAAATTTAAGATAGAACACCAAGGCACACAGCTTTAAAACCACATAGGGCTATATGCCGCAAGGGGCCGAGACAGGCAATTTAGTGGCCATCCCCCTCTGAAATATTCCAACCAAAAGCAAAACGCAAAGACCCGAAACAAGGGCACCTCTTGAGGACAAAGTCGCTTTTGATTGATGGGACTACAGTGCAACAGAGCATAAATTTCCAAAAGTGCATGTTATTGAAATTACGCTCTAATTCAAAAAGTAACATATGTAAGACAAGGAGACAATATCATATTATAGAATACAGCTTGGTGATTTAATGTCATAGAGAAAAAAAAGGTTTGACCTTATTTGCATATGATTAGCATATTATAAAGAAATACATTAACATTTTGCTTTTTGGAATTTCCAACAAAAACTATAAATGCTATTAACACCAAAGTTACAGTTCCCATCATTGCCAACAATACTGTCTGAGAAAAAGTTCACATTTATCTTTACTTTTAACAAAAACCCAAAAGCTGTCTTAATTAAGCTTAATTAATGACCAAACTCGTTGAAATTATTAAGTAATACTGCGTATCCAAACCAGACTTGCATGGTATCAAATTAAAGGTAAAGATGTGCTTAAAAGAATGGTCTGAGCAGATAATTCAATATCCTTTTAGTATTTAAAATATCGTCCTCCAAACATTTAGTATATTTAAAAAGAGAAAAAACCACATGTAACCACTATTTTATACAACTGTACACAGACTTGGCAAAAGTCTATTAATACTTGTGCAGCCATGCACGCAAACAATGGAAGGAATATTCAAGGACATGTCCATGCTAAGGGACTAGTGGTTTAAAATTCGCGCTACATGAAATTTGAAATGCAATTCGCCAGTGTGCAGTCATAATGGTGTATGTTACTTTAGGTGACCGTGTGCTGACATGCAGGGGTGTACAAACAGGTATCGTGTTAAAGGCCTGCACTAAGTCTAAATAAAAAAGAAATGTTTAAATAGTCAAGGCCCTGAAAGAAAGTAGGCAGTAGCTGGTTGGATTAACGTGTATGGATAATCAAGTATTGGCCAATCCGAAATCAGGTTTAATAAGAAATGTAACAATGCTGATAATCATACAAGGACACGAAATAGTACTTTAAAACAAAGCTGTTTTAATTATATATGATACACATACTTAGGATTGAAATGTTCATTGTTGTACAACAATCAGGAGTACGACTTAATTGTTACGCCATTGGCTCCCTAAGCACAACTTTTATATGGTACGGTCTCTGACCCACGTCATGGACCATGGTAAGACTTAATTGTTACGCCATTGGTTCCCTAAGCGCAACGTTTATATGGTACGGTCTCTGACCCACACCATGGACCATGGTACGACTTAATTGTTACGCCATTGGCTTCCTAAGCGCAACGTTTATATGGTACTGTCTCTGACCTACGCCATGGACCATGGTACGACTTAATTGTTACGCCATTGGCTCCTTAAGCACAACTTTTATATGTTACGGTCTCTGACCCACGTCATGGACCATGGTACGACTTAATTGTTACGCCATTGGCTCCCTAAGCGCAACATTTATATGGTACGGTCTCTGACCCACGCCATGGACCATGGTACGACTTAATTGTTACGCCATTGACTCCCTAAGCGCAACGTTTATATGGTACGGTCTCTGACCCACGCCATGGACCATGGTACGACTTAATTGTTACGCCATTGGCTCCCTAAGCGCAACGTTTATATGGTACGGTCTTTTACCCACGCCAGGGACCCTGGTACGACTTAATTGTTACGCCACTAGCTCCCTAAGCACAACGTTTATATGGTACGGTCTCTGACCCACGCCAGGGATTATGGTATGACTTAATTGTTACGCCACTGGCTCCCTAAGCACAACGTTTATATGGTACGGTCTCTGACCCACGCCAGGGATTATGGTACGACTTGATTGTTACGCCATTGGCTCCCTAAGCGCAACGTTTATATGGTACAGTCTCTGACCCACGCCATGGACCATGGTACAACTTAATTGTTACGCCACTGGCTCCCTAAGCGCAACGTTTATATGGTACGGTCTCTGACCCACGCCATGGACCATGGAACGACTTAATTGTTACGCTACTGGCTCCCTAATTAAGCGCAACGTTTATATGGTACGGTCTCTGACCCACGCCATGGACCATGGTACGACTTAATTGTTACGCCGTTAACTCCCTAAGCGCAACGTTTATATGGTACGGTCTCTGACCCACGCCATGGACCATGGTACGACTTCATTGTTACGCCACTGGCTCTCTAAGCGCACCATTTATATGATACGGTCTCTGACCCACGCCATGTACCATGGTACGACTTAATTGTTACGCCATCTGCTCCATAAACGCAACACGTTTATGATACGGTCTCTGACCCATGCCATGGACCATGGTACGACTTAATCGTTACGCCATTGGCTCCCTAAGCGCAACGTTTATATGGTATGGTCTGACCAACGCGGTGGACCATGGTATGACTTCATTATTACGCCATTGGCTCCCTAAGGGCAAAGTTTATGGTACGGTTTTTGACCCACGCCATGGACCATAGTACATCTTAATTGGTACGCGATTGGCTCCCTAAGCGCAATGTGTATATGGTACGGTCTCTGACCCACGCCATGGACCATGGTACGACTTAATTGTTATGCCATCTGCTCCCTAAGCGCAACATTTTTAGGATACGGTCTCTGACCCTCGCCATGGACCATGGTACAACTTAATTATTACGCCATTGGCTCCCATAGCGCAATATTTATATGATACCGTCCCTGACCCACGCCAGGGACCATGGTACGACTTATGTATTACGCCATTGGCTCCCTGAACGCAACGTTTTTATGGTACGGTCTCTGACCCACGCCATGGACCATGGTACGACTTAATTGTTACGCCATTGGCTCCCTAAGCGCTATGTTTATATGGTACGGTCTCTGACCCACGCCATGGACCATGGTACAGCTGAATTGTTACGCCATTGGCTCCCTAAACATTTATGTCAGCATATTGGCATATCAAAGCTATGTCAGCATATTGGCATATCAAATGTCTATGTCAGCATATTGGCATATCAATCTATGTCAGCCTATTAGCACATCTTAGCTATTTCAGCATATTGGTGCATAATTCCATGTCAGCATTTTGGCATATCGAATGTATGTCAGCCTATTGGCATACCATATCTATGTCAGCATATTGGCATATCAAATCTATGTCAGCCTATTGGCATATCATATCTATGTCAGCATATTGGCATATCAGTCTATGTCAGCCTACTTGCATATTGGCATATCAAATCTATGTCAGCCTATTACATAGATTGAAAGCATATTACATAGACATCTATTACATTTGAAAGCATATCTCAGCTATTTCAGCATATTGGTGTATAATTCTATGTCAGCATTTTGGCATATCAAATGTATGTCAGCCTATTGGCATACCATATCTATGTCAGGCATATTGGCATATCTAATCTATGTCAGCCTATTGGCACATCATATCTTTGTCAGCATATTAGCATATCAAATCTATGTCAGCCTACTGGCATCTTTGTCAGCCTATTGGCATATATCTATGCCAGCATATTGCTATACCAAATCTATGTCAGCATATTGGCATATCATATCGATGTCAGCATATTGGCATATCATATCTATGTCGGCATATTGGCACATCATTTCTTTGTCAGCATATTGGCATATCAATCTATGTCAGCCTACTGGCATCTTTGTCAGCCTATTGGCATATATCTATGTCAGCATATTGCCGTACCAAATCTATGTCAGCATATTGGCATATCATATCTATGTCAGCATATTGGCATATCATATCTTTGTCAGCATATTGGCATATCAATTCTATGTCAGCATATTGGCTTATCAAATCCATGTCAGCCTATTGGCATATCAAATCTATGTCAGCATATTGGCATATCAAATCTATGTCAGCCTATTGGCACATCATATCTTTGTCAGCCTATTGGCATATCAATTCTTTGTCAGCATATTGGCATATCAAATCCATGTCAGCCTATTGGCATATATCTATGTCAGCATATTGGCATATCAATCTTATATCAGCATATTGGTATATCAAATCTATGTCAGCATATTGGCATATCAAATTTTTGTCCGCATATTGGCATGTCGAATCTATGTCAGCATATTGGCATATAAAATCTATGTCAGCATATGGGCATATATAAAATCTATGTCAGCATATTGGCATATCAAATTTATGTCAGCATATTGGCATATCAAATCTATGTCAGCATATTGGCATATCAAATATATGTCAGCATATGGGCATATCAATCTATATCAGGCGTATCAGCATATTGGCATATCAAATTTATGTCAGCACATTGGCATATCAAATCTATGCCAGCATATTCGTATATTAAATCTATGTCAGCATATCGGCATATCATATCTATATTGGTGTATAAATTCTATGTCAACATTTTGGCATATCAAATGTACATGTATGTCAGCCTATTGGCATACCATATCTATGCCAGCATACTGGCATATCAAATCTATGTCGGCCTATTGGCATATCATATCTTTGTCAGCATATTGGCATATCAAATCTATTTCAGCCTACTTGCATCTATGCCAGCCTATTGGCATATATCTATGTCAACATATTGCCATACCAAATCTATGTCAGCATATTGGCATATCAAATCTATGTCAGCCTATTGGCATATCATATCTTTGTCAGCATATTAGCATATCAAATCTATGTCAGCATACTGGCATCTTTGTCAGCCTATTGGCATATCATATCTTTGTCAGCATATTAAATATCAAATCTATGTCAGCATACTGGCATCTTTGTCAGCCTATTGGCATATATCCATGTCAGCATATTGGCATATCAATCTCATGTCAGCAGATTGGCATATCAAATATATGTCAGCAAATTGGCATACCATATCTTTGTCAGCATATTGGCATATCAAATCTATGTCAACATAATGCCATACCATATCTTTACCAGCATATTGGCATGTCAAATCTATGTCAGCATGTTGGCATACCATATCTATATCAGCATATTGGCATGTCAAATCTATCAGCATTAAAGGTTCCTTAGCTCATTGTTCAGATGGTACTGTTGCTGACCCACACCATGGCCATGCTACAGCTTAACGGCCATACCGTAATTATCTCATTGTTATATGGTACGGTTGACCCCTTCGCCATAAATCATGGTACAGCGACATACACCCCATAGGCTCCCTAGCTCATTGTGTATATGGTACTATTGCTGACATTTGCCATTGACTATGGTACGGTGTAATTGCCACGTCATAGACCCCTTTAACTCGCTGTTTCTATGGTACTGTCGCCATAGTACAGCGTCATTCCCATGCATTAGGCCCCCCTTAACTCATTGCCCAACTTACGCCATGGACCATGGTACAGCGTTATCGATACACCATGGGCTCCCTAAGCCCATTGCTTATATGGTATGGTTGCTAACCATCATACATGCATTGCATTTATAATCAATCAATCTTACAACATTAAAGTCTTATAGTGTTGCTAGCTCGAAAGGGCTGATTGCACTCGTAGTTAAGCTCAAGTGTCTCATGGTCGCTCTCTAGGTTCTCTAGGTTGTACTCAATCAGTATACTCTGGTTCTATCATCGCTATGATTCCCATCAATGAATGCATATTGGTCAATCATCTCAACTCACAGTTTGCCCTCATTCTAATAAGGCATGGTTGCATACAATTTTTCGTTACCACATGACTTGTATCAGTCTTGTCTAGATTCTCACAGTCAATAAGCGCTAATGAGTCTTATATCAGGTCAAATGACTCATGACAATCATAAGTCAGGATTATCAGGCACGTTCCAAGATCAGTTGGCATACGGATTGTGTCCTCTTATTAATCTCAAAGCTTAATGTCTCATGAATGGATTCTTACTTCTTAGTGCTCACTCAGTCAGCACAAACCACTTATGGCTGTCCAGGCAAGTGTTCTATGGTCAGATCATCCTGAATGTCTGCCAATTGTTGCATTGAATTATGTTCAGTCCACATGGTATCTTGATCAGTCATTATGGCATCACAGACATCATCATTCCAGTGTATCATTCCAGTATATCGTATACGGTCTAGGATCGGCCCATACAGGGGTCAAATTTCACCAGTACTACAACCCTTGTTAGCAGTATCGGTTATGCCTCGTGGTCAGGAGACACACGCTTCTTGGTCAGAACAGATTGATAATTTTGTAACCATCAGTTGCACATACATTACATAGTTTTTCACGGAGTTAGTTACGCTCATTCAAGATGGTTGTAGTGAATCATCAGCAACGACTCATTATAGCCAATAAGCACAAATGCTTCTCAGTCAATCAACAGGATTCACACCACTAAATAAATAATGGAAGAGTCCACGAAAGGCCTGTTGAATTGGTTGGGATGACCCTCCTCTAAGTGAAATATATAAAAATGCTTCAAAAATAGTGTTGTTGGCCAAACTTTTGATCGGATGATTATTAAATGAAGATTATCAAACAATATCAGTGCAAATTTTCTTCTTTGACCAATTTTTTATGATTTTTTAGTCATTTTAGAGACTTCAGATAATTGATTAGAATTGCTTAGACCTAAGCTAGGCCTGGGCAATCTACAAACATGTGTATCTTTGACGGCGCATATCTCGAAAATTTTGCCTTGAACTTATATATTTTTGTTGTTTACAGGAAAGCCAAGACCATGATCTTCACACAGAATGCAAAGTTGAAGCAACCAGTTGCTTTATAAGCGAGAAAATGGCGAATAATCATGGTCCATTTTACACAGTAAGCAATGGGGAATTTATTTAGTGGTGTGTACTCAACACAATACATGACTCATCTCTCTCCTATTATTCACCATCAGTGACATGTTTATTCAACCCAAATCAGTCATGAATCATCATCAGTTATGACTTGCACAAAACAATTCAGGGTCACTCAGCGCAAATGACTCATGGACATTTAGCACAATGATTCATGGTCATTCAACATGCTCAGCAAGTACCATGGTAAATCATCATAAGACATGGTCAACCCACATGCTTGCTTGTGTAGGCTTAATTTAGGCTGTACACAAAATCAAGGCCTATAGATCATTTTTGTGCTCAATAAGCGTTCCTTCCCATGTCAGTCACACTCATACCATGTCTCTGCCAATTATTGCATTGGATCCGGAATGTCTCTGCCCAAATGACTCATGGACACTAGCACAAGGAGTCATAGTCACTCAACTAGTACCATGGTCAATCATGTGCCTTCAGTAGTGCAAGGGCTACAATTTGTGGTCAGTCAGCACACAATATCACCCATGCCATGCATTATTAGCTAGCATCACTAACTCAAATAATAATAGTTAATTATAATCAGTAGACTCATTACTCATGGTCATCCATCAGCAATGACTCATTTTTTTGGTAAAGACAGTTGATTCATGGCCAATCAGTGCACAAGATGAATGCAACTCCTATAAGTACCATCAGTAGTTATCCATGGTTGGTCATGAATTATCCATACTCGGTCCACACAAACGACTTGATGTCTATTAACCTAATCAACACACATGGTCAATGTGTTACAGGCAGTTTGCGCAATCCAATATCTTGGTGCCATGCATGTTATCCCACGTGCTGACAATACAATTGCCTCATTCTACTTATTTACTTGTGGCCAGTTCTCATGGTCAGTCACATTCTCACATGATCAGCTTATTGCTTATGACCAATCATCTATGTGTCAGTCCACACAAACGACTTGATGTCTTTTAATGTAATCAACACTCATGGTCAATGTGTCACAGGCAGTTTGCACAATCCAATGACTTGGTGCCATGCATGTTATCCCACATGCTGGCAATACAATTGTCTCATTCTACATATTTACTTGTGGCCAGTTCTCATGGTCAGTCACATTCTCACATGATCAGCTTATGGCCAATCATCTATGTGTCACCCCGGTCAGCCCTATGGTCATTTAGCACACAGATTGTCAGCCATCCAATCTATCTATTGTCATTGATACAAGCCAATCTGCTGGTCGTTCATTAAACATTAGTGACACTTGAACTTGATATTTATAGCTGAAATTATTTGGGTTAGTCTTTTGGCAAAACCATTTGTCTTCAATAAGTGCTCACATGTCAGTCAGATTCATGGCATCCTTCACAATCAATGACTTGTGACTCTGCATCCATGCAATAATCCAACACTATTAGCAATGTTGTGCAACATTGGGTTTCAGTATAGTTGGCCATCTATACCTACATGTACACAAAATCAAGGCCTATTCATGTCCCCTGGATTCAATTTTGTTTCCTATGACACTATGTACTCGGTAGTAATTGCTTACAACCGTGGGCCAGAACTCTTGGGCTCTTATACCCTATTACCACATTTTGGGCCAATTTGGGCGATCGGGTCAGCGTTGGGTCCTTCTCTTAGGCCCCATCACGTTTCCACTTCAGTCTGGTCTTTGGGACAATCAGTCTGTCTGTCGCCATTACATTGTCTCAGCTGATCTGGACTGGGGGTTGGAGCAGCTACTTCCCCCGTTCCGGCAAATTGGTTTCCTTGTATGCTTGTCTCCCGCATTTAGTGGGGGAGAGTCCCTGCTTCGGGTGGATTGGTTTGAGCCCCCTTGGGCTTCACATTAGTGGTCCGTATTGGTGCAGTTCAATAAGTGGAGGTTAAGTTTTATTAACCAATTTTATTGAAAAAACCAAGAGGTACACTTAACCTTACAGAGTATTATTAAAATAGGCCTTGTGTGTGACCCCCTCTGATAAGTGGTAGCATATAAAATACTGCCCTCGCTTGTTTGGGATCACATAGCAACTATCATCATGGATGTGTGCATAGAGCCTCCCTGGGTCTCTTTCCCACCCACTGCCTCCCTATTGGTATTTGTCATCACTCAACCTCTCTATAGGCTTTCCCATCATTGCTCTATTCTTTCCTTGGGAAAGTAGCTGTATCTGATGATCGTTAACCGTGAGGTCTCTCTCCTGGCACCATCACGCTTTCACGTAAGTGGGCGATCGGGTCAGCGTTGGGTCCTTCTCTTAGGCCCCATCACGTTTCCACTTCAGTCTGGTCTTTGGGACAATCAGTCTGTCTGTCGCCATTACATTGTCTCAGCTGATCTGGACTGGGGGTTGGAGCAGCTACTTCCCCCGTTCCGGCAAATTGGTTTCCTTGTATGCTTGTCTCCCGCATTTAGTGGGGGAGAGTCCCTGCTTCGGGTGGATTGGTTTGAGCCCCCTTGGGCTTCACATTAGTGGTCCGTATTGGTGCAGTTCAATAATTGGAAATTTATGCTCTGTTGCACTGTAGTAAAAACCGTAATTATTTTTCATTCTTTACTTCCTCAATATCGTAAAATGTATATTGCCGACAATAGCCCCTTTTCGCCCAGTAATCTGGGCATATAGTTTGGCTTTGTGGTTGGTATGGGGTAGGTCACCGCTTAACTTTGGTGCTAAAAGTGTACTTATTTTTGTGGCTAATCACAAATTAAGTGGCAAAAATTGCAAAAACATACCTATGTCACATCAGATTTTTGGTCGAACGAAGTAAAACGATGGCGGCATACAGATAAGACGTACTTCATCGCCGGTCCGGTTTTGCTAGCCAATCCAGACGTAAACTGCCGTAGTTATTTCATTATGTGGCCATATTGTATACAGCATAGTGTTTGCCAACATCTGTAGACTATATTTTATGTTACATTTTGTTTGGAATGACGACTCGGGGTAGGAAAAAATTAACTGTAAAGAACGACGGTAGCGCGGGCATCTCGAACGCTAACGGGTCAGCCATGGCTGACCAGTCCACTACAGCTAACACTGTAGCCAGCAGCTCCGCCAACAACATGGTCAATACGAGAGCTATTGAACAGACAGCAGAGCAATCACCCGTGGCGAAACAAAGTACTGCTACGCAACGTGAACAATTTGAGTCAGGCGGGATCTACTATATGGTTTGAGCTGGACTAACCTTACGTTAGTCGAGCCAAGCCGGACTAACCTTACGTTAGTCAAGCTAGCTTGACTAACCTTACGTTAGTCAGAATGGACACCATCTGGACTAATTTAAAGCTAGTCGGGCGACTAGCCTAAACTAGTCCAGCTTAAGACGGACTAACATCAAGCTAGTCGAGCTTAAAGCTAGTCCAGCAGTTCTTCTGGACTACTAGGCTAAAGCTAGTCAAAATGGACACCATCTGGACTAGCTTTAAGTTAGTCAGGCGACCTGTTTAGGTTTTCAGTGTGGCGATTTCAAAACACATGGCCATACTCTATTTGGTTTCCTCTGGTCAGTGACGTAACTTAAGAAGCGCAGGTTTTACGCACGCGTGTGTATCTTCCGTCTTTCAACGTTCGTGTGTTTACACCAGCGCCTCGAGTAGGCGCGCGCGTTATGTGCTGCAATTTGTAGAACTCGCATTTACGTCACTGTCTCATGATGGCCAAATAGACTATAAACCGTATGAGGGTGGCCGATCCGAACTTTTGCTTCATAATGTCAAAACATGTAGAAGTAATGTGCTTGAAGGGCGCCACTTTTTAAAAGTATGTTAACTAAAATGTATTTTAACTACAATTTTTCTTGGAGCCCCCTATTACAATTGTATTAATGTCATGAACCCTTTTTTCTGTGTAGAAAAACTATGACCCCCAGGAATTTGGGACCGCCCCCTACCGAAGAAAATGACAGCCCCCTAAAAGCCATTTTTCAGAATATATCTCTGAGTGGACTCTACACACATATTAGATCAGATGAAAAACACATGAACAATCAATTAACCTTTAGTCTATCATTTTACATTTTGTGTGACATTCATAATTTATAATGGATTATTTTTAAATGGCACATGCATTAAATCAGTTTACAATCACTTATTTCCGACATCCATAGCCTAGGAAATGTGTGATTTGGCCGTGACAAAATCGGACGAATGCGAACCCGTGTCAGTAGAGGCAATATGTTTGAAATTAATGTATAATTAATTATATTCGGTTATTGTTTTAGCCATGTTGTGGCCTTTTACGGTTGTATATTGCAGCATGTTAACATTGGCCTATACTAAATACATTACACGCAAAATAAAAGGGATTTCGTGTTTCTTGATAATAATTATAAGATCCAATGAAAATGTTGGTCTGTTTTACGTCGGGAGCCGGAGGGGTGCGACGCATAAGTACAGGGTCTATGGGAGCCGCCGATCCACTAATGGTTCAACGAATGTTAGTAAATGACTTGTTGTCAACCACAGTGGCGTAGCCAGGAGGGGGGGGGGGGGGGGGGGGGGGGGGAGGGGTTGTTAGGGGGGGGGGGGTGATCGCTACCCAATTTGCTAGTCGTGTCGGTCGAAAGGCGCACTGTCGGTTGAGATCGGCACTGTCGGTTATCAATGTTTTGGGGAATACCACGTCACGACCAACCCGACACCCGACATACTTCCACGGTGTTGGATAAGTGACTGCCAGCACCGTTAGGTCGCTCCTGCATCACTGGTCTTAATTTTTACTGTTTGTGATGTTTTTACTGCGATTCAACGTCTATATTTGTAACTGTCGACTGTCGTATACGTGTGGAATGTAACAATGTTTGTGTTCCCGAGATATCATTCTTCGTTTCTCCACATTTTGAGGACTATTTCTGTATTTTATCTACTGGATATTGGTGCTAAAAGGGTACGTACACATAGCTACATGATGGGTTTACCAATCAATATTACCGAAGTGATACATGATCATCATCATCATAATAACCCTCGAGATAACTCAATCGATGACCCAAACACAATAACTGGTATTGAGCAGATTACGTACAGCCGAGATTACTTGCTTTCATACAAAACATCTCCACCAGGGACAGAATTTGTGACTGATTGTGGTATTGATGAGCATCTATGCAAGTATTTAGCATCTTTACATTTACTCAATGAACCGTGTCCCTTTCATCAATGTTGTCAACCAACTCCCAATATAGCTGTAACGCGTAAGCGCTGGAATAAAAGAGGAAAGGGCCGTTCAATTAGAGGAGGTCTACACATCAGGAGACATATACCAGTCTTTTGGGGGAATCGCCCCCCTCCCCAAAATACTAACGCAAATGACTGTGAAGAATATTTTCCCCCTACTCGCCCGTCGTCATCATTAGTTCACATCCCCACCAACTGTGAAATAAAGAATGACTCAACATCTTCTACCAAAAACAACGCCAGACTCCCATCAATCTTTATGACAAATGCCCAATCGTTAGTGAATAAGTTCGACGAAGCTGAAATACTTTTCGATCAGAACAGTGTCGACATCGGAGTCATTACTGAGTCATGGTTCCGGCCAAATATCCCAGAAGAAATGTTAAATATCACTGGTTTCAAACTTTTTGCTAATGATCGTGACAAAGTGACGAGTAACAAGAAAAGTGGTGGAGGTGTTGCCATCTACGTGAGGGATGAATTGCCTGCCAAAATCATTGATGTTCATGTCCCAAAAGAACTTGAGTGTATTTGGGTTAATGTGCGGCCAACCAGACTGCCTAGGGGAATCTCATCTTTAGCAATATGTGCAGTTTACATTACCACAGACTCACCTCATCAGGACTCACTTTCAACCCATTTACTCCAAACTGTAGACTCTTTAAGAGCAAAATACCCCGATATTGGTATTATGATACTTGGCGATTTTAACCGCATGGATATTAAGCATATTATTAGGGGTAATGATTTATATCAACTTGTTGATTTTCCCACACGTAAGGATGCCATACTTGATCTCATCATCACAAACCACAAGCTTAAATCTCATTACACGAAACCAGTCCCACTATCACCGATTGGTAAAAGTGACCATAAATGTGTCTTGTGGAAGCCTACTCGCCACAAAAGGATAAGAAACCAAAAAGAAATCAATGTTTCTCGTCCATTTCGTGATTCTGGTTTGAGAGCTTTTGGTTTGTGGGCGCAGGAACAAGATTGGAAGCAGATTTTACAAATTAATGGTACCCAAAACAAAGTTGACACATTTTATAAGATGTTAGACGGGGCTATTGTTTCATGCTTTCCAGTAAAACGTTCCAAGTTGCATATCAATGATAAACCCTGGTTGACTGACCGCATTAAAAACTTAATTTTGGAACGTCAGATGGCTTTCAACTCCAATAACCATGTGTTATGGCGTAAACTTAGGAACCAGGTTACTCGTGGAATTCAAAAAGCCAAATTGTCTTATCATGCAAACAGAATTAGGAACTTACAAAAAACAGAACCCAAAAAATGGCACCAGCAAATTAAAGTGGTCACCAAAGCCAGTAGAACCAAGCTTAGGTTAGACATCCCGGGTATTGATGATTCTGATACAAAAGGCAAAGCAAATGCAATTAATATCAAATTTGCTCAGGTTTCTGAGGGATTAGACCCTCTTGATTATAGCAAGTTGCCTGCTTACTTACCTGCAAATCAGCCTCCTCAGTTACACCCTTGGGAAGTCTTTGCTGAGCTTGGTAAACTGAAATCAGCTAAATCAGCTGGCCCGGATCAAATTCCTCCAAGGTTGGTTAAAGAATTTGCCTATGAACTCAGTGTCCCCCTCACTGATATTTTGAATAGTTCATTTAAGGATGGTAAGGTTCCTGATCAATGGAAAAAGGCCATTGTGGTCCCCATTCCGAAACAAAATCCCCCTACTATTGATAAACTAAGACCTGTGTCTCTGACTTCTGTGTTTGCAAAAATTGCTGAAGAATTTGTTACCAGTTGGGTTTTGAATGATGTGGAGCATAAGATCGATAAAAGGCAATTTGGTAATGTTAAAGGTGTCTCAACCGCACATTATTTGGTTAGCCTAATTCACTATCTGCACCAGGGGGCTGATATAAGTCGCAATATGGGAACGGTAGTCCTTACGGATTTTTCCAAGGCTTTCGATTTGGTTGACCATACAAATCTCATTGAAAAAATGATTGCCATGGGAATCCGAAGGACTATCATTCCCTGGATTTGTGATTTCCTCCATAATCGTCAACAATGTGTGAGATACAATAATGCTCTGTCCGATTATGTTACACTTCGTGGTGGGGTTCCTCAAGGCACCAAATTAGGCCCCATTGGTTTCCAAGTCCTCATTAATGAAGCTGGTGAAAATGCAAACTCGAGAGTTTTAAAGTATGTTGATGACTTGACCTTTGCACATAATGTTACTTGTTCTGACTACTACTGCAGGCAGATCTTGATGAATTTACCAAGTGGGCAAATGATAATATGCTCAAGTTGAATCCCTCCAAGTGTCAGGCCCTTCATGTATATTTTGGCAAAACTCCACAGCAGTGTGATTTAAGAATCGGTACCGATCCACTCCCCCGCGTTGATGAAGCCAAGGTTTTAGGCCTGGTTCTCCAAAACGACCTTAAGTGGAACACACAGGTTGATAACATGCTTAAGAAAGCCAATAAAAGGTTGTTCATGCTGCGGACCCTCAAACGTTTTGGTTTTAGCAGCAAGGAGCTCTGTGTTGTATACGGTGGCTATGTAAGGCCGATTCTTGAATACGCTGATGTAGTTTGGCACTCAACTATTTCTGTCAAACAATCAAAGGACTTGGAATCCATCCAAAAAAGGGCTTGTAGAACCATACTCGGGAAAACGTATAAGTCTTATGATGAAGCCTTGGGTAGTTGCCATTTTGACACCTTGTCTGGAAGAAGGGAGCAGCATTGTCGTAAATTTGCTGAAGGGCTTCCTAAAAATGAGAGGACAAAATCTCTCCTCCCTCCTACCAGACTGGAGTGTCATGACAGATCACTTCGTAATAGTGGCAACTTGACCCAATTTCATTGTAGGACTCAGCGTTTCCAAAATAGTCCTGTTCCCTATTTTGTCAATATTTTAAATGATTAGATACCCATTATCTCTCTCTCACGACTGGTCGTGCAGCTATGTTCCATGATGTGTGACATTTTGTTGTTTCTTAAATCGTGTACATTTTATCTTTAATATATCTTCATCTGTTCTGTTATTGTAAGTTGTTGACTTGGAGGTAATTCGCAAAAGCATTTGGTACAGTACACCCCCAATATGAAAAACCTAGCTACGCCAATTGTCCACAAGTTAGCCAATGAAATCGCAAGAATTGCACAAAGAAACTCTTACACTCTTACCGACAGAGATGTTTCGTCGCCAGACATATTGGCCGGAAACGTGTACACCCGATAATACAGGCCCGTGACCCTCCCTTCGTGCATAAAGCCTATACGAAGTGTCCGTGTCAAACTTGTGAGGAGTTTGCTCTTTTGACGTAATTATCTCGTCGTACGACCCGTGCATTGAAGTCATGTTTACACAATTCCTACACGTAGCGATGATGTTGTGCCCATCGACACACATAAATGCAAGGCGTCCGTGATTGGCTGTCTGTTTAGTCTTACATTTAAGCTAACAGCTGAAAATTATAATTATACATGCACCGAAGACTAAGCATATAACTTTAAATAAAATATTCATTTGTATATCAATCGCAAGCATTGTGAATATACTGATATATTTTATTATTGTACGTGGAACTACTTCTTCTTACCGTGTATGAATTGAGCACGGGTAAACAGGTCGTTTCACGTAGACGTGTGTGCGCATGATCCTAGAAAAATGAACTTCCTCAGTTTTTATTTATAACTTGGTAAAAAAATGTTACAAATGTTACCTGAATATGGTAGACAGCGTAGGTCTTAGAGGATTAGTATAGTGTCCATAATTTAATATTATAATTTGACAACTAATTAACATGTCACTAGGCATCGCGTATTGATAGGAGTTTATCTGAAAATGGGCGTTTTGGCTCAGTCTTGACAAATATACTCCTTTGAAACATCTTCACAGGTACTGTACAGGTAAATCGATGGTGTAACGGTTAGTATTGCTGCCTGTCACGCGGGCAATCATGGTTCGATTCTGCTACCGGTCAAATATTTTACTGTATATTACTTTTCTACTTTTTGATGTTTCATTATATTTTTTACTTACATATCATTAGTTTGTTTATTTTCGCGAATCTTTTTTTTTACCCATTAAAGGCATATTATGTGATCTTTTCCAGGGGCGCCCATAAATATGTTCTGATTTACAGAGCCTGTGATTCTAAAAACCATGATTTTGAAGTAATTAGGAATCGTATAGCTCTGTAAAATTTAGAATATATTTATGATTTATGATCAGAAATGTAAATCTGCAAGAAAATCTACTTTTTTCAACAACAAAAAAATCATGAATAGAGGGCGCCTCCTGAAAAGTAAGGAATAAAAGTAAGTTCCAAAAGTAAGGAATAAATCCGACAGACAAAAGCAGAAAATGACGCATAATAATTTCTTTGTCATAAAAATGATCGTCGAATCACGAATAAAACGCCATTTTGAAACATATATATCAATTATTATTCATTAATGGTATATTATGTGATCTTTTCCAGGTAACGCCCTCAATCCTCGAAAAAAAATTGAAAGCAGATTTTCTTGCAGATTTACATTTCTGATCATAAATCGTACATACATTCCAAGTTACAGGGTGATACGATTCTCAATCACTTCAAAATCATGGTTTTAGAGTGAAAATAAAGCAGTGTCGGAGTCTGCGCCGACAACTTATTTTCACTCTAAATTCACTCTAAAACCATGATTTTGAGGTAATTAGGAATCGTATCGCTCTGTAACTTGGAATATATTCATGATTTATGATCCGAAATGTAAATCTGCAAGAAAATCTACTTTCTAAAAAAAAAAATCATGAATAGAGGGTGCTCCCTGGAACAGTGCACATACTTGTAACTTTCCAAGTTATTATCAAGTACTGTGTTTCATATACACAAATTTCTTAATATTTAATAAATTCCAAAATGGCAAGAATTGTGAGGCTTGCTTTGTTGTCACAAACAAATCTATGTTTATTGCCTATATTTATTAATGAGGTATGTTTGCGCATCAAAAGCAAGAATCCCAAACAATCGTCAATTAAATATTTCAGTAATACCGCATAAACATATAATCCTCATATTTATAGCCAAATTGCTACTGATTAAAATATCATACAAGAAACTGCCAACACTGCTATTACTCTTTTTGGGGGCGAAGCCACCCTATAGCATGGGATTGCAAAAACATTTTACACATTTAGGTCTTTCTAGACATAAGTGGGGGCCGCCATGTTTGTAGTCTTTGTAAATTACATGCACCTATGCAGTTTATTTTAACAGTACCCGCAGTCTGTGCTGGAGTCAAAGCTATATTTGTTTAGTTGATGCATAGAAGTTGATGATTCATTTAGAGAGATGTTTATTAGACTCCCCACAGAGAGACATAATATCTTATTTGATCACAGATGGTTTGACCAGGGAGGTGTCAACTACACCTCCCTGGTTTGACTCCCGGGGGAGGGGTACTCACGTATGTAAGGCATACGGGGATGTGCCGCTCCAGTGGGTCGTTTTTTCATGAGACATCCTTAGCCATGGGTAGGCTTTTCAACTGAAAAATCCTTAGACATGGGTCTTTTTTCGCGAAAATTTGCAAAAATAGGGTTTTTTTCCAGATAATTTGCGAAAATGTGGTCTAAAATGAAGCAAAACCCCTAAAAATGGGTACCGTTTTTTCCAAAATCACCCTTAGAAATGGGTAGGGGTTTTGAATCTCCAGCGGCACACCCCGACCAAACCAAATCTGAGTACCCCCCACCCCCGGGGTTTGACTATTAAGGAGAAATCTCCCAATTGTTGGGGGTTGTCTAGTAAGTGGTTAGTTGTGGATGTTTGAGTTTCGGGTTATATAATATATAATAATAATTCCTGGGTTGATTTAATGAAATGTCAATATGGATAACCATGATCGCGGAATGCCATTTTAATTAGTATTATAGCAATTCCTGGACCAAACGTTTCAGACCAAGTACAATGTCATATACCTAGATTGTTCTTCAGACGGTACCCCCGCCCCCACCCCCTGTACCCTGTACTATTATGGACTGTGGGTGTTTTTATTTGTATTTTGGTTTGAATTATGGAAAATATATACGGTACACCATTTCCCGGTATCTTGGTTTGCAATAGATGCTTCAGAAAATGGTTACAAAACATGCTTCTTTCTTTTGGATCGCCCCATTCCATTTCAATGGAATTTTTATTATGTTTCCACCTGCAGTTTTATATACACACAACTCTTGCCTACAAATTTCTATCAGTATTCTCACCTTTATTCCACCAACCCGTCCATCGCAATTGCACTTACGCATCATGTAAATAAGATGTGCTTTCTATTTTTAACATGTAATACATATTTTTGTATTTAATACTTGATTGTAATACTTGATTATAAGCTAACTAAACATAACAAAATATAGCACATCTTAAGTCTCTTCTTATAGTTGTAAAGGACATTTCTTCTCGTAAGAAAGGACAACACAAGCATGACATTCTAAAATTGAAGGGCTAAAATATCATTTGAATATTAACAATTCCAATTATGTTATGCAACTGTTGCTTCACTACACGTAATCTTAACATGTACATAAAGACATAAAAAAAAGTAACTCGGCTGTTGTAAAAGCACCTATAATTTTAAAATTGTTACTCATATTCTAAAATTGAAAATACCAGGAGACGGAAAATTTAATTACGGTGATTTTGACACCTTGTTTGTTAAAATCGATAAAGTATTGTTGTCGCGGTATCTCCTTACAGATGAAAAGTGCCCATTTCCATTGTTGCAGTAACTCCTATTCATCTCTCTGATTCAGCGTGAAGATAATAGCGGGAATTTTCATGTCACGACCCTGCTTGTAAATAAGAACCATTGCAGTTATGCAACTCAAACTTTGGAATATGACTATTTTAAGGATGACCCCTCATGTAGAATAGAAAACATCAAGTTGAAAATCGGGTCAGAAATCGGAACATCTACCTTTAAGTACATTTCTTTATTTTCATTACAACTGTCTAAACGAAGATTGTCTTTTTTGAAGACTCTTCTTGTTTACAACTATCCTTTTGGTATAGGCTAATTAATCCAGATTTACATTGAAGACAAACGGGAATTAAATTATCATGGTCAACTGTGTTCTACAATCAGTCAGGAATGTCGAAATGTGGCATTCCCATTGGTTTCATTTCAATGTAAATATTAATTTTGATTAGTAAACGATTCCAGAAAATGTATTATGTTAGAACTAAATGATTACATCCTAAAACCACTTGAGTTCAAAAATCAACTCCAGTGTAAATACAATTTTTTGAAGTTTATCCCTCATTCGTCGCTTTCGATTGATAACGTATCCCCGTTCGTATATATAATTTAAACTTGAATATTCGTGAACGAGCGCATGTCTGGCATCGTCTGAAACGATAGTATCATCTTTCATGAACACGTCCACTATGGCGGATGTTTCCAGCCAACGGGTAATTAAACCCCATATGAGTAGGTCTAAGTCAAAGAAGATTTCTTGTGCAGTACAAGCATGCTTCATTTTCATCACATGACCACTGATTTCTGTCACCAGTATCTACTGGTTCCCATTGACATTACAGTGCAAGGAAAGGCCTGTAATATTGTTAAACGAGGGTCTTTAAGAAAATCCTGCTGCAAGTAGGACAATTGATGTGACTTCAATTCAGTCCGCTCTGTTGTTTTTCTTAAAGACCCTTGATCTTTCGAATACAAAATTTAGTTGGGATTCAACCTCTTTTCATATCTGTGACAAAGTTCTGCCTATTTATACCATGTTTTACAAGGTGGAAGTCTGACGGCCTCCAGCTGTTAATTACTTAAACACGTAACTGTTTGTATCGGGAAAGAAGCCCTGTTGCCAGTGTAGTGTTGCCTGAGTGTTGCTAAGCATGGTGGGATGCACAAGAAATCTTCTTTGGGTCTAAGTTAGACAAAGTTTTCAATTCTACGTATCAGTTCTGCATTTTAAAGCTGGTCTAGTTCACCACAGACGAACTGGTCACACACATGTTCACTTCAGTTTCAGTTTCAGTTTTATTTACTATCAATGCATATACAATAATTTCAAGTACATACATTGGTGGGCTGACCAAAATCAGAGCAGAGCTCGCAAATATATTTGGCCACTCTTAATAAATCATTTAAACGTAACAAATTCGGAAGCATTACTGTATACTTATGATGTAGACATTACGAAATAAAATCTTATCATAATATTATAATATTATTACATAATGTGATTGATAACGCAAAGTAAAAGTGAGAAATCCAAAAACAAACAAAAATGTGACAATGAAATATGAATTGAATTCGCTGGCGATTGAATTCGATGGTAATTCGGTACCAAGCGCCATATGATGCGTAAATGCACTATATATATCACGTGATGATAATGAAATAATTATGTCACAATTCTTACTAAACGTCATGATATTAAAGTGTACATTCATTTTTAGAATAATTGGCAGTCATCAATTCAACTCGACATATTCAATTTAAATTTCATTGGATATACCGGCGTCAGCAGGTGAAGATTGCATTATTATCACATTTTATTGTCAAGATATTCTTTAAAGAAAGGCGTTGACTGTTTTAATGCTCTCAACAGTTCCGATCAGGCGTTGTCATTAGTTGAAACTGCATCATATTTCGGTCTCGAGTTTTTCGTTGATATCACCTTTATTAGAACCAGAAAAAGGGCTGTGTTTAATTAAAACAAAGTTATCACAATTGATAATGAGAATTAACTAATATTTTAAACTACTTCATTATATAATTTAGATTACACTGAAATGCCTGCATAGACCTATTTCTTCATATCAAAACTAACATTCACTGAAGTGTTATTCACTGAAGTGTTATTTCACAAAGTTCTTTTTCAATTTCAGTATTTTGTTGTGATTATTTTGTCAAGATATATGTGAACAATCCAGTATTTGTCTCTCAGAGACAGGTCATAGGTTCTAATTCTATGGGCATTGACCACTTTCTAAAAAATCGGCTTCATTGATCATGACAGCAGACCATCGTAGCTGGTGTCTCAAGTCAAGAACTTGACGACATCAGTTTCAGTTTCAGTTTCTTCACCATAAAGCATAGTGCAAACATGAATCTATAATTACGGTGGTGAGTTGGCCAAATCAGAGTAGGGCTCGAAAAAGTATTCGGTCACCCAAGATAAATCTTTAGTGGTTCTCTTTGGAGATGAATTGAATGTGTTTTATTATGTAGGCCTACACGCAGATGTCTTTTTTAATTTCCCCAAAGACCGTCTTTGATTTCATCATGGGAAAGTAGGGAAAAGTGTACTTTAGATCCAAGATTCTGGATTGTGCTAGTATCGTCCGATACTGGAACACCCAGTATCGGTCGATACTGGTACAAAGTCAGTGTTCCAGTATCGGCCGATACTGGAACATAATTATCTACCAGTATCGTTCAATACTGGTACAAATCTCACTGGTATCATATGTATAATACCAGTATCGACCGATACTGGAGCATAAAAACGTTCCAGTACCGCTCGATACTGGAATTCAATTTAGTGTTCCAGTATCAATCGTACCAGTATTGACCGATACTGGCAACTTTTATGTTCCAGTATTTTACGATACTGGTATGCCAGTATCCGGGACCGAAAGTAGTAATCACTGTACGTGCAAGGTATCTAAAACGAACTTGCGACGAGTCTTCAACAGAGACACCAATTATACCTGTCTACCATCTATGCCGATCTATTGTATGTGATCAGTTGAGGGAATACACTGAAAGAGAGTTCGTAACAACCTCTTCATCGAAATTGGTCAGTTCAACATCATCAACAGACAGACCTGTCACCAAATCAATGTTCCATTATAAGATAGAGGGGCCTTTGAACCCTCATTGTGCATTACTTTCCTTGCCTTTCAGCTTCGGATTAAAATGTTCACCTTAGGCCGCACAAAAAATGAATTTCTGTCTCACATACAGTTTGAGAAATAGCTATGCGATATGGTTTTTGTTGTTTGTTTTAAAAATAAATAGCTATGCTAAAATGCAGGTTTTTTATTGTGTTTTTGGTCAACCTTTTGCCTCTCGGAGCCAACTTGTTTTCAATTTTTAGGATTATTCAACATCAACAAATGTCAAAAATTGGGCTCATCGCGTAGGGTCATACTTAACGCGCGCGGGTATGTGAGACATATCTTTTTTGCCTAGCCTTCCTGTCATTTATAACATTGCACCTCTGATTCAAGAAAGGTATTGAAGTAACTGAAGCTGCAGAACTGACCTAGCCCAGCGAGACGTTTTGTGTGAAGTTACACACTTTTCCACCAATGAAACAATTCGGTTAAATCATCTTAAATTAATCTTGAATATTATGATGAACCTAGATCTGGATCCCTGTATAAAGTCCAATTGGAGCTATTATAGTTGATGTCTAACTCACCTTCCTAGTCTTACTCGACACTGTCATCCTTATCCATCAACTCGTCAGTGAACACCAGTGGTCCTAGTGTCTTTAGATAAGATATGGATTCATAACGAGTCGTTCGTGTATTAATATCCACGTCGCGTTTTTTAATTGCAGGAATGCAACCTTTGGAACATCGGGAGGCGGGATCGGACGTCTTGCAGACCATTAAAAAGCAATGAACATACACCTGAATGAAAAATTAGCATTAAAGTTATTGGTAGACGAAAAGGACCTGGTATCGTTAAATAAGATATATATTCAGGACGAGTCGTTTGGGATACAGGATCAGAAATCTTGCAGACCATTAAAACGCATACACCTCAAGTAAAATTAACGTTAAAGTTAGTAATGTAATAATACTAATATTTTGGCCAACATACCAGAAGGTAACGAGACAAATAAGACCAAACAACAATAGGCCTACTCTAAAAGATTCAATGATATCAAATACGCAAGGCAGGAACTTTACCCTGTGCAATTCCGCACGATTTGCCATTTTTCCCGCCCAAACCATAATATGACCCTGGTTATGTGTATTTCAGCTATACAAAACATTTTTTTTCGAAATAAATGAGGTACATTTTTGGCTGAGTCACCTTCATGGATTGTATTTTGCTACTCTAAATTTATTGTGGTTAAAAAAACATTGAAACTAAATGGGCCAATTATTACCTTGATTAGATCGAATTATTATATAGGCCTAGACAATGTAAGGATTTCTTTAAAAAATCGGTGAAAGTTAAAATACAAGAAATGTTCTCAGCTTTTCATAAGGCCCTCTTAATTTTGTGTGTATTTGGCCGTATCTTGATTAAAGATCACCGCCTTCAGATTACAATGTACGCTCACTGATTTCAGACAGGTGTATAAGCAGGTGTATAAGCATGACGCATGCGTGATGAAAAATCCAACTTCTGACAAATTGACGGCTTCCTTCTAGGAGGATCGCTCAGTCTCAATGCCCTTTTTAAATAGGTTCCGTATTCATTCAATTAAACGCCCCCGTGTTTTGACCGATTTCATCGAAAAAATGTATTCATCTCATGATTAATAGCTAAGAAGCTCAACTTTGAATGCAAATTTGTTGTATTTTAGGACAACATTTGTAGGGGGAGGGGCGTTTAATGGAGTAAATACGGTGCTTAATTCATAACATTTTCTTTGCGACCCGGGTGATTAGCATGTATTATACTTACGGTGGTGTTCTTATCATGAGCGAAAGAAAACGCTTCTAACCCAAATCGTTGGATCATTGCGTCTCCAGAGGAGTAGAATTGTAGTGTGTCGTCTTTGTGGCATCTGAAATGGACATGAAGAATGACAGCCGATATTCAAAAGATACCTATAGGCCTACAGAGTATTTGTATTGTGTTTCAAGGAACTTATTCTTTAATACATTCTGAGCAACACTTTGGACATACATGACACCTGGCAATTAATCTTGGACTTCCAGCAGGGGTATGCGACTCAACTTTGCCGATCTGAAGCAATTTCGTTTAACTTTGTCCGTACTCATATGTTAGATGGCGCTGTTTGTGTCGTCTGCTTTAATTATAGATTTATTAAAGTTTACAAGAAATTGTTGGAAAGATTCCCCCAAAATTGTGCGGTTTTGAGAGTTATGATGAAACGTGCGTGCTGGGTCGTTTTTACAAGCCTGAAATATCTGATAATTCACGTTTCATTGTTTATTTTATGTATTTGAATTCATTTTCACACCATACCGTACGCGTCATTGTTTGTGTCCTACGGACTTGATGCAATTCTATAAATTCCTTTCATTCAAGCTGCATCTCATAAAATGGTGCTGTTGCCTTTTTTGATTTATGCAAACGGGACCTGTTTAGCTACGTACGTCAGTATCGGACTTCCTTATCCCAAAATTAATAGAATCCCTGCTTCCAGGTTACTAGAACGGTCTCCAAAAATGATATAATGTGTCATTTCAGCACACAAATGCTCCCACTTTCTTTTAATAGAAAGTTCATAAGAAAATTTGTTTCTCTAATTTCACGAAGTCCTGATATTGCATCCCTTAAATAAAATTGATACTGCTCTCATTGGAGAGGACCTGTCGAAAGTATTGCCAAATCCACTGCAGACGAGATGTATTATTCTATTCCATTTGACATTTATTTACCCCCTATGGAAGACATGTCCTTAATCTTCTCCGCAGGGAGTGTGAATTTCAAATGGATTACCCGCACTGGTGACTATCCACTTGAAACCACTGACCCTTGTGCAGTGGTCGACGTGGAGTACAGTACAGGGTGTCCCTAAAAAAATCGTGCGCATGTTTGCGCAACTTTCTGACCATGAACGTTTGGAGTTATATGTTTATGCACACGGAAAGGGAAAACACTCACCTTTCAGATGCAGTTTATTTTATCTGATTTTGATTTGTCAAACCTGAGATATACCCAGTTTATCAAAGCTACCCAAATCCACGTTGTGCCACTTTTGCAGAATAAATGATTCGATGAGCGTCATAACGATACTAACATTGGTCTATCCATGGGCATCAATCGTCTTGAAACATTGAGGTGGGCATTAATTTGACCAGAATTGTTTAAAAGAGGCCGAGGAATAAAAATGATGTCCTTGGAATATGTGATAAGGGATTTCTACGAGCAGTTATTCTGGGATCCCTCTGAAGTGCACGCCGCACGTTATCAATGTACGTGTTACTGTGTCCTGCCACTTTTCATATCTTAGTCTTCCAGAATGGTTTTTTATTCATATTGGTGCTTGTCCCATACCATCTACCAAGCATTTCCAATATTCCCTTTTATATAGGTGCATTCCTAGATGGTACGTGAGTGTTTGCGAAATGAATAGCAAACTCTCTGGTGACTCTTCTGCTGGACTTCTCGTTTCGTGATATTTTAAGACCATGAACACCCTCTTCTATCATGTCTACTGCAAATTGAGGCCGCACCCAGCCATATGGACGTCTGTCTTGTTTTGAAAATGTAGGCGCAATAAACATTTTGTGAAACCTCGTCAAAAGGACTGGTTCGAATCATGTAACAAACATCTTTATATTCAGTTCCGCTTGGATACACAGGCAGTCATTCTATTATTTAAACCTATTCAATCTCAAATTTTGCATAACACTGGTGAAGGGCAATCGTTCAAGTGGAAGTTGTATCTTAGGAGTAAACCTTTGAAACTGTAAAGTGGCACAACATCGATTCTGGGTAGCTCTAGTTAATTGTCCATATCTCAGGATTGACAAATCCAAATCAGATAAAATAAACAGCATCTGAAAGCTGAGTGTTTTTCTTCCGTGTGTATAAACATATTACACCAAACTTTAGGACTTCATAGTCAACAAGTTGCGCAAACATATGCACAATTTTGTTAGGGACACCCGGTATAATAATGGCAAGCAGCGTATTACGTTTAACGATAGAGACCTTCCTTGTTTGGGATTAGCGGCCATCTGGGAGGTAACACTAAACTCTATTCAAATAACTCTTGGCTGAAATGCACAATATTTTTCTAGTAATCTTAACATTTCAAGTAGAGGTTATAGTAACTTAGTGGTCATCGAATTAAAAGGGTTGTGGGGCCGAACCGTGTTACAAACACCTTTGTGATGGCAGCTAAACTAAAACACGGAAGGTGTCTATTATATGTAAAAAGTGATGTGTTTTGAAAATCCATACCCATCTTCAAGAAAGTGATACTGAGGCGATGAATAGGGATCCATCGTAGGGGTAGCGACGCAGTTTTCCACAAACATCTCAAGACCATTCTCGCCAGAAACATCGGCTTGAAAATAGAGCCTATCCCGTATATTAACCGACACCGGATAATCCTCAGGCTGGTAAGGGCTTGTGTAACCTCCGTCTTGGTACAGCTGAAGTAGAAAGCCGAACTGACCATAGCCTTTTTCGTAATGCATCTTAGAAGTGTCTGGGTTAAAACTGATGGATCCGAGGCCTTCCCGTTTGATATAGCATTCAACGGGGATCATGATTTCAGGGTCCCGTGATATAACAGATGACGGTGTTACGGGTACAGCCTCGTTATGTACGATGTTTGAAAACACGACAAAGTCGCCACGAACCTAGACACACATGGTGATTGATTAATAGTAATTTAAGATTATGCAAAGAGTTAAAAGTGTTAATTAAACTAGAAATACTCCTCACTACCCATCGCGTAATTTACCTCCTCTTTTTGAGGAATTTACTATTATATACAAGGGTAGGGTCCTAAAGTGATACAAGTTTATAGGGGGGCTAATTATAATATCAAACGAACAACAACAACAATAATTGTAGCAAAATTGAAAAACGGCAACCTGTGAAATGGTTCGAATACGTTTGGTATTTGTTGGCCATTCGTTGCGTACGTTCAGCATTTGTTGGATGGATGCTACGCATGCGCTGTCATTCGTTACTATGGACATTAGATATACACCTAGCACATAAACGTCCCTGACCAGGTGCTTTGAGGTTGGATAATTCAAAATATATAATCGGTACCAAAAATCTGAGATATACATTTTATGAGCACATTTCTTCTCCGCAGTTTGATACCTCACTCAACAAAATCGAGTGGATACTTTCAAATTTATGGCGATTTCAATGACCGCGCATAACAACAGCAAAGTTGCATTAGGTATAGGAAATCATTGATTTGTGTGTGATTGCTGTCATAACTGTGTGCTATCTGAACGAGATGAATAGGTCTGGAGTGATAACCGCAATTTGCGGGACAAAGGGTATGACTAGCTGTGAAGAATAAAAGTCTTAGCTGATTAGCTGTGAGTTTTTCACACACAAATCAATGATTTCCTATATACCTAGTGCAACTTTGCTGTTGTTATGCGCGGTCATTGAAATAGCCATAACTTTAAAAGTGTTCATTTGATTTTGTTGAATGAGGTATCAAACTGCGGAGAAGAAATTTGCTCATTTAATGTATATTTCAGATTTTTGGTACCGATTATCTATTTTGAATTAGCCAACCTCAAAGCACCTGGTCAGGGACTTAATGTGATAGGTGTACGTCGAACATATCGCAAATCAGTTTAGGCAAGACATGCGTGTTCTAATATGGAATCATACTTATATAAATACATCAACAGAAATGTGCACAACTCTGAATAGCGAAAATTGTCATGTCATTCATAATTTGAATATGTGATGAACAGCCTGTTGTACGGGCTCGACCGACCCATTCTTTTCAAAAAAAATTCGCTTGAAAAAAATATTGTGTTTCTTATTTTTACGGTCATTTAAAAAGGCCCGACCCGACCTGAGAAGTCCGTGTGGCCGTAAAAAAGGGTTTAGCGTCACCTACTGCCTGCAATGGAAACTATTTTAACATTGGTATGTTTTATTTACAAGGTCTGATGGGGCCCTCACATGTATCCGTGTGAGCTGAGCGGCCCCTTACCGTGTGAAAAATGGGTGCGGACGTACGGCGGCACACACGGTGGGCCGTTTCCCGTCCGTTGAACACGTTCAGGGGACTTTGCCGGCCACCGGAGTTTTGAACATGCGCAAAACTCCTGGCGGGTGAGTAAAAGCGGCGGCGAACGATGAGAGCCCGGTATGAAGACGGTATAAGGACGGCGCATCCGTTCGCACCCGTTTCGCGCCCATTCACAGGGCGGTGATGGACGTGGTGGACGTCGACCATCTTAGCGACGGACTGCGAATGGCCGCATGCAGCCTGGTAACCGTTCGCGGAACGGACTCTCAGCAGGCATGTTGCAACTCTCTAAATGTCACTCTTAAAAGAGCGATTTTTACTCTAAGAAGAGTTAAAATCACTCTGAAAAGAGTGGAAATCACTCTTAAAAGAGTGACAAATCACTCTTAAAAGAGTGACAAATCACTCTTAAAAGAGTGACAAATCACTCTTAAAAGAGTGACAAATCACTCTGAAAAGAGTGAACTTCACTTCTTAGAAGAGCCGTCCCTCCTAAAGCTCTCGAAAGAGTGAGGTTTAGCTCTTTTACATTTATAGAGTATCATAGATGTTGGTCGTACGAATTCCGGAATGCAAATGAAGCGGCGAGCTTGAGCGCTCAGCTTGAAAAGGGCGGTTTGATGATGTAATCAAGACGTTTCGGCCGGTACCCAGGCGTTCCGACCGGTTAGGAACCGGTATGGAGGTGGTATGCACACGGTGAGGACACGGTGAGAACGGTAAGCTAGAACTGTATGAGGCCGGTGAGAACCCGGGACAGACCCGGTGTAGAACGGTATGGACCGAGGACCCGGTGAGGAGGTGCTATGCACCCGGTAAGAACGGTAAGCTAGAAATGTATGAGGACGGTGAGCCCGGTATCCGACCGGTGAGGACCCGGTATAGACCCTGTATATAACGTTATGGACCCGGTGGCCACAACAAAAGATTAATGCACCCGTTGACATTTTTTACTGATTCTTTGGACTCTGTTGATTTTCTATTATACGGTAAGGTGGCCGCCTACCATTACCGCCCTGCGAACGGGTGCGAAACGGGTGCGCCGTCTGTATACCGTCCTCAAACCGGGCTCTCACCGTTTGCCGCCGCTTTTACTCACCCGGCAAGAGTTTTGAGAATGGTCAAACTTCCTGCCGGGCGCGGATGGCCGGCAATGTCCCCGGCAACGTGTTCAACGGACGGGAAACGGCCCACCGTGTGACATCACCGTGTGCCAATTTGTCACACGGTAATGGGCCGGCCAGCTCACACGGATACATGTGAGTACAAATGTATTTTACAGAGATTCCCGGAATGTGAGCGAAGCGGCGAGCTTGAGCGCTCAGCTTATACAGGACAGTTTGATGACGTTATCAAGGCGGTTCGGTCGGTACCCAAGCGTTTCGGCCGGTGAGGACCTGGTAAGGAGGTGGTATGAGCCCGGTTCCAGGCCGATAAGGACCCGGTATAGAACAGTATGAACCCGGTGACAAAAAAATAATCAATGCGGCCGTTGACATGTTTTGCTGATTGTTCACCGTGTTGGACTCTGTTGTTTTTCTATAAGACGGTAAGGGGCCGCCCAGCTCACACGGATACATGTGAGGGCCCCATGAGAGCCAAATCAGGCCGCACCGACTTACGGCCCTTTTGACACACAGGGGATAATTGAAGGTATTGCTACGCCTCGACAAGACTAATATAAAAGTAAGTAAAGACTCGTGCCGAGCAAAGTTCGCGCGAAGATTGCCCATCTCTCTTTCCTTAGGGAGCAGTTCCATTTATACGCGATAAATTTATCGCGACTGTATCGGGGCCTGATATGTTTTGGACCCGATGTTTTTCAAGTTGATTCGCGATAAAATAGTCATCAGATACGAGGCCTCTGCCATACCCTGGGGTATGTTTAGCAAATAGAGCGGGACATTGTTTAGCAAATACACGAGGATAATACAATTTATGTTAAACATCCATAATCAATAACATTATCTCTAAACACATGAAATGCTGAATTTGTACCTTACAACTAGAATAAATAGCCCGAAGCTCTATTTACATACCGACCACTTATCTTTCGTTATATTTAAACAAGCGGTAATATGCTACTCGATAAATAATCCTTTGCTTCTCGCAACTGTACGCGATAAAAATCTCATCGGGGCCTGATAAAAAACTCATCGGGGCCCAGAACATTCTCGCAATTTTTATCGCGTACAAATGGAACTGCTCCCTTAGCGTTTGGGCCTGACTCATCCGTGTTATTTTGGCTGTGAGGGTTCGCCACTCCTCCCGCACAGCGAGTTTGTTTTACTTCCCAACATGAATTAATGCCGGTACCCATTTATACACCTGGGCGAAGAGAGGCAAGCGCGGGAAAGTGCCTTACCCAAGGACAAAACACGCTGGCTGCAACGGGACTCGAACCCACACCGTTTTTATTGTGGAGCGAGAATGTATTTGTTGAACAATATAAAATACTTCTATGTTGAATATAGTTATTTTAATAATGCATCACGTGAGGCTTATATAGGCAGACTTTTAAAAAAAAAGTTTTTCCTATATAAGCCTCAAGTGATAATTCAGGAGATTGAATTATATCATATTTCCTCCATTTACTTTTAGCCTCGGTTATGACAACAACATTTACCTCCATAACAGTGCCACACTGACCCAATGCGGTAACAATAAGCAGATGAGTGCTGTTATGATCGGATCCAACACAAGAATCATCGACGAAATAAAGCTCATGGCCGGGTATGTCACCAACAACAGAACGCGCAATATAAACCAGCATCTTGTTGTTAGCACAGATTACTGATTCCCCTGGTTCGCTGCCAGTTGGAAAAGGTAGAGGATCTGTGGAAATAATATAACTAGAATGGCTATATCTTGCTAGACGTCTCGTACGGAGCATGGCAGTACATTACGTCCATGAACGGAATAAACCATGTACTACTAATACAATACACTTGCATTGTTAGGCCAGAAAAGCGAAAAACTATTTTTTCCAAGTACCTATATGAGCTAACGTACAACGTGTCCTATAGTATATGTACCTACGAACAGCTGTGTAAAATACTATTATTTTGGGTGACGAATTTTGCGATACTTCTCCGATTCCAAATTTCACATTTATAATAAATTCGCCGAAACAAAAGTAGTTCAAAAAGAATCGCTGCCGCGCATAGTGCTACGCGCTAAATCTCATTTCAAAACCAAGCAGCGCTGGCCGCTTAAAAAAGTTTTAAATTTGTTTGGCCTTAGTTTATATTGTTATGAGCATACACACATCAGATGTTTAGCAGTCATTGCCTTAAGAATCCTTTAGCACGACATGCGAGTGATACCCAGCGCGTCCTGTGCGAACTGCAAGGGTGGGTAAATATTCAATGAAGTGATCCTTTTAAGGGACGCATGGGTGATTATATTGAAATCTAGTGTAATCGATACAAAGTATGAATCTTTGTCTTTCAATCAATTCGCTTTTAAGATTTTTGGATACCCTTGGCTATGTAACGTCATTAACTTAAACACAATAGCTTTCAAATACTGACTGAAGACTGAAACATTGCCAATATCATGAGTATATCGTCTATGAAATCATAGAATTTTTTTTTTGTACATAGTTCGATCACTCCTTTTATATCTGAATTCCACAATACAGACAAGAGGGGACCATCATGCATTTTTGTTAAGCAAATCCCGCAACAATAAACCATGGAAAACAACAAAGGATTAAAAACAATGGAAGGATTATTTTCGGGTAAGTTGTTGCGGAATGTTAACAAAAATAGTGGCGATATCAAAAGGAGCTGATCAGTGACTTTTAGCTCTAAAGATACAGGGTGTATTGGAATAAACTATACCGAGGCATATATGATTTATTACGGTATGAATTCGATCGATTTTGTTCAAAACGTTTTTACATATTTTGCTCAAACGTCCAGCTTTCATAAGAATTTTAGATTTTGAAAATCGAACATTTCTGATCGAAAATACAGACTTTCTGGTAAAGATGGTAGATTTTCAATTTTGGTCGAAATGTTCACCTTTGTCTTTAATTCTTTACCTTGATTTTTTCAAAAATCGAGGTACTCTATCTCTGCCGTTTCTTTCTTTCTATCAAACCCATCTACAAAATGCTATTTTTTTTTACAGTTTACATGCTACAATCACTAGATTTGGTCAGTAGGACCCCCTACCTGACCTACATATAGGATTTTCACAGTTTGGGGTTAAAGGTCACACAGGGGTCATAAGGGGTCAAAACGTGATTTTCACTTAAAACTCCCTTTCAATTTAGTGAAATGACCTAGGATCGTCAAAGTTGGTCAACATATTCCTTATGACCGTACGCATATATAATAGTTAGGTTTTTAAAATCAAAAAATATTTGGGGTCATTAGGGGTCAAAATGTAAATTTTCACTCCTCGCACTGAACATACTCTTTTCGGGAGAAAATGACCTATGATTGTCAGAATTGGTAAAAGATTCCTTGTATACATGTTCATATAGGGTTTTCAGCGATTAAAAGTGACATGTCATATGGGGTCACTAGGGGTCATTGACCTAAACAGGGGTAAAATGTAAGACATGCTCCGATTTTGACCGGATTTGTTTCATCTTGTAGGCATTGATAAGACAAGAAAAAAAGTCTATAATCATAACCAGGTCAAAGGTCAAGAAGGAGTCAATAGGGGTCATTGAACTTCACAGGGGTAAAAGTTAAGACATGATGCGATTTGGACCGGGTATGTTGCATCTTGTTTGGATTGATGAGCCAAGAAAATAAGTCAATCATTATAATCAGGTCAAAGGTCAAGAAGGGGTCACTAGGTTCAAAATGTCGATTTTCAATCCGTTCACCTAAAATGCTTTTCGTCTAGAGGAAATGACTGATGTGCATTAGAATTGGTCAAAAGATTCCTTAGGTCCATGCCCATACCGGTATTTCAGCGATTAAAATTGACATGTCGTATGGGGTCACTAGGGGTCACTGACCTATAATACAGGGTAAAAGTTAAGACATGTTCCGATTTGGACCGGACTTGTTGCATCTTGTTTGGTTTGATGAGGCAAGAAAATAAGTCAATCATTATAACCAGGTCAAAGGTCAAGAAGGGGTCACTAGAGTCAAAATGTCAATTTTTCAATCCGTTCACCTAAAATGCTTCTCGTCTCAGAGGAAATAATTGATGTGCATCGGAACTGGTCAAAAGAATTTCTTAGGTCCATGCCCATTCAAGCATTCCATCGATTAAAATTGACATGTCATATGGGGTCACCAGGGAATCAAGGTGTCCTGGTCTCAGACCAGAACTATGTCTAGTTCTATTTATTCGAACACTGTATGAAAGTGCTGTCTCCTCATTATCAGAAGTACCTCCTTTAGGTTTTACTCTCGTATTCAGTTTTTTCTTCTCGACCATGATGTACGACAACGAAAACAAAAGCAGACATAGACAATTATAAATTATAAGCAGATATAGGTTAAATAATAAAAGTTGTTGACATAAAATACGCATAAGTAGAAAACATACTTTAATCAGATCTGCCGATGGCTTTTCATGGTCTGTGAATTCTTTGAGCTAACAAATTGACAACACGTTTTTCATCGATTTTCGATTAAGTCTTGCCACACGAGAACAAAAAGTGATATCTCAATGAAATTAACATATAATGTAGGAAATATGTTAACCTTTATATTGCGGGTGTTTAAATTTAAAACAATAATCGGTTTTTTTATAATGTATTTTAAAAACACGGTATAGTTCATTCTGACACACCCTGTAGCAGTAATAAGAGATGTTGTGGCGGCCATCTTTGGTTGGTATATCATTTTTGTTTGGTATATCATTTTTGATGTGGAATGTGGAAAGTGATTTTTGAGGTTAAAAAAAATCACTTTTTGGCACTCTTTGGTCAAACTTTTAAAAACTAAACATTTTTATGTCTAATCTAAAAGAACACCCCTAAAGAGTTGTTTTTAGATGACTTTGGTGCAATTTTAGCATTTTTTACCAAATACTGATTTTGCTACGTGTGCAGGCAATTTTGAGGCAAATAAGTCATTTTTTGGTCAGAATAAAAAAAACCCATTTTTTTTAGTAACATTTGATACTAGACTCCAACGCATTTCCTTTCCCAAAGTGTATTCTTTTATATGTATTAAATGAATAATGAAGAAGTTACGGAGCAGCTTTACGGAGGCTATTCCCGAGACTTTACAGCCCCCTAAGCAAGTATCCGTTTTGGTTTTTAAATTATTTGCCGTCTGTGCATGCGCTGTGCGCATACTTTTTACCCGTTTTTGAATATGTTCAGTTAATCAATTAACTATCCTATTTTAAAATCATCCAAACTGGTTCATTTCTTCTATCGTTCTAGATATTTTGATATAGTGATTCTATTGAGAGATAACTTAAAAAGTTGTGAAATTCGATGGGATGAAGTGTATGTGATAGAAGACTGATAGGACTTACCAACGGTCTATTTTTTTTAACAAAAGAACTTGGTACGAATCTATAATTAATTGTTAACTCATGGCACAATGTTTTGACACGTCCTGTATTAAATACTTTCTCTTAGGTTTATAGATCTTTCTATGTTTAATAGAAAAAACAAAAATACAGTATATTTATTTATATTACATTATTTATTAGATATGAAATATCAGCTTATCTGCTTAAACATGTTGGGGACACACACTGACCTCTTAATGCACCAATTGCCCCTAACCATCAAGGGATGGCAATATAATGCAATCAGACGACGATCTCAGATCAAAGTTTAAAAAAAAAGGGCCAACTAATATTGGCTGCGCAGATGATATCATTAACATTTATGATGTGTAAGCATACTATCGGCAGCCTGTCGACCGAAATCGATCGAAAAATCAGTAAAATTAATTGAATTATTTCGTCGAAAACGATAACAATTTGATTTCACGTTAATTAGCTGATGAGCGTCAGCCTTCTTTTCAAATTCATATAATACATTACCCCAGTTTGTTGGTTGGATGTCGACAGCTGTAGTTGGACCTAAAATAAAGGCAAAATAATATCGATTGTCAGTGAATTTAGAGTTTTATTTTGTGGATTACATACCTTTAACACCGTTTACAGCCGAAACTTATCAATCTAAACACCAAACCTATCTCTTTCATCTGTCAGGTATAGACGTGGTGACAGCAATGCTTATAAACAAACGCAACGGTCGAAGGGACTGTGCTGACGATAGATGCTTGAGAAACAGCATAGGACCACAACACTGTCTACTATGCCTTATTGCTCTTTCTAATGACTTGGCGCGAGTTTTAAAAACACTGGTCCTAAACAAAACAAGATGCGCGCGCATACTACCGGGCAAAGAACAATGGCAACCGCCGGGCAACTGCCTGGTATGACGTAACTTGTCACCCCATCTAAAGGAAGAAAATTATATCGAGTAAATTTACTGGACACGTGAGTAAGTGGAGGCGAATGTGTAATTTAAATACATGCTGTCAGTCATCGCAGAATATTGTCGATCTGGGTTACCAGTAACATTCTATGCATGCTATTGATGGACATTAGATGATTGTATGATCGATAAAATTGACGTAATCTTTGCTATCATTATCACTCCCCCTTTCACTAAACATCGCTGAAATCGGGTCTTAAAATCATTGTAACTTCGATTTCCGTCAGCGAAATTTTATGTCCCTTGGTAAAAATCTGTCTAATATAATAATAGTTCCGAGTCAACAGTTTTTAGGCCGTCCCGAATGTATTTTTGTTTGTTTTTGTACTATCCCGTTTCTTTCCATTACTTTCCATGTTCTCCTCATAATATTCCTATAATGTTGTTCAGTGAAGGGTTCACATCCCGTAATCGTTGTCTGTCTCGTTCACCGAATCAGATACAACAGGAGTCACGTGTCCAGTAAATTTACTCGGTTAAATCTTCTCCGTATACCTGACTGTTAATTACTTCTGTACCGTCACGATGACGCGCAACCGTTACCTTACATAAGAAATGAATCCATTATGCACCAAAAGTATCTCTATGACCGATAACTCCAGTGTTATCATAATGACGCTCGACAGTCCCCTACGTAAGATAGCAACCGATAAAGTATTGTCGTCAGTTTACTTAAGATATCAATCAATGTACGCATCAAACCTATCTCTCACGGATTACTTCGGTTTCGACACGATGGCGCGCAAAACATATATAAAATATTTAGCCATCTATACACCAAAATGATCTCTCTGGCCGCACTTGATAAGATATCAACCGATCTATGCACTAAATATTACTCCGTCACTGATTAACTCGGCGTTCTTAAAATATCGCATTTTTGGCACTTTACGTAAGATTTCATTTAATCTATAGTGTATTTGCCTTCCCCTGTACAGTGACGTAACCTTACATGTGCAGTATTTGCGCATGCGTATGTATAACCCGTCTTTCTACGCGCGCGTGTATCCATGAGGTTTATTCACACCGATCAGTGAATGACGCAGTATCGTCACTGTCTGGTGGGAGGAAATATACTATATAAACCTACCTCTCTCACAGATTACCCCCGCATCATCATGGTGTCCACAATCATGAACACCCCATCCATCAAATACACAGTCGTGAATATTATGCTCATTGCCGTTGCAAACCACATCGTCCAACCATATAGGACCAGTGCCTTGACTAAAATATCCTCCAACAGTAGCTCGGTGGTCACCGTCTTGAAGGTAACCAAGTTGATGACATATAACCCGAGCGTCATTGTCAGTCCAATGGTCTTGGCATACAGTGCCCCATCTGTCCTCATAGAGGATCTCAACACGACCGGATGCCCCATCTCCATCTACTAGACGCACTAGTACATCTTGTCCTGTTAATAGGTTGTAATTATATAGGTGTAATCAATGGTATAGTTTGGTGTCTACGTTGTATCATTTCAACAACATCGACATTCGTGAGGATCTTAACTGAACGACTGGATGTGGAGACATTTGAAGCAGTTTAGGTGTTTATCAGGGGACAGAGGGAGGAAGAGAGAGCGAGGCTGGGGAGGGGGGAGGGAGCGTGAGGGAGAGAGAGTTTAATATCAAGCAAAACCTACCTGTATCGCAATAAACGCCTGCATCATCTTGATGACCACAACTTTCGACACCCCATCCACGATGTCCACACATATAAATGTTGCCTTCGCTTCCGTAGCATCCGACCTTTTCCATCCAGATGGGACCAGTTCCTTCTCCAAAATGTGCATTAAAAGTCCAACCATGCTTTCCGTTAGCGGGAAATCCAAGTTGTTTGCAAATTACTTTGGCATCGTTATAAGCCCAGTTTGTGTGACAGACGGTTCCCCACATGCCTTCATACTTGACTTCAACCCGCCCATAGGCCTCCCCGCCCCCTACGAGACGTACGTCGACATCGACTCCTAGAGAAAAGATCGATTGATAGCACTATGTCAGTCAATTAGGCAGGATAAGTAATAGCACATAATCATTAATAATAGAATGAGGAAAACATAACGTGTAAGAAAGACAGCACGACGGACGGACGGAAAAACAGACCGACAGATACGCATACAGAAAACCTAAAGGTTCGTTCATACTCCCGTCGATGGGAGTCCGTCAGACGTCGATCGACGGATTTCATTGGAGTTGAAACAATTTCAACCTTTAACCGCCGACGTTGACCGACGCCTGGCGCGGCAGTAGTATGAATGAACAATGATAAACAAACAGACAGTACCTCTGTCGCAGTAGACCCCAGCATCTTCCCCATGGTTGCAACCATGAACACCATATCCTCTATGTTCGCACAAGCGTATATTGCCTTCGTTACCACCACATTGAACTCGATCCAACCAAATTTGTCCTGTTCCTTGTCCAAACAGAGCATATCCTACGTATCCATGCATTGTTCCATTAAATCCAAGTTGTCGACATATAACCCGGGCATCATTATACTCCCAATAGTCATGACATACGGTCCCCCACATTCCTTCATATGATACTTCAACTCTGCCGTAAGCTTCGCCGCCGTCAGCAAGACGAACATCTATATCAGTACCTAGATATAATGAGTAACAATAGGTTTTTTTTAACGAGGATTGCTATAAATTAGCCAATAATGTTTGAAATAGGCCTAGTCCTTTTTAGGAAGCAAGAACAAAGCTAACATAATTTAGAATCATAATAACCTAAACAATTGTTAACAAATTTTTTTTTAAATGTTTAATATGATGCTAAACTTGTAAGTCAGTATGTGGAACATAAACTATTCAACTCGGCCCCTTTTTTCTCCAGATACGACATAAACAATGACACGCCGGTATTTGAAGCGTCATAAACAATGAACACTATAGACACACCAATATGAGAAAACACGTCGTACAGTGTTTTGTATAGTAACGTATCTATTAATAGCGTTCGTTGTTTATGACGTATCACATACCGGTGTATATCTCGTATCTGCCGGGAACAGGACAATCTCGTTGTTTCACATAGTACCGTATCTATGTTGTATCAACCGAAAATTATATAATTTCGTTGTATACGACGTTTCACATACAGGCGTATGTAAGATACGTCAGCTTGTGAAATAGTAATTATTTATTTTATGTGCAAACGACGTTATGGGTGAATCATTTTGTTCATGTTTCTTGTCTCCAAGTTTGACGTCAATCGGACAACTTTTACGATTTGACCTCTGGATGACCTTTGACCTCAGATGACCTCTAATTTATTTTAGACATGTTCCCCCGGTTTCGTACCAATTAGATCTCATTCAAGTTTTATACTAAAAATGTCTCCAACAAGTAAACAAATACGCCGGTATGTGATGCGCCAAACGAAAAATAATTTATTCTATATAGTACCTCGATCACAAAACACTCCAGCATCATCACTGTGTGTCCCACTACAGCCATACACACCCCATCCGTCATGGGGACACAGTCGAATATTCTCCTCTCCACCTTTACAACTTAAATCATCTAACCAGATGGGCAGATCTGTCCCTGGACCAAATCGAGCGTTGATGGCGTAACCATGTCTACCGCCTCGTGGAAAGCCCAGCTGCTGACAAATAACTGCCGCTTCTGTACTGCCCCAATAATCATCACATACAGTACCCCATTGCCCCTCGTACTGCACCTCTACCCGACCGTAGGTTTCGGTTCCGTCCATTAAGCGAACATCAACATTGACACCTTTTAGTAAGATTAAAGAAAATGTTTCAAAACAAAATCATTGGGAAATGGATTTGTTTCCCTTCAATATAGGACTAACAAAAGGGTTCGTTCTCTAACATAAATTTATTTTTTAAAGAGGAGCACCTGAAAGCACTGACCATTTCGGGATTCTGAAATTTTATTTGAGGTGTGAGGGCAATATTGCTTTACATGTTGTTACCTGGATGTTAATCAAAGCCAATTTACTCGCTTATAAAATGACTAACACATTTTCTTTGATTATTTTGATAGACACAAGAGGTTGAAACCTTTCATTTGCGCCGAAAAAAACCACCTTTGTCTACGGATTTCCAAACCTATATCAGATTCAAATTACACCAAAGATTACCAAAACTTATGTAATTTAAAAGAAGTGTAATTCCCTAAAATGTCGAAAATTTGAGTCGATATTCACTTTATACAGGACCTCCTAATCGTTAGGGTCTGGGTCGGTCGATTCCGTAGAACAAGGTGTTTTGTCATCGCCTTATCGGAAAGAATTAAACGACATATTCTAAATGTATGTGTGGACACAAAACTTAACTCCATTAACATCATTTAAATATCGTAACGAATTTGATTATTTTCTCAATTAACATGATTAACGTTACAGCAAGTATAAACTCCCCAACCCAAAGATTGTATGCTAGCTCATTGATTCAATTGCTTTACAGTCATCAAAAAAAGTAACTATACAGGTACTAAATGTACTTTTAACTCTAAAAATATATATCCTACCTAGAAATATTAAATCATGTTGAGAAATTTATCTTCTTTAATATGAGATATTGCACGCTAGGATCAGTTGAATATTTAAGAAGCGACAATCCAAAATGTAAGGTAAAGTCACAATTTCAAATTCACATTTTACATTTCAACACGGGGGAGAGAATGACAGGTAGCGTGTGTGTGGCGTATTGATCCATCGGAACAATGCGGCCGAATGTCTAACCTGCGCATGCATCCCCAATTGCCCTACCGGTAATCGATAAGGTACCCGTAGATTGGCCCGCGTGTAGAAAATAAAAATGTGAAAATGAAAATCGGACTTCTCCTTACATTTTTGAGTGCCACTTCTTCAATAATCACCCGATCGTAGCGTGCAATATCTCATATTAAAGACGACAAATTTTTCAACAACTTTATAATTTAATAATTTTAGGTAGGATATATATTTTAAGAGTTAGAAGCCCATTTATTACCTGTATAGTTACTTTTTTTGATGACTGTACATTGATTCCTTTGCTTTACATCGTACATGGATCCATTGCTTTACATCGTACATGGATGTTAATTAAACCCAATTATTTACTCGCTTATAATTAAGTGACTAGGTTCAACAGTTGTCTTAGATTATTATGACAGACACAAGAGATCGAAACATAAATTCTTTTAAATTCTCTAAAATACCGGAAATTTGAGTTGATATTTATTTTATACAGGTCGATCCGTTAAACAAGGTGTTTTTATCACCAATGATCACCTTATCGGAAAAAAAACAACGACAATGTCTGTATGGGCACAAAACTAAACTAACTCGAAATACATCATTCAAATATAATCATAATGAATTACTTTCTCGTTTGATAATAATAACTTTCTCAATTGATAATAATAATTACTTTCTCAATTAACGTTACCTCGATCACAATAAACCCCGGCGTCTTCTCCATGGTTGCAGCTAGTATAAACTCCCCAACCCAAGTGATTACAGTCATTGATGTTATTCTCTACGCCACTACATGCCAGTTCATCCATAAGTATCGGTCCCGTCCCTTGACCAAACTTAGCCCATGTCTTTGCACCATGATATCCATTCGGAAACCCCATCTGACGGCAAATTACTCTAGCTTCATTTACTGACCAGCTATCATGACATACAGTACCCCACGTGCCTTCATAGTTGACCTCTACCCGTCCGTAAGCTTCCCCTCCGTTACTTAAGCGAGCAAGAGTAACGTTTCCTATATACAAATTTGAATGGAAAGAAACAACGTGTTAGCTACAATATGGGAGGAGGGGGGGGGGGGGGGGGGGGGGGGCGCATCAATGGTCAAAGGTCATATATGGGTTGAATTTCAAACATGCTCAGATTATGTTGTACTGCATATCGAACTCTCAAAATTATCAAATATACACGAACCAATATTCAATTATTAACCCTAACACTCTTGAGTACTACGAATTACTACGATGCGGTGTGCTTGTGTCACCCGGCTCGGGGTATATACAGAGCGGAATATACTCCGCCATGTATGGTTTTACCCCATGGCCTAGCGGTAGATCGTCTGCCTCTGAACCCAGAGGTCCGGGGTTCGAGCCCGGGGGAGTGGGGGCACATTTTCCTCTCGCTATTTGACCGCGAAAAAAAAAATCTTTGGAAAAGGTGCCTATGGGGTTAGGGTTATGGAGCAATTTTCTTCACTATTTTTTCTTTTTTCATTTTTTTCTTCTAATTTTGGTCTCATTAACCCTAACACTCTTGAGTACTACGAATTACTACGATGCGGTGTGCTTGTGTCACCCGGCTCGGCAGTTTTTCGATGAAATAATGGCCCCAGGGTATATACAGGGCGGAATATACTCAAGTTCAAGTTCAAGTTCATTGGCCCATAATATAACAACATAATAATGATAAAAAAAATTACAAATGAGAACGAAATGAAATTCGTCCTCAATATCGTTATCATCACAAAGAATACAAAGACGATTTTCTCGATCAATATTCTGCCACCTACCCGCTTCAATCATTAATGAATGACTCGAACATCTCAGCCGGCTTAGAGCCTTTCTGTGAGACGTTATTTCCACAGTTAATAAATATCTTTCAGGGTTGAGAAGAGTTTTAAATTCTCTGTAGGTACTTAATTTATCGAGTGTACATACTTCAGCAAACCATTCTTGACCAGCAACGTCTTTTAGTCTTGTGGAGAAAGAAATCAGAAAATTTTCGATCTTGATTGATCCAAACAATACCAAAACCAAAAATAAAAAGTAAATTTTTAACATGAGAAGCCCAATTAATGTGACCTTGATTATCAAGAGCATGTAACATTTTATAACATTTGTAAGGGTACCGGTGGTTCGGCATGCGAAATATTTTACACCAATAATTGATACAACGGAAAGCAGTCATTACAAAAAGTGGAGGTCTGCCACATTCACCTAAAACTGCAACATTAGTAGTTTTAATGCTAACACCGAGAAATGTCTTGCAAGCTTTAATGTGAACTTTTTCAATGTTTGTATGACTTGTAACCCCATATTTCAGCTCCATAAAGCAAAACAGGATAATGATGCATCGATGATTTTAAAATAAGGAATAAAAGGAAGACCTCCGACTTTGAATGAAATGCCTCTAATTGCAGCAAGAGTTTTTTCACCTTGTTGAGCTAAAATTGTTGTTGCTTTGCCCCACGCGTTACCCGTGGAATATGTGACACCAAGATACTCCGCCATGTATGGTTACCCCCGTGGCCTAGCGGTAGATCGTCTGCCTCTGAACCCAGAGGTCCGGGGATTGAGTCCCGGGGGAGTGGGGGCACTTTTCCTCTCGCTATTTAGCGCGAGAAAAAAATCTTTGGAAAAGGTGCCTCGCGGTTAGGGTTATACTATATATAACTTTTGGAAGATTTTCCATTTTTTAAGTATTGACTGTGCTTCTTATGTTTATATCAAGTGATGTACAACAATGATTACTTCATAATAGGCCTTAGTCGGGCATGTGTGGCGCAGTGGGTAGAGCACTGGATTCATGATCTAAAGGTTGTGGGTTCGAGTCCCACTGTGGTCAACATGTTGTGCTCTTGAGTAAGGCACTTTACCGTAATTACTCCTCTCTACCCAGGTGTATTTAAATGGGTACCGGCATTCTTCAGTGCTGGGAAGGTAACAGACTCGCTGTGGAGGAGGTGTAGCGAGCCCCACACAGCAACATTATAAAAAGGAGTGAGTCTGGCCCTATCGCTTTGAAAGAGAGATGGGCACTCCGCTCCTGGTATTACAGGATCGACCGCCTTTACTACTTTTTACTTTTAATAGGCCTACATTATATATATTTTCCGGAAAAGTAGATTTGACCCAATGCCTCCTTTAAATATCTGGTAATCAATAGGAGTTTTTTAAAAGACAGTCATCGCCCAGATGATGTAGATTAACGGTTAATTATTTAATTAATTCAATTAATGGCCACTGTAAGCTTCCTCTATTTTGGATAAATTTTAAATTATCGTAACTACAGTACTTTTATGGTTGAATTAGTTTCAATTTGGCGACAAATATTCGGTTCTTATATCAACGCGCCCAAAAGTAATCCAGGCGTACGCTTGCACTTATGGCCACACGCAAGGGGTTTGGCATGTACGCACGCGTCACACTTATGCGCTGTTGTCTTCATTTGCGTTTTCGTCCTTCTGGATTCATTCGTCGCTGTAAGCAGGCTTCGCCTATTTGACCTCGCGGTAGATCGTCTGCCTCTGAACCCAGAGGTCCGGGGTTCGAGCCCGGGGGGGGGGGGGGGGGGGGCATTTTCCCCTCGCTATTTGGCCACGAACAAAATTCTTTGGAAAAGGTGCCTCGGGGATTAGGGTTATACTATAACTTTTGGAAGATTTTCCATTTTTTAAATATTGACTGTGCTTCTTATGGCTTTTCTCAAGCATTACTTTATATCAAGTGATGTACAACAATGATTACTTCATAATAGGCCTACACGGCTGTTTGATCCCACATAATTTGTTCGTTTTATTCTGAGAACACCGTAATAACAGTTCCAATTTGGCGACAAATAATTCGGTTCTTATATCAACGCGCACAAAAATAATCCAGGTGTACGCTTGCACTTATGGCCACACGCAAGCGGTTTGGCATGTACGCACGCGTCACACTTATGCGCTGTTGTCTTCATTATATTGGTTTTGCGCAGCAAACCAATATACTGTTATCCTCATTTTCTTATATTAGTCGAGAAACGACTAATATACTGTATTCGTCCTGTTTCTTTCTTCTTCTTCTTTCTTCTTCTTCTTTCTTCTTCTTCTTCCGCCTTGGGACCTGTAGCTCCGTAACCATTGAGCCGATTTGGACCATATTTGGTCATAAGTACCCTTATGTGCACCACTACTCAGGTTGTAAAGCATAAGGGGTCAAAGGTCACACAAGGGTCACTAGGGGTCAAAACGTGATTTTCACTTAAAACGCATTTCCAATTTAGTGAAATGACCTAGGATCGTCAAAATTGGTCCACATATTCCTTTTGACCGTACGCATATATAATAGTTCGGTTTTTTAAATCGAAAAATGTTTGGGGTCGCTAGAGGTCAAAATGTAAAATTTTACTCATTCACTCAAAACCCTACTTGTCAGAGGGAAAATGACTGATGATACTCATAATTAATCAAAAGATTCCTTAAATCAATGTACATATAGGGTGCTTCTCCACTAAAAGTGAAATGTCAAACGGGGTCACTAGGGGTCATTGGACTTTACAGGGGAAAAATATAAGGCATGCTCCGATTTTGACCCGGTTTCTTTTATTTTGTGAGCATTGATGAGACAAGAACAAAAGTCAATCATACCGTTAAGGTCAAAGGTCAAAATAAGGTCCCTAGGGGTCAAAATTTATATTTTCACTCCGCGCACTCAAAATACTACTTGTCCGAGACGAAATGACCGATGATTGTCAGAATTTGTCAAAAGATTTCTCTTATCCATGTTCATATAGGGTGCTTCTCCATTAAAAGTGACATTTCAAACGGGGTCACTAGGGGTCATTGAACTATACAGGTGTAAAACTGAAGACATGCTCTGATTTTGACTGGACTACTTTTTTCTTGTGCGCATTGATAAGCCAAGAAAAAAAGTCAAGTATAAGTTTGGGGTCAAAGGTCAAGAAAAGGTCATTAGGGTTCAAAGTGGGGTTTTTTAACTACTTCAGAGCTGAAATTTATAAAAACAATTATCAAATATAGTACAACTTAAGGTTATTGCCCTTTGACAACATATAGCAAGGTCAAAGGTCAAAGCCCTCGACTAATATCCGTGATCTAAGATCACAATTATCTCTAGTTTCTTCTTTCTTTCTTTCTTCTTTCTTCCAACGCATGCTACTTCTCCTACAGTTTACATGTCACAATCGCCATAATTGGTCAAATGGTTCCTTATGACCATGTGCATATAGGGTCTCCTGCGATTAAAATTCACATGTCATATGGGGTCACTAGGGGTCATTGAACTTTACAGGCATAAAAGTTAAGACATTGTCCGATTTGGACCAAACTTTGACATCTTGTTTGATTTGATGAGCCAAGAAAATAAGTCAATCATTTGAATTAGGTCAAAGGTCAACAAGGGGTCACTAGAGGTCAAAACGTGAATATCCTTAAAAACGCTACTTCTCCTACAGTTTACATGTTACAATCACCATACTTGGTCAAATGATTCCTTATGACCATGTGCATATAGGGTCTCCTGCGATTAAAATTCACATGTCATATGGGATCACTAGGGGTCATTGAACTTTACAGGCATAAAAGTTAAGACATTGTCCGATTTGGACCAAACTTTGACATCTTGTTTGATTTGATGAGCCAAGAAAATAAGTCAACCATTTGAATTAGGTCAAAGGTCAACAAGGGGTCACTAGAGGTCAAAACGGGAATATCCTTAAAAACGCTACTTCTCCTACAGTTTACATGTTACAATCACCATACTTGGTCAAATGATTCCTTATGACCATGTGCATATAGGGTCTCCTGCGATTAAAATTCACATGTCATATGGGGTCACTAGGGGTCATTGAACTTTACAGGCATAAAAGTTAAGACATTGTCCGATTTGGACCAAACTTTGACATCTTGTTTGGTTTGATGAGCCAAGAAAATAAGTCAATCATTTGAATTAGGTCAAAGGTCAACAAGGGGTCACTAGAGGTCAAAACGTGAATATCCTTAAAAACGCTACTCCTCCTACAGTTTACATGTTAAAATCGCCACAATTAGTCAAATGATTCCTTATGACCATGTGCATATAGGGTTTCCTGCGATTAAAATTCACATGTCATATGGGGTCACTAGGGGTCATTGAACTTTACAGGCATAAAAGTTAAGACATTGTCCGATTTGGACCAAACTTTGACATCTTGTTTGGTTTGATGAGCCAAGAAAATAAGTCAATCATTTGAATTAGGTCAAAGGTCAACAAGGGGTCACTAGAGGTCAAAATGTCAATATCCTTAAAAACGCTACTCCTCCTACAGTTTACATGTTACAATCGCCACAATTAGTCAAATGATTCCTTATGACCATGTGCATATAGGGTCTCCTGCTATTAAAATTCACATGTCATATGGGGTCACTAGGGGTCATTGAACTTTACAGGCATAAAAGTTAAGACATTGTCCGATTTTGACTGAACTTTAACATCTTGTTTGGTTTGATGAGCCAAGAAAATAAGTCAACCATTTGAATTAGTTCAAAGGTCAACAAGGGGTCACTAGAGGTCAAAATGTGAATATCCTTAAAAACGCTACTCCTCCTACAGTTTACATGTTACAATCGCCACAATTAGTCAAATGATTCCTTATGACCATGTGCACATAGGGTCTCCTGCTATTAAAATTCACATGTCATATGGGGTCACTAGGGGTCATTGAACTTTACAGGCGTAAAAGTTAAGACATTGTCCGATTTGGACCGGACTTGTTTTATCTTGTTTGGTTTGATGAGCCAAGAAAATATGTCCATCAGTACAATTAGGTCAAAGGTCAACAAGGGGTCACTAGAGGTCAAAATGTGAATATTCAGTTATTTCACGTAAACAGCTATTAAAATTAACATGTCATATGGGGTCACAAGGGGTCAATGACCGCTTGTCAGATTTTCAATGTACATCTGGTGACTAACTAACAATCACTATATCCACGGACAGTCTGACGATTATGAACAACAACTGCAACTACCGTATACAGTCTCGTGGCTAATAAACACTCATTACACCTATCTACAGTGTAGAGGTTAATAAATAAATAGTCAGGAACAACTGGATTTATTTTAAAATTGTATACAATAACACGTTTGTAATCTAAGTCTTTTTATGTTCTATGATTGGCCACGCATTGTATTTTATGTAAGTTATTAACAAGTTTAATTGAAAATAAAACAATTTCTTAATTAAAAAATGCTTCTAGGGTCACTAAGGGTCATTGACCTATTGTAATTAATTAACAAAACCAATATTCGTGCTTCTCGAAGCACAAGTCCTGTCTAGTTTGTGTTCGCGTCCTTCTGTATTCATTCGCCGCTGTAAGCAGGCTTCGCCTGTTTTAGAACTGATCAGACTATAACTATAAATACAGTATGGAAACATTTAGTATACATACCCTATGCCTATGGCACTGGAAGGTATTACTAATTGGTGCTATAATAAGAAACTTCATACAAATTGCTGATACATTGTATATACCATAATTTTAAAGTAAGTTTCAAAAGAGATGGATATTTACAATTCAGTGGTACATTGTACATATGAATTGGTGTGAGGTCATAGGTGCGAAGGATAGGGTGAGATTGAACACAGCATTCTGAAGGCTTTGATAAAATGACTGCTGGAAAGTTCACTTTGACCGGAGTCACAAAACGGGATTAAAGATATGCGATGAAAAAACGCCTTGAGTGAGATAACAGCTTTATAAAATGATAATATTAATCGACCGAGTGCACCAATGACGAGTAGCTGAAGAATAGCGCTACCTCGCTAGTAGCTGAGGCGTAACCCAAAAGAGCACCAAATCGGGGTAAGCTGCTAGGCTAGTAACTGGCGGGTAATTTGCGCTAAATGTTATACCGAACCGGACCCTAGAGTAAGATGGGGCATAACGTTTTATGCCACAAGTCAGTCGATTCTAGCAGTAGCGTAAATTGTTGTGAACATTGGAGAGGATGATTCGCTGATGCGAAAGGACCAATTGCGCTTGCATGCACAGGGGTGTCTATTTGAAGTGGAATGTGACCCCCTCATAAGCTGAAAGATTTTATATTTTTGAAACTCCATTCATGCAATTTGGTGAATAGCCTACTTTTAGTCAAAATTTAGATCAACTCATTTTGCCCATTCAAACACTAATCGCACCGACTTGGTCTTGACCAAAATGTAATAATTGTCCAAGGATTTTAAATAATGACTAAATAAATAAATAAATAAACTTATTATTGTTTTTATTAATTAAAAACTGATTAAGCCAAAGTTTTAACATTATTGTGAGTGGAAGGGTAGAAGAACATTTTTTCATAAAGATTATCGTGCCGTGCGTGGGATCGAACCGGGGTTCTGCGGTTCACAAGCGAAGGACAAGGTATCCACGCCACGGAGGAAGTATTTGTGTTAAGAGATGTGCTATAATTGTATATATCTTTAAACTACTTGTTTCCACCGGGTGTTTGTCATTCGACCGAGTGCACCAATGGCGTGTAGCTGAAGAATAGCGCTACCTCGCTAGTAACTGAGGCGTAACCCAAAATGTTGATAGCGCCAAACCGGGGTAAGCTACTAGGCTAGTAATTTACGCTAAATCTTATATCTGACGGGACCCAAGAGTAAGTTGAAGCATAACATTTTATGCTGTAACTAAATGATAATTTCTGATTTGCCCGATTGGCGATTTCATAGATATGATGATAAATGGGAGATGTCTATCATATATTTCAATATGTATGCATTATTTACTCAATGATACATTTATGACCAATTTATTATAAAATAGTTTAAATCTTTCCACAATGATGCATACAAAATTGTACAAATAATTTCAAATAATCAGTCAACCAACCAATCAATCAAATTAATTAATTAATTTAATTAACATGATATCCAATACTATTGTAATAAACGAATACATAAATAAATAAATGAATAAACACATATGCCTAGTTATATAAATAAAAGAATGAATAATTAAATATTATAGATAAATTAATAAGCACATTAAAAGTAAATAAAAAAGATGAATAAATAATGATACATACATATTTAATAAATCAATTGATTAATGATAAATAAATACTAAAAGTTTGTCAATACCTGGGCCATTGTATTAAATTATTTCATTAATTCACCATCATGTTTCGAACCCGTTTTTTCCGTTTAACAAACACAGGATCTTAGTAGCACGCCACAGAGATTGGACAACAGAAGTGACATCATATTATTAATAAACCATTGAATTATTCAATTACACAAAACAGATTTTGAAAAAGCGGTAAACAACTTCGAAATTTTGGCCACACATATGGCATCATTTTGTCCGGAACGTGGGTCGACTCAACGTGATTCTTTATTTACACTCACTTATGACCTAGCGAGTGACGACACATTTTACCATTCACGTCAGAATTTTACAGTAAAGTATAGGTTAACACTTGGCATATGCGACAATTAATTTTATAAGGGGACGATGCTGATTAATGTGGATATTTACCTCGCTAGTTACTATTCTGGTGTTACTCGCCAGTTATGCTATCAGAATTACATCGTTAGTTATAGTTACGCTACAGTTAGGGCATAACTATTAGGGAGGTAGCTTACCTCCCTATTATGTAACGCCAGTTTGGTGCACTCGGCCGATTAACTTGTGTTTTTTTGGTGCAATATTTGTATGTGCCCCTCGCCCAAAATGTGTTTGTAATGTCATATGATAGTCTTTATTTTTGAAAAAGCGATAAACAACTTCGAAATTTTTGGTTAAAAAACCATTTTTGGTCCGGAACGCAGGCCGACTCAACGTGATTCTTTATGTACACTCACCTATGACGTGGTAAGTGACGACACATTTTAAATATTACGGTGGACCATTCACGTCAGAATTTTACAATAAACTTTAGATTTACACACGGCATATGCGCCAATTAATTTGGTAAGGGGACGATGCTGATTAATGTGGATATTTACCTCGCTAGTTACTATTCTGGTGTTACTCGCCAATATGCTCTAATGAGAACTACATCGTTAGTAAGTTACGCTACAGTTAGAGCATAACTACTAGGGAGGTAGCATACCTCCCTATTAAGTTACGCTAGTTTGGTGCACTTGGCCGATTAGCATGTAATCCACTCGGATAGTAGCAGGGGGATACCATGTATCGCAAGTCTGCTGCTGTCAATGTTTGATAGGTTAGCTTAGTCAATTCTAAATAATGATTCGTTTGATTTCCTAACGGACATTTATTTGTGTTTATTATGTATCAATTTTATGCTAATTCTTTTATTCCCCCTTGCTAAATGGGGCATCCCAGGGAAATTGCGCTTACCTCGATCACAATAAACCCCAGCATCGGCATTATGTGCGCAGTTATGAACACCCCAACCTTTCTGTGAGCAGGCAGATAGAGTCATCTCACCACCTATGCATCCTATATCATCCATCCATATTGGTCCAGTTCCTTCTCCAAATTTCGCGTACCATGCGTATCCATGATTGCCGGGCGGGAATCCTAGTTGACGACACACGACATCGGCTTCACGGTAGTCCCAGCTATCGTCACATACGGTACCCCATTGGCCGTCATGGAAGATCTCCACTCGACCATACACGTCAGTACCGCCCATCAATCGCAAAGCACCTTCGGTACCTTTATGAAATTGTGCGGTAAAATGCATTACATGTAGAGTAACGGTAAAGGTAGCCAAGGAAGGGTACGGTTTTTGGACGATTCCTTTTAAATCACATATCATTGGCTCAGAATAAAACGAAAAACATAATTATTGTATATTTTAACTTTCAAGTGAACCATAACATATAATAATAACATGGTTTTAAATTCATCCAAACCCATCTCCTCTTAAATATTCTTAAATATGTGTTGTGGTGGTGTTTGATCGTGAGATATTTAGGGCCTGCACTTTTAAACGTACCATCTCCGTCCAATGCATCAATATCGTCTTGGTTTAGAATTTCATGTGGGGGCTGTTCAAAATTAAAAAAACACATAACAGTTAATGTCCTGTTTACAATAGAAAGTTGACTGATGAACATCATTCTTAGTGGAAAGAGATTTAATTATGTGAAAGGGATATTAATTCGCATGTTATCCACCATATTTCAATTTCATTATCATTCGAGAAATGAAATAAGAAGCAATTTGTGAACCCATTTTCAGACATAGCCGAAGACTTTTTGCAAAGGCACTTTGGAGATACCTCAGGGATATCGTTAAATGACGTATGCGCAGCTCAACTATTAAGTTTGTTGCGCATACGTCACGATTCTAGCAATATCCCTGAAGTATCTCCTAAGGGGCCATATCCAAACTCTCAAGTGATTTTATAGCGTTTTTATACCGATTTTAACCCGGTATTAAAACGGTATTTTTTTCTATTGTTAAAAGCATCGGAAAAAGATCGGTGATTAACTAGAGCCGCCTCTCTCCCCCCTCTCTACTTATCTGGCGTTAACAATAGAACTATTGTAGTACTCTCGATGGCTCAATTAGTGAAGCAGACAGATGAAAGCGCGAGGAAGGTTGTGTTATTAAGCTGACCAATGCTCTAGTTAATCACCGATCTTTTTCCGATGCTTTTAACAATAGAAAAAATACCGTTTTAATACCGGGGTAAAATTGGTATAAAAACGCTATAAAATCACTTGAGAGTTTGGATATGGCCCCTAAGTGCCCTTGCAAAAAGTCTTCTGCTACGTTTGATAATTAATTTGCTTCTTATTTCATTTCTCGAATGATAATGAAACTGAAATAAGGTGGATAACATGTGATAATCCCCTTCACATAATTAAAACTCTTCCCACCGGGAATATTGTCCATTAACATTGCGATTTATGCAGAAGTCTTTAAGGAACGCTGCTTCGCATTGTTAATACGATATTACATCAAAATGAACCATGCTTCCATCAAACTAACATTAGCTCTTCATAGAACCTTCATCCTATATGAGGCAGCCAGTTGCAGCACTCGTTGTAGTCAATTTCACGGCCCTCATGGTGGTGGTTCAATGGCGCCGTGATCTGTATGAAATGGCGCCCTATAAATACCTTGTATCTATCTATCTATATATCTATCAATCTTTGCATAACGTTCATGTTTAAGACAACCAAACACAGTGAAATTACAACTGGATGAATTTGGCGTCTCTCAAAATGTGAGTTTTCAAAGTAAATCTATTGTTTATAGATCGAATATCGAGGTACTCTCTTTAAGCTATTATCCATACTCGCAGACTGCGGCGGTCGTATGCATGGTCGGTCGTGAATTTTGAATTCCCATGAATTTGAACGTAATTTTGATTATTTTGATGTTATGATTCAAAAATAGTTGAAACTAAATTATTCCATCCTAAAACCAAATAGAAATACTTCAACTGGGATTAAAACGGTTTGAAACATATGTGAAACCATAGAATTTTATTTACGAACGAAAAAACACACTCGCAAAGTAAAAACTGTCGGGTTAACCTGACAAATTATTTTTAAAATTTCGTTTCGAAGTAAATGGGAAATGTATTGCTCTGTAACTCGGAAGCCTTTCTTCTTGCGTGTTCATACAATTATTTTGACCATAGGATTTAGAGGAAAAGTGTAAGATACAGAGCATTAAATGAAGAAGATCGCATAGTATGCCTTTATACCAATACGAAATGCAGATTTGTGCAAAGGATGACCTTCATTCATCATCTGTAATAGAGCGCTCGTTGAAAAAACCCAAAACATCTCATGACATTTATATATAGATTCCGACAAACTAGCGTAATTTAACAATGACCGTATAAAAGACTCAGACAGACTAGCGTATTTAACAAAGACCGTAAAAAAGATACACGGTCCTGAACCTAGTCCCTCTTTGCCATCATGGCAAAGGATTACACTGCACCACAGAGACTATGTTGACGTGAACGAGCGCTAATATAAGTCTTTGTTGAGATTCTCGCGTGGCCGAAATATACATGTATGTAGTTAATATGATATAGACATACAGGTATTGGTCTTTATGAATGATATTAGAAGATCTATCGCTAGCGAAATTGAGTTAAATCCACGCAGGGATCGAGCAAAGGATACAAGCCGAGTAAGCGAAATGAATTAATATTATATAGAATCGGACGGCTTACAAAGACCTTACAAATAAATACAGTCTCGAACCCTATAATTTAGTTTAATTTATATTTTGAACTCAGTTTCAAAGGAGTTTGAAAAACATGAAAATACTTACCTGGTGTTTGGTCTTGAACGATACATCCTTAAGTCGAGATGTGCTAACATGGCTGCATTCCATGAATATTAACACAACGGTTGTAATCCACGTATACTTCATGATTCTCTATAATAACACTGCCTTGCCTCGGAATTGAAATTATATATATATACATATATATATAATTAAACAAATATTCCTAATCATTTCTATGAGTTAAATATTATAGTAATTATCTAATTCATAGACATCATTATCAAAAGCATTGTTTTATTATTATTATCTATAGGCGATATTGGGTTGACACAAACTCTTCAAATGCAATTATGGCTGTATTATATATGGGAATGTGCAGGTGATGTGCAGATCGCTGCGCATATTGTAATATTTGTTCAAAATGCTGCGTCACCAAGAGTCACTCCACAGTTTTGGATATTGTCGTCCAATCAGGTTTAACAATTGCAATCAGATGTCTCATACGTAAAAGCGCAATTTTGTCTGGCTGAAATTGGAAAAGAGGAGGATAAGTCTCAAGATAGATCACAATCGTATCCAGGGCGTAACTGAAGTCATTTGCAACAGGGGGTAGGCAAAACTGTTGCGAGTGAGTTTCTTGTTTTAAGGTAGATCTTCCTGGTTTGAAACTTAAAAGAGATTGTTTACGGCACAACCTTTTACATTTTCAGCCCAATAAAAGCCGTCAGAGGCAGGCTCCCCTTGTACATCTGATGTTACGCCACTGAACATAGAGGGCGCTCTATAAAAAATACAGTGCATTTGTGAATACACTTTAGTATTTTATCTACATGTAATAGGACGGTACAGCGTGTCCCCAAAAATAGGTCAAGCCAATAGTTTTGTATTTTAAACTAATTAAAATATCCAACACACACTTTTTGAGATACACGACGTTGAAGGGATACACATGCCAGAAACCATTTCCCCCAAGTTATGGGAAAACCAACCATACAATGTATTAAAGAGCTTTATGCAGGGGGTGTGAACTTTTAAAGGACTCTTAAAATAAAGTGCTTTTAAAAGTAATGGTTCTCGTCAGCTAAATGTTACATTAGTGCATAGATCCTGATTCGTGTCATCAATGTTTCTGGGAGGTTACGGATAATATTTGTTAGCTAGCTCCTACTTAAAATGAAAACCTAACTTGATGCACTTATTGATGGCTGTCTTCCAGTCAAATTTGGTAAATGGTTTTCAACCTGCTTACACATCCGTTTCTCTGAATTATTGCTCAAATTTCAAAGACTTATGTCAGGTATACCCTTTCTGATTCTTAAACCCTAACCCTAACCCTAACCCTAACCCTATGGAGAGCAGGTTTGTTTTACTTCCAAAGTCACTTGCTCTCCCATATTGGACCCATTTTTAGGACACGCTATTTGAAGATAATGTTTTGATCCGTCAGCAGAGACCGGTGATATAATAACATTGCAGAAAAACCAGGTGAACAAAACACGTCAGATGAAACATGCGTTAATTGTGTAGAATTGTGCAGCTGACAAAAGTGATTATCTTGTTTTCTACATGTTAAGATATCATACTATTGACACTAAAAGCGTTAATAATTAATTTTGATGATTGCAAAGAAAATATCTATAGTGGAGAATAAAACACCTGTCAAATGATTGCATTCAATTGTACCATTATTATCATCATATTTCCATCAATAATATGCAACGTTCTTACACAAGATTTCAGATACATGATGCAACCGTAGTTTATTGACCTAATTGTATATTCTTAATTTGACACACATAAACATTAACATAAGTTTGTATTACAGTTTTTCGACGGCCTGCTAGGAAAACTAAGTTGGTGACCGGAAGTTGAAGACGGCCTCTGCCCTCTGACATCCAACAAATTTGTCGTGGGATGCTCGCGGCGGTAATTGGTGTATTCTTTCATTTGTCTGCAACCAGAACGGTCACCCTTTCGGAAACAAATATATTTGGCTTTTGCTTCAGTTTGGATCATCTCATCGCTACGAACTTTTGTTTTCTTTTACACCAGCTAGCTACGTCGCCGTCCTGTGTAACTGTTCCAGGGTTTGTACATCGCAACCAAATACTAACGTTTTTTTCTACACCGAAGTACTGCTATTTTGTATAAGTTGCCATTGGTTTGCCGTTTACAATTTCGTTATTGTATTTGTCTTCAACACTATTATGCGAAATAAGTAAAAATCACGTTAAAATGATTGAGGAATAATATAATCAGTAAATCTAGTGACAAATATGATTCAAAATTCCGTAATCAAAAATGTATCGTCTCTTAATTAGTACATTAACCTCACCAAGAATAAATAAAAATTCACTCGTATTTTAGGTCTCAGATGTATACCATTACCAGTATCGTTAAATACTAGAAAATAAAAGTTCCCAGTATCGAGCGATACTGTGACATTTGTAGGTTCCATTATCGGGCGATACTGGTACACGTGCTACCAGTAGTGATCTGTCCCAGTGTCGGGCGATATTGGTTCATAATTGTGTTCCAGAATTTGGGCGATACTGGACCATTTTATATGTGTTGGTATCGAACAATGCTGGAACACTGACTTTGTGCCAGTATCGAACGATACTGAGTGTTCCAGTATTGGTCGATACTAGTATAGCCTACAGTCAATAATCTTTTCATGTGACTGGTTACATTGGTGTTATTGTACGTATGGTGATGTAAAGTCTTACGTTGGCGACTATCTTTAATTACGTATAAGTGTCTTGTACGTATGAGCCACCCGTACTAGTTTGGCAGTGCGATCTTATAATCCTGGTTCAAAGCTTGAGCGGTTCGATTGAATACGGCTGAATACATATATATTAAAAAAAAATTAAGCAAGTGTACAATTTGTCCTTTTCATAATTATGTTTATTCCGACAAATCGGACGACCTTGTTTAATTTCTTTCTATCCCTTTTTTAAAAGACAGCCCTAAAGTTGACAGCTTCTATATAATATGAAATGTACTCTTTTTAATAAAAAATCCAAATAATGATGTGTATTTAAAACATATTAAACCCGTTCTAATTTTGTTTTGTGCACATGGACCAGGGAAGTGTGTACAACGCTTATGGATGAGGGAACCACAAAGAAATTGGTATAATGCAACTCATTAAAGAAGCTCCTTCTGATTATCTTGTCTTTATAGACGTTATTCGTAATTACCGCACTTACGTCAAAAGAGGGCCGTGCTATCCAACCGAGCATGCTCAGAGCAATTAGTTCTCTGAAAACGAGGCTAGGGATGTAGCCGAGACGAGAGTGATGTAGTTTTTCAATGTTGTGAACTTTGCACTAATCATAACATTCGTCATACTTCTGAGCTGTTCAATATTTGACTTTATTACATTCGTGAAATAAACTTGAACGCATAAACTGTCTATTCCACTAGTTTGAAATTAAATGTTTGCTGGTAACCGACACTATATAGGAAGATGTAGAAGTTCACAGTTCATTGTTATATTGCAGTAAAAGTACGAGATTGTATGTTTATCGGCGTGACATCTAGTATCACAACAAATAACGTTGAATGAGGTGAAAAGAGAAACGTTGTGACATTTTTGGGACACCTCCCTACTGAAGAAAATGACCGCCCCTTACCTTGGTCTAAAACTTATGTTTTTCAAGAAAAAGGGTACTTTTTTAAAAATCCTGTCGATGTTTTGAACCACCACTTCCATAAAAATACCAAATAAACGGTCAATTCAGCCGTTTTATGAGGTAGCAAAACCTCTAATCGTCCAGGAATTGAAACCCCTAAAATGCTTAAATTTTTGTTACACCCAGTAGTGTGTTTTTATGAAACTGGCGTCATCTGGTCAATGTATATAGCTAAGCAATTTATTATAATAACTCCTTTGGTAACGTACGTATTTTATCGGTCATCATCCATTTGGTAGTGATTTTCTCGACCGCGTATTAGAAACCGTTATTTTCGTTACATTGTGAACGAATTTGCCAACACTATACATTTACCGATCCCGAAATGCACTTCGTTAAAGAAGATACATTTTTCCCCGTAAGTATAAATCACGTGATAACCATGCTTCGCGAAAAAATTGCGTATTTTATGGAAAGAAGAGACCTTTATAGTTCAATTAGTTCCAAATTGGCGAGACATATTCGGTTTTTATCTTTTCGCGCGCAAAAGTAATCCAAGCGTACGCCCGCGATAAGGCCACATGCACGCGGTACTGGTCTCACGCGTTGTTAATCTAGTTTATTCTCCCACAAAATGAAATTAATCGACTGATAATCAAGCAAACTGTGGCAAGTTTGGTAAACCTACCGCGTTTTTCGCCATTCTAATGGGATTAACACACAGTAAAATTTGTTTTTGCTAAAATGGTCCTTATTATCACATTAATTGTCACTTTCCTGAGAAATCATTAGTATTTAGTAGAATTAGTAATTTATAGTCTGATACCGAGTTGTCAAATGAAAATTTAAATCTGAATACAAGCATCGCCTGGTTACAGACCAAGAAGGCAAGAAGTCGTCAAGAAGCGGAGACATGTGTCAGAGCCGAATTGACAGGCTACACCGCAACAGGGTAATGGTTAGAAGAGCTGTTCGCAACATGTTAGACAGGGCACACACACGTCTTCAGCAAAATGGTGGCCATGTCGAAGGAAGGTTTCTTTAAAAATGCTTAATATCAGCAAACAACTAAATTATTCATATTTTAAATTAAAAGGAAGCTAACATTTTATTTTATGTCTTAAAAATAACACCTTTAGCACAAGACCATAACTCATACCGTATAAATTGTGAACCTTATGCTAAAGGCAAAATGTTAATGACTTTTCAGTGCAGTTATCAAGAAACAAAGTGTCTTCAGAACAATTAATTTGTGCAATATATTTATTGTGTTATGTATTATTTATTTCTATAATGTTTTACCACCTTTGGCTCATTTAATATACCAGGAACCTGTAATAAATTACATGTACAACAATGCCTTGGTCGATTATTTTCATTTTGGGGTAGAATTTTCATTTTTGGGGTAGAATAATTAAGCTTAACAACGCTTTATACAGACATCAAGAATGTTATGGTTCAATGCACGCATCAAGGTCAAATGGCCGTTTCAAATCATGCACAATTATTTTTGATTCACCCTGTATTTGCCTTCATGTGCGCCCGCGCCCGTCTGTATTCTTTCGTTGCTGTAAGGCGCCTTCGTCAATTTTGAACTGATCAAACTAGAGTGACTTTTTTGGAGGGGGGGGGGCGGGGGGGGGGGGGGGGGGGGGGTAGGGGTAACCCCCTCCCATAGTAAACAGTGTTGCAAAAACGTCTCAGGAGATCGAGGGTTAAGGGGCGGTCATTTTCTTCGGTAGGGTGTCCCAAAAATATCACTCATCGTCGTCATTTTTTCATGCCCCCCCCCTCTAAACGAAAGCGAATAATTGTATGATAAGATGGTGATTATTTTATGATCCCCACACGCAAATCAAATGATTAATTAATATAAGTTCTATAGTCACTGTCAAATTGGTATGGACGAAATACAAGGTATTTCACACGATTGTGTTTTGTTGTTGTTCACGGAGCTGCATCCAGATGCAAAATGCAGTGGTTTTTTCTTCTTGGACCACCCTATTACAATTGTATTAATGTCATAACCCTCTTTTTCTTTGTAGAAAAAACTATAACCCCCGGGATAATTGGGACCGCCAAATACCAAAGAAAATGACAGCCCCTAAAAACCATTTTCAAGAGTATATCTTTGAGTGGACTATACTCAAATATTAAATATTAGATCAGATGAAACAAGAACTGTCTTTAAAAAAGACATCGAGGTTTCTCAACGTTTTCCCTTCATTTAACTCTTTATTTCTTTTTCTGTTCGTGCACCATAAATTATAAAAATAAAAGTGAATAAACAGATAAATAAATAAATAAATATACTCATGAATAAATGGAATAAATGAATCAATAGGTGAATGAATAAATAATAAATAAATTTAATTAATTATAATTTATTAAATACAAAATGATTAATTAATATCATTAAATAAATGAATACATTAATATTTTTTTTATAGATTTATAAATAAATTATCATTAATTGATTATTAGCAAAACTAGGTATCGTGACTCGAAACTGGTTTATTTATTCCAAAATATGACGTCATATTTGGATTTCTGAGGTAATTTCCTTTCCAAAAATGTATACATTCATATAGGCCTACATTGAATCAATATAACAGATGTTACGATAAAAACAAATCACTATAAAACTTCCTTGTGCCCCCTCCCTTAGTTATAGTTGACTAAATGAATATATAAATGAATAAATCGATCAATCAATCAGTTAAAATAATTAATTTAAAAATTCATTCATTCATTTGACTTAATTACTTACAAATTAATTAATTAATTAGATAATTATAATTAATTAATTAGATAATTAACAAGTTAAGTTAACTTGATGTTTTTCTATTCTACACAAAGGGTGTTAAGACTTTCCACGCGGCAGTGGGTTGCAGATGACAGTTCTAAAATTTCACAAAATGTTACAAATTGTCATGTCCCACTTATTTTTATTAGAACACCATAATTTTGTAATCACCATAGGAAATCCATTTAATATATGTACAAATATGCCTAGTGTAGTTCAGTACCCCTTGAGCTGAACTTTGACAGTTAGGAAAAGTTTCTGAAAAATCTGTTTCGTACATGGTAAAACTAGTAATAGCAGTATATAATGTGTTACTAAAGGCCTGGGGAGGTCTGTGAAAAGACCGTATTCAAATCACACGGGTATTTCATGGATTTCATCTTGCTGCGAATAGAACATCAGTTGGCCCCAATTACCATGTCAGTAAACACTATATCTTTGGGCGATAAATAGGGAGGGCCAAGGGTTACTAATTCTTAAATAACAATAGAGAGTGTTTTCGTCCAAAGCACTTAAATGTGCATTAACAATAATTCATGGCTTCTAATTTGCTGACTTTTGCTTATTATACGCGGGACCGCGAAAAAATATTACTATCAATGAGGCTTCAGGAGGGGGGGGGGGGGGGGGGGGGGGGTGATCGCTAACCAATATTTGAGTCGTCTCGGTCGAAAATGGCGCATTGTCGGTTATCGATATGTGTTGTTATACTACCTCAACCCGCCCCCCTCCAACCCCCCCCCCCCCCCCCCCCCCCCCCCCCCATGACGGTCTTAAGTTCTTGACTCGGAGGCAATTCGCAAATGTTGACTTTCTTGTACAGTCCTTGTCGGTTCACTTTCATTTTTCGCCCCCACCCCAAATATGAAAAACCTAGCTACGCAACTGTTATCCAGAAGTAAGCCAATGAAATCGCAAGAATTGCACAAAGAAACTCTTATACTTATTATCTGAGACTAGTAGTAGGCATAGCACAATGCACACACACAGAGTCTGCCACTGGGAGTATAACACCAGTGAACAACAACATATGAAGAGCTGTGTTGCATAAAGCCCTACATACACTTCTACCTGTTACTCATTTTGCATTATTGAATGGATGGCTTTTCACAATGTGGAATGTTGTTTGTATTGTTGCCTCAATTGGCGTGCATGGATGAACTAATCCAAGTCATGAAGACAGCCATGGAATATTTGGATTAATTAATCATGCAAAATGAGTAACATGTAGGAGTGGTCTGTAAGCCCTTATTCAAAACAATCTTTTCATATAATGTATGCAGCTCCACTTTGAAAAACACCCCTATATAAAATTAATTATCCTCACAGTAGGCACTCCATGTAGGGCAGTGAACTTGCCATATATGGGTAGTCATGACCTTGGACTATATAACCTTGATCCAGGTATAAATACTTATCATCCGGTTTTTTAGTTATGACTGTTTTTACCAATTTTCGAAATTTGCTCTGAACTTGAATATATTGGGCCAATTTAAATAAACCTAACCTGAGATATTGTACTAAACACTTTAATCCATTTAGTGATATGCTCAGATTTTGCATCCTTTGAGTGCCTACTGTGAGGAAAAGACTGAGAATTTAAATATGGGTATTTAAGAAATGGAAAAGCTTGTTTAATTTCTAAATCCATCAATATTTGTCAATCAAATTGGGTATACATGTTATATATCTATTACCGATCACTCTTATGATGGGAAAAAAATTGTCGGACATTGCTCATTTGCATATTAATGACTTGAATAGATAATTAGCTAATTTGCATATTTAATGAGCTTATGAAACTAAATTATAGTTTAAAAGATTGGGTATCGTACAGTTAGCCATAATACCAAGTTTGATTGCAATACACCATCTGGATTTATAACATTTACGCATATTAATTAGCTGGACTTAGTCACTTTTTTGATTGCGGTCAGTAAAACTGGTCAAAATGACCAATTTCACTAGCTTATTTTAGCTTAATGCAATATAATTTTACCATATTTTTTAATTTAACATGGTATATAGATATTCAATTGTTAAAGAAATATGTGTAAATGGTGTTTTGAATGTTACATTATTAACAAATTGAGCTCTCTAAATCCTGATAAATTATATTTGTGGGCATTGTTACTGTTTTTGGCAGGTTTTCGGCCATTTTCCGAATATCTCAAAACACCGTACCACAAGAATGCATTGACCGATTGTCATAATTCTTTTTGGAAAATAAATCTTTCATTGCAATCTTTCATTTGAATCCAATTTTGTACATGTCTCAATCATTTGAATGTTATGTGTGCTATGCCTACTAGTAGGCCATGTACCGACAAAGATATCTCTGTTGGTATAATCAATCCAGATTTACATTGAAAACAAACGGAATTAAATTATCAATCAATTACATTGTGTAATGCTTTATTCTCAAATATGCCGTAAATGCACTACATAGGCCTACATGTATATATATCATGTGATGATAATGAAATAATTATGTCACAATTCTTACTAAACGACATGATATTAAATTGTACATTCATTTAAGGGTAGTGGCAATCATTTGAATGTTATTTATTGACAACAACCTATTTTATTATCTTTAGAATTTATATACGGATAATTTAAATTTGCCCCACTGGGCTGCAACGCCAGCACAGGGCTATGAGGACTGAAAGAGCCTGTCTTACGGTAAGGCTATACGAATTCATATAGCTTGGTGCCGAATCAATATAGCGTGGTGCCGAGTCAGGGTGAAGCCCGTTGAGGCGGCCCTGTCGCCCCTAGCCAGTGCGGTTGTGCCGCCATTGGGTGGGTGGGTTGGGTAAGTAATAACAGAGCTTACAAACCGAACCAGGAGGCTTTGGTGGAGCCAAGATGAATGATGATAAGGTGACTGTAGGAGATCCTCTTACAGGAGGAGCACCCCTAGCTGCAGGTATACCCGGTTATGCCAATTTATTTACTTAAGAATTTATATACGGATAATTCAAATTTGCCCGACAGGGATGCAACGCCAGCACAGGGCTTTGAAGCTTGAAAGAGCCTGTCTTACGGTAAGGGTATACGAATGTATATAGCTTGGTGCCGAATGTATATAGCGTGGTGCCGAGACAGGGTGAAGCCCGTTGAGGCCCAAAATGGCCATCAAGCGCTGTAACTTTTGAACTAATAATGTGATATAATATAAAAGTAGACATATATTTGTAAATGAAATGAGTCAAAGTATCCATTTTTGGTATCAAATTTCACTAAAAATGCATTAAAAGAAGATTTTTTTGGCTCAAAATTTTCGATGAACGTTACGAAATCAGTTTTTTAGTTAAAAAATGCCAACATTGAACACAAAAATCATCTAAATACAATTCTCTAGGATCGGGTTTTTTGTTAACATAAAAACTTATATAAAAAATGTTATGTCTTAGAGAAGTGTCTTTAGATAATTTGCGTGCAATTTCGGCATTTTTTTAAAACAAAAACGGATTTTGTAACATTCACCGAAAATGTTTAGCAAACAAAGGTCTATTTTGGGTCAAATTCTTTTTTAAATGCATTATTAGTGATATTTGCTACCAAAAATGGATTATCTGACTGAATTGGTTACGTTCACCGAAAATGTTTAGCCAAAAAGTTATTTTGGGGGTCAATTAAAAAAAAAATGCATTTTTAGTCAAATTTGATACCAAAAAATGAATTATCTGACTCATTTCATTTACACAAAAGTATACTGTTATTATACATCACATTATTATTTCAAAAGTTACAGCGCTTGATAAATGTTAGGGTCCATATCCAAACTCTCAGTGATTTTAAAGCATTTTTCTACCGATTTTACAACGGTATTCCAACGGTATTTCGTTCTATTGTTAAAAGCATCGGAAAAAGATCGGTGATTAACTAGAGACTCTCTACTTATCTGGCGTTAACAATAGAACTATTGTAGTACTCTCGATGGCTCAATTAGAAATACTATAAGCTTTTTAAATCCGATCGTAAAATGTTTACGTTCACCGCCGATCAATGTATCTGGTCGTCTAGAAATATGAATTAAGCTACCGCTCCATCACGAGTGTAGCATGTCGTTTACTCTCACTCTATTCATCTATTGTTCGGCGCAGTATTGCCAAGATCTTGTGAAAGTAGCCCATTTCCCCCTTCATTCCATTGAAATCAATGCTGAAAACATTTTGGCGATAGGTCACGTAACAGAAGTATAAAGCCTGCGTTTGGGGGGAAATTGGCACGGTGCCAAGAAGGGATGATTTCTCGGAAAAGAGAACAAAGGGAGAGGGGTGACCCCGTTTCTTGGAAACAACAACAACAACAACAACAACAATAACAATGGAACCAAATTGGCACTCACCCAAATATGGATGAGAGCTGGGTTTCTCGGAAAGAGAAGAATAGATTGGGGATACCAAAAACAAACATGAAAACAATAACAACAAACAACAAGTTTTACGATAAAAGCTAGGGTTAACGGGTTTACAAAGTTCATGCTTAGTACAGAAATCAAAGAGAGAGGAGAAGTCAAGTACTTGTCAGAGAATGGCTGTAAACGGGAGTTCAGATGGTAATTGTGACGCGTCTACGAAATCGCAAGTTCAAGATATTGCGTCAGGATTAGTTAGGTACAGAAAACTTTTGAAATCTTGGAACTTTTGGAGTCCGGAGGATCCTATATCTAAACACATGGAGAATTTTATAGAGGAAAATCTATGGGAGTGTAAAAAAGCAGGAGATGCTAAGAAGCCGATTACATCGGTAGAAATATGTGCTGATAGAGACTTGATCATCATAGATGATGATGATGATGATAATGATGATGATGATGATGATGATGATGATGATGATGATGATGATGATGATGTGGTGAAAAAACCCGAAGGCGTCGACGATTGTGGGTGTTTACAACCTCCTGGAACCGATAGTACTCCTACGGATCAAAAACCTCCATTGACAGCTGTGTTAGGCGATGCACCTAGAAAACCATTCGCGCATTTTCCATGGCTTTACCAACGTCCCAAGAGATTATTTGAGCAGAAAACGACTGACGCAGATTGGGAGAAAGTGTATAACATGGGGTATGATAAATGTGTGAGGGTAACCCAATTCAGAGGGCGAAAGAGTGTGCACATCAGGCAGTTTTACAACGACAAATACAATCGTATTCTTCCAACACAGACAGAACTTATACTTAACCCTGATGAATGGAACAATTTGACTCTTATAGTGACGGATGTGAATGAAGCTCTCCAATTATAATTAAGACGAATCAAGATGGGTTACATCTCCCAAATGTACTTAACAATAACACCAACAACATATTTTGATCATAGTTTGAGAGGAATCGATACAGGCAACAATAATATAATTTGCACGGGATCGGAGGCAACATCATTCACATTGCCTGAGACATAGCTAAAAAATAATGTCTGTGGATGACTAAGTCGCAATCTTGTTGAAGAATAAATCAATCTGTATTTACGGAAAGAATTAAACGTTATTTGTCTGAGTGTGATTCGTGTACATCTGGGCTGTTTAATTTATCCTAATATGGGTCTTTAGTGACGAATATTTTACTTAGGTACTTAGGCCACCAATGTTTTACTTACTATAAAATTGTTTTTGTTGAGAAAACTTTATGAAATGATGACCTCAAAATCCAATCGAGTACATAACCTTGTAAAATGTGCGTGTATTCCGGGGTTAAAGCTAGGAGATGGCGAACCAAAGACAGCGTGACGCCCGCACTCGACCCCCATAACGCCCGTGACGCCCGCACACGATGCATTTGACGCCCGCACATGACGCCCGTGACGCCCGCACTCGACCCTATGACGCCCGTGACGCCCGCACACGATGCATTTGACGCCCGTGACGCCCACACTCGACGCATTCCATAAATCCTGGTCATCTCCGAAGTATAAACTGATTGGTTCAAACTTATTCCAATGTTCCATTTATTGTAGCATAGTAAATACATATAAAGTAAGTTCAATCTGTATTTCTGTCATAATGACCAAATACTCCAAACCTTAAGCATGTACGCCAATCCTAGTCCACTTAATCGATGTACACTCTGCAATAAAAGTTTCACGAGATACTACGATCTTAAAAGGCATCTTAAAAACATTCACTCTCAAGACGATTTTGAGATGAATAAAAACTCTGAGACGGGTGATGGTGAATCCATGCGGTCTGAAAATTCTGATTCGGACCGGGAAACTATTGATATGGAATCGGAGATAGGGGACGAAGATGAGGACGAATCTATGGAGTCGGAGACAGACGAAAGCGAGGAAGAACCTAGTTCCGAACTTGAAGATAATATAGCGTTTCAAGAATGGTTGGAAACAGCCCAAGAGACCACACATGACACGTGGACTGTGAAATATGATAAATATGTTAATGAGGGAATGAGCGAAGACGATGCGAAGGATAAGGCCAATGCAAAAACCTTGTGGGCAGTCAAGAGAAGTTTCTTCAACATTTATATGGAATTTTTGTCCAGTTATATACATTTGAAAGATGACGAAACGCATCTGGAGATTGTAGAAAATCTTGAAGAGAGATTGGATAAAGGCATGGATATTAACAGAGCCTTAAACAGAGTGGTACCTAAATATTGGTTCAAGTTTAATGCTTTGTTTCATCAAGATGATGAAGACGAGGATGACGAAGAAGAGGAAAATGAAAAAGACAATGACGATTGAATTCTTCATAGACTTTAAAGGTTCATTCAATACCTGTTAGGTTAAATCGTATAGAGTATAATTTGGATAGAAATGTTCTAAGGGGTTAAAAATATGAAGCAGAGAGGGCCTAATTCAGCAAAATGAAACTAATGGGAAAACTTGCGTCGGGAGGATGAGGCTTTTGACTTTCTGATCTATTTATGGGTCTTTTAACAAAGCACCCTTCTTTAAAGATTCGCGATCATATTGTATAGATTACTCATAAATCCATGTCCTGTGCCCTCTGAGTCGGCAGACAGCTTAATGGCTTAAATAGCCTTGAATAAAATGTAAGGTCATCAAACTAGTGACCTGAAAAAGAAATGTTGTGTTTGTGTGTTGTCTTTTATCTTGTCTTGAGAAAATTGATTACCCTATCAATCGGACCTATTGATTATTGATTCAGTGTGACCTTAAATACCCCAGACCATAACCTGTATAAAGCAATGAATAGGGGTATTGATTATTGATTCAATACTCGATGTAAACATGGAATTCCATGATGTAAACCATCATGGTGTTTAACCAGATGCAGGTTTTCGCAATTCTGTATATATTATAAGGACTAGGATTTTTACAGAGTATACAGACCTCCGGTGCAATAGATGGATTTATTCGTAGAATCATGGAATAATACCAAATTGCGCTTGGTTTCTGGTACTCGAATCAGCGTAGTGAGTAAATACCATCCTGTAGAGATAAGAGTCGTAACAATTCATTGATACTACTAGTACTACTACTACTACTACGGTACTACAACCATTATATCCGTTGGAATTATATCTGTCTTTGGTTCGCCATCTCCTAGCTTTAACCCCGGAATACACGCACATTTTACAAGGTTATGTACTCGATTGGATTTTGAGGTCATCATTTCATAAAGTTTTCTCAACAAAAACAATTTTATAGTAAGTAAAACATTGGTGGCCTAAGTACCTAAGTAAAATATTCGTCACTAAAGACCCATATTAGGATAAATTAAACAGCCCAGATGTACACGAATCACACTCAGACAAATAACGTTTAATTCTTTCCGTAAATACAGATTGATTTATTCTTCAACAAGATTGCGACTAATAGTCATCCACAGACATTCTTTTTTAGCTATGTCTCAGGCAATGTGAATGATGTTGCCTCCGATCCCGTGCAAATTATATTATTGTTGCCTGTATCGATTCCTCTCAAACTATGATCAAAATATGTTGTTGGTGTTATTGTTAAGTACATTTGGGAGATGTATGTTGGAAGAATACGATTGTATTTGTCGTTGTAAAACTGCCTGATGTGCACACTCTTTCGCCCTCTGAATTGGGTTACCCTCACACATTTATCATACCCCATGTTATACACTTTCTCCCAATCTGCGTCAGTCGTTTTCTGCTCAAATAATCTCTTGGGACGTTGGTAAAGCCATGGAAAATGCGCGAATGGTTTTCTAGGTGCATCGCCTAACACAGCTGTCAATGGAGGTTTTTGATCCGTAGGAGTACTATCGGTTCCAGGAGGTTGTAAACACCCACAATCGTCGACGCCTTCGGGTTTTTTCACCACATCATCATCATCATCATCATCATCATCATCATCATCATCATCATCATTATCATCATCATCATCATCTATGATGATCAAGTCTCTATCAGCACATATTTCTACCGATGTAATCGGCTTCTTAGCATCTCCTGCTTTTTTACACTCCCATAGATTTTCCTCTATAAAATTCTCCATGTGTTTAGATATAGGATCCTCCGGACTCCAAAAGTTCCAAGATTTCAAAAGTTTTCTGTACCTAACTAATCCAGACGCAATATCTTGAACTTGCGATTTCGTAGACGCGTCACAATTACCATCTGAACTCCCGTTTACAGCCATTCTCTGACAAGTACTTGACTTCTCCTCTCTCTTTGATTTCTGTACTAAGCATAAACTTTGTAAACCCGTTAACCCTAGCTTTTATCGTAAAACTTGTTGTTTGTTGTTATTGTTTTCATGTTTGTTTTTGGTATCCCCAATCTATTCTTCTCTTTCCGAGAAACCCAGCTCTCATCCATTTTTGGGTGAGTGCCAATTTGGTTCCATTGTTATTGTTGTTGTTGTTGTTGTTGTTGTTGTTGTTATTTCCAAGAAACGGGGTCACCCCTCTCCCTTTGTTCTCTTTTCCGAGAAATCATCCCTTCTTGGCACCGTGCCAATTTCCCCCCAAACGCAGGCTTTATACTTCTCGTAACATATTTGTACAATGGATGGGTGATGACGGAGGGGGCGTAATATATTGACCATCGTGTTTGGAAGTATTATACAATATAATACCTATGTATTTTACAATATACAATCCAAGTCATTAGTTTAGAGAGGATATTGTTTCCGACTTTTGTCCTTTCTTCAATTTTCGATACAATGTTCCCTATCAATAGAATATAATGGTCTTTGCTGGTTGTCAACTGTCACATCGCATTGCATTTGGCCTGTAACCCTTTGGAACATGAAACCACCATACAACTTGCGACATTTGACGCTCAATTCTCATAGCCCGAGTGAACTGAAGCGATTCTGTAATCGCTTCAGTATTGCGTTTACTAGGGCTATGAGAATTGAGCGTCAAATGATTGCACAGCACCGGCAAGAAGCTGAAATCCTAAAGAACAATTCCCATTATTTAAAATGTTAATCGCTTCATTATTTTAATTTTGAAAACAAAGTTTGGGGATCAGCAACGCATAAGAAATGTGATGCTTGAATAACTCCATACTAAATACATATTTATCAACGACTTTGCCAAAATTGTAATAGTCTAGTGTAGCATAGTGGCCACGCTCTAGCGCTCACACGCAGGAATCCCGGGTTCAATTCCTCAACCAATCATTATTTCGTCTCTGTCTGTTTTTTCCCTTTTCTTCTTATTTTTCTCTCTGTGTCTCCAATTTCTCTGTTTTGTTTTGTTTTGTTTTGTTTTGTTAACGTTTTCGTTTTTTTATTTTTTTAATATTTTTTTATTTATTTTTCTTGGGGATAGGGGCTTTGTTATTCATAAGACCTATTATTGTGTTATCATTTAAAAAAAAATAGTGTTATGCATTATAATGAAATCAGAATTACAATCTCCTTCAGCATATAATCAACTTTTGGTCGATAACCCATATTAAAAATGCACACCAATCGAAATATAAAGCATTTTAGCCTCCGATTTAAGAGATATTTGTATTTTGAACCCTATGTAATATTTTTCTTCAAAACGTTTATGTATAGCCTTCATTAGCTCAAACGTCAAAGCGCCGGCTTCACAATCATGAGGTCAGTGGTTCGAATCCTGCGGATGGGGATGGTTTTCTTTTCTGTTTTGTTATTACACTGTTTGTTTTTATAAATTTACAGGATTGCTTATCGTTCGCTATATTTATTGAATGTTGAATGATACTTTTTTCTTTTGCAATTTCACTGCGATAAAGAATGTCCTGTAAATATAATTGTGTTTACTACTATGAACATGATCTGCAAAGGCCAATTGTTATGTAAATAAGAAGCCAGTCGGCTCATGTCCTTGAATCGATTTTCCTATTTCCTACACCACCGAAACATTATTTCAATAATAATAATACAGGCACGCAAAATCCGCAATAATATACCTTAGAAAACAACAAAGGATTAAGAACAATGGAGGGATTATAATTTAGTAAATTGTTGTGGGATGTAAAGCAATAATAGTGGGAATAGCAAGAGGAGCTGTTCATAAAATCTCCTCAAACCATTGAAATTATGTGACGATTACTTTAACAATACATATCTAGTAGCTCTAAAGATAGCAGTAATGAGAGAGGTGGTGGCAGCCATCTTTGATTGATACATTCATGTATATCTTTATTTTGACTATCACAATATTTAAACACATTGATTTAAGCATTTTTCATTATTTCTGATTAGAATTTGAAGGCACAGTAAGCTTTTATCTGGTAAATTTCATGATTTTAGCCATTTGTGGCCCTGTTCAAAATGATCTGCCGTCTGCGCATGCGCATATTTTCTGCAGGTTCCATGCAAATAAGTTCAGATAATTAGTTAGCTATCATATGGAATCGCCCAAACTGGTTAATTGCTTGGATTTTTCCTAAATTGTTTGATTTTCCGAAACATTAGTTATTCCTGACTGGGCATTTTTCAATGAAAATTGGCTATTTGAAATACTGATATTTGTGTACATTTTATTTGATTGACTCTCCTTACTTTTTTCTCTTATACTACATATATCAAATTACACAGGGATTAAAGTTATTGTCTTTTTTATCATACTTACGCGGAAAAAAAATGGGATTTACCTGCTTCTGGTGTCATGTTATGCAATCTTCTTACCACATGTTTTATACAAACAATTCAAATTTCCCGCCAAATAACTGATTTAGCAGTGTCCCAAGTGTACTTACTTTGAGACAATGCTATGACGTCATAGTTCACACTTATAAATCCAAAACTGTATTGTTTGAAAAATAAAGGTTCATACTTTATATTGATCACATTATCCCTCAATAGAATCACTCATGCATCTCATACACCATGATCACTTTCATTATTTATTGAACGCCCCTCGTATATATATATTCTGTATCAAATTCACAACTTGCTGAGATATAGGCAACTCGACATCTCAACATCTTGTATGAAAATGACGATTTCCGGAGTTGCAGGTAACTCGACATCACACCAATTCAACATCTTATATTAAGATGACGACTTGCTGAGTTGCAGTTTCGCATCAATCAATCAATCAATCAATCAATCAATCAATCAATCAATCAATCAATCAATCAATCAATCAATCAATCAATCAATCAATCAAAGCTATAATCATACATCAATTACAGTAGGATCATTTTACGTAAGAACTTAATTAAACCACACTAACATAATATTAGACTATCCGATGCACATAGGGTGAGACAAAAGACAATATTTATATGATATTGGATGGCTTTGAGGATGAAACAAGAAAATATTGCACGAGCTATACAAAATATTGCACGAGTCGGAGACGAGTGCAATATCTTTTATAGCGAATGCAATATTTTCTTGTATCACCCGAAAATAAGACATCCAATATCATTATTATTATTTATATCAGGCTTTTACCCATAGTTGCGTTCTGTGTTGATTTAATTGTATTTGCAGAATCTTTGTTCCGCAAAAGTTCGTTAAAATCATTATCACTTAGAGAAGCGAATCTCCCCGGAGTCTGCTGCGGTTCCGATATTTTGCAAACTTGGTGATTTGTTGTTTTCTTAGTGGTTCCTCACGTAAGCCAGCTTCATAACACGATAACACGTATTTGCGAAACCCATGCAATGCAATCAGCGAAAATTAGTCTCGACTGCATGCTTAATAAACGCTAAAGTTGCGTGAGCTCCTTTGTATACAATAGTATAGACGAATATTCGTAACGAACAAATAATGGGTATGAGAAAATATTGGACGGCAATATTTTTAGAATATTGGATGCACCCGGGTACTTTGGTTAAACAATATTGAATACACAGTTTTATTGTACCGATAAAAAGCCTGATATAAATAATAATAGTTAATACTTCTTGATTATCATTTTGATAACCAAACACACCAGACAATTAGCTCTATATAGACAGTATAGTACATTTACTTTTTTGTGTTTAAAACACTAAACAGTCTTTACTCTAAATAAATTGTGGACAGTAAAAGTATCCATAGGTAGAGGTACCAGATATTGTTTGACAACCTATTATCGGTATGTACCAACATTTTGTATAATATCCAGACTCAGCGAGATTCAATTTTAATCATTCAATTGATCAAGTTTATTTTCTCATCGTGTGTACGATTATGTGTGAGAACAATTGCACAATATTATAATACGTGTGTGACACGCCTATAGAGTCTTTTTACTCCTATAGAGTCCACACAGCGCCCTCAACGGAATAAATCACAATAACACTAGTACAAATATAAAATACGTACAGTATACGTATTTTAGATTAAACACCTTGGAAATCATATTAATACATAATTGTATGCCAAAACACTCAGGGGGTTGGTGGTCGGGGAGGCTAAAACTATAAATTGGATATCCTACAATCTTAAACTATAAATTGGATATCCTACAATCTTAAACTAGTGTTATTGTGATTTATTCCGTGAGGGCGCTAAAGGAATAAATCTCAATACAGAATGCTGTGTGGACTCTATAGGAGTAAAAATACTCTATAGGCGTGTCACATACGTGTGAGACCTTGTGAATCACTTGAATCAGCTAAAACTATAAATTGGATATCCTACAATCTTAAACTATAAATTGGATATCCTACAATCTTAAACTAGTGTTATTGTGATTTATTCCGTGAGGGCGCTAACGGAATAAATCTCAATACAGAATGCTGTGTGGACTCTATAGGAGTAAAAAGACTCTATAGGCGTGTCACATACGTGTGAGACCTTGTGAATCACTTGAATCAGCTAAAACTATAAATTGGATATCCTACAATCTTAAACTATAAATTGGATATCCTACAATCTTAAACTAGTGTTATTGTGATTTATTCCGTGAGGGCGCTTACGGAATAAATCTCAATACAGAATGCTGTGTGGACTCTATAGGAGTAAAAAGACTCTATAGGCGTGTCACATACGTGTGAGACCTTGTGAATCACTTGAACAGTCCACCAAATCTGGAAATCGGGTTATATTTCCAAATCTGGAAATGCCGTGATAAATTAATTTTGCAGGTAGTTATTTTTGTGAATTGCCAAAGTGCTTCAAATTTGTGGATACTTAATTTTTGCTATTCGACACCATACAAACATATCATTATAAATATACTGCCATTTTTTTAGGTAATCATTTTCGCGAATTTAAGCACTAGCAATTTTTGCGAAATTAAATAGTTCACGAATTTAGCAGTTTTCTGCCTATGGACTGGTTATTATAAAAAAGGACTAACTCATTCTTGGTAAATCATGTTTAATACCCTAAATAATCACCGTGCCGTTAAAATATTGATCGTGCCGTTTTAAAAGTAAAGGAATTAATTGATTAATTAATTAATTTGATTAAGCATTAATTAGTGGATAAATTGTGTTGGGTAATTATTTTTGCTATTTTATTAATTTGTAGCTATGTATAATTCATTTTTAAACTAAAAAAGTACACATTATTGCTGAAATCTATGTAATAATCAAGTTTATAGTTTTTGAATCAGACCATCATATGCAAAGCATTGATTTCCAGATCAGGCAATCGATTTCCAGATTAAGCACATTTCCAGATTTGGTCATTTGCCTGGACTGTTGAATGGTTATTATTGAATAATAATTGGATAGTAATAGGCTAACTAAGCTAAATTAATAAAGGCGCTTTATGATGAATTAGAACCGTGGTTTGTTGGACTCGTATTGGAATTGTACACACATGATGGATCATAAAATGTAATGAAAAGAAGCAGATTAAAAATAATCGAGCCACCACTTTTAAATCAATTAATGTGCATAAAAGTATTGACAGCCATTAACAAACATGGAAACTCCATTCTTTTAAAATGGTCTCCATATTTATTTCAAAAATTAAGCGATCTATTTATATACAAATTGAACAATTATGTATTTTGAACATTGAAGTAATGATTAATATTCGCGAGAAATGTCTATTCTTAATAAGAGACAGTTCTATCTTATTCTTCATCAATTGCGCTAACAGCCTGGTAGCCCGCCATCTTGCGACGACTTTTTACTATTACGCCGAGCGTGATCGTAAGACAGAGTATTGCGAATCCCACAGAGCATATGAACAGTCCAAATTCATTGTAGAATATGTTGGATTGATCCTCCTCATCTGAAATAATACAATAAAACACAAACCCGATGTATAATTTAGGACACCGACTGTCAAGTATACGATCGGAGAATGGGAGTCATACGTTGCTTTGGTAAGGGTGCTGTTCTTATCGAGTTCTAGAATTATCTTTAATTTATTTATTTTTGAATTACGAAAGCATTCGTGATTTTGAACTCTTATCAAAACAATGCCAGCCGATTGAAGTTAACAAAATGACGCCGGACTGGTCTTCCTATCCACGGAAAACGTGAGCCACAATATAGTTATGGGCAAATCAACGTATAGTACAAGATTCTCAACTTGAATTAATCGTGAAGCCTACCTTGTGACTTGATCGAGCCTGATTCTTTCAAGCTGAGAGGTCCTTGTGTCATGACGTAGGATTTAGATCCTGACGCCGCAACAGACCGTTCATGTCGTCTGTCTCTTGCGCTTACACAACCTTGCGAACATCTGGAGGTATAGTCCGTTGTGTTACATAGCTTCAGGTAGCAATGAGCGTAAACCTACATGTAAGGTAAAACAACCCACAGTAGTAGGTATAACAATAGTATTCATTGTTATCTTATCTAGCAATACTACCCAATTAAATATTCAAAATGCTCCATTAATAATTCTTTGCACGCTGGAGGGTCAAAATCCATTGCAACCCCTCACCACTGGGCATATTTATATATCCCAAAATGGGTGGACATAACTAAAGTATAGTCATGTTTCAACTCAAATAAATGGGTATTTCTGGTTATCTGATCAAAGAATATTATTCAGCAAAGTTATTCTTTTCAATTACCCTAGAAGAATCATGCATAGATAATATATTAAATTGTTAAAAATTAAATAAAAGTTGCACCAAAATGAAATATTGTTGAACAATGTTGTACTCTTACACCCCCCCCCCCCCCCACCCCCCCCCCCCCCCTGTGACCAGTATGTGATGAAAGGTGTTATTATATTCCTGCAGTCATGGTGAAGTACCAGAATCCATTATCTATTTAAGAGATCACTCTCAACAATAAACTTCATTTTGCTTCATCGATGTAGTTTTTAAATCGATATTATGGCAATTAAACACACGTAAACAAAGACAGGTGACAGGTGGTCTAGACTATGGCACGCTACAGCGGACAATAATAGTCGAGTTTTAAAAAACACCGTTGAGTTGTGAAAACGTCTGTTCAGTTGTGAAAACGACTGTTCAGTTGTGAAAACGACTGTTCAGTTGTGAAAACGACTGTTCAGTTTGAAACTCGTTCAGATATTTTCACGTTCAGTCGTTTTCACACGGCGAGTTGTTTACACGTCGAGTTGTTTTCGCGTTCAGATATTTTCACGTTCAGTCGTTTTCACACGGCGAGTTGATTTTCACGTTCAGTCGTTTTCACACGGCGAGTTGTTTACACGTCGAGTTGTTTTCGCGCTCGTTCAGATGTAGTCTCCTGCACAGACCGTAACAGATACATGATAAACCCGGCCGTGTACTGAGAAGAAGACTAGTTATTATGACGGTGACGGGCTTGGATCATTTATTTAACGTTAAAACATTTATACGCGGATTAATACAAGAGTAACTTTTTGACTTGTCAAAATGAAATTACGATCAATCAATTACGACCGTCAACAAAATCGATTCCGGGAGTTTCGTACAGGGCTGGAAATAAGCACTCGCCTGCCCTATAGAAAGAACACTATTTTGATACCCCTGATAAGGGAGCGACCAATATTTACAACGGGGGTGGAGATGGATGAAATCGGGGGGGGGGGGGGGCACGAAATTTTATTCTGGCAAAGAGGGGGGGGGGACATGAAATTTTGATGGTCAAAAGTACAAAGATGAAGAAAAAAATCAGCGCGCTACGCCCGCATGTCTCCCATAAATTATATATTTTTATTGGACAAGCTTCTTTAGAGCTAAAATGTACATCAATTATAGCAAAAATAAGTGTAAATTCGATTTATTTATTTTTTGCTCGCTATGTGCGCATTTATTAGTCACAACAAGGTTTATTGCGAACAAAATAACCCCATTGATTATCCTTTTCTCTTGCATTGTGGGATCGCAAAATCTGCCCCATTCTGGATCCCATGCATCAGAAAAGGATAATCAATGGATTTTTTTTCCGATTGGCGATAAGGCAATATCTTGTCGGTTCGTTTTCATTTCTTGCCCCCCCCCCCCCCCCCCCCCCCCCCCCAATCAAGGCTATTAGGAGCCCGTCATCAGTATCTTAGACTCTTCTAAAATGATTCGCCGAATCGCAGTGTAGGTCTGTGCAGGAGTCTATATCTGAACGCGCGAAAACAACTCGTCGCGACGTGTACTATCAACTCGCCGTGTGAAAACGACTGAACGTGAAAATCTGAACGGGTTTCAAACTGAACTGTCGTTTTCAAAACTGAACGGTCGTTTTCACAACTCAACGGTCGTTTTCACAACTCAACGGTCGTTTCCACAACTCAACGGTCGTTTTCACAACTCAACGGTCGTTTTCACAACTCAACGGTGTTTTTTAAAACTCGACTATTAATGTCCGCTGTAGCGTGCCATAGCAGGCAGCATCCTTCTAAATATAGAATACGTGTGGTCGTTAGTACCCAACAAAAGTAGGATGAATAGTGTCTATAGGAGGTAAGCTTGCTGAAAACTATTAATTTCTCAACTTATAACTTGATAATGATAGCATTTATTATGAAATTATAAATAAGCTTATTTATTTTTTATTTTTTTAAATAATTAAATAATTTATATAATGATATAAATTATAATGATATTGATAGACTATAGTCAAATTAATAATTGAACAAACAACACGCATGCAGCACAAAGATGACCGCGCCCGAAATTATCACGCGTATACAGCTCTGCGCGCTTCACTCAATGTACGCAATATTATGGCACGCTACAGCGGACATTAATAGTCGAGTTTTAAAAAACACCGTTGAGTTGTGAAAACGACCGTTGAGTTGCGAGTTCGATTGGATTATTTACGACGCCCTGGAGAATCTCAGGGCGCTTTTACGACGCCAAGGGTGTTTTCACGACCCTGTGGAGACAAATACTCATTTCGGATTATTTACTACGGTGTTTTTAATACCCTGATATTGTACCATGATCCGGGACCATAATTTGTTCCAATATAGTCATCCCGGACCACAATTTCCGGGTCAAAAATGAAGAAAGGCGTTTAGTGTCATCAATTTATAATATCAATAATGGCGACCACACAGAGTAGATCGAGCGAGAGCGGATTTTGCGGGGGATTTTGATGGGAGAAAAGCGGATGGAATGAAAGATACAGTAAGTTAAGTGACTGAGAAGTTATAACATTCTAGTAATGGAAATGAGGGGTGGTGTGGCTTTAGTAATGAAGCTTCAATCTCATAGGTACCGTAGCATGGTAATTGGTAGTGCAAGTGTTAGTGTAGCATGGCAGTTTACACTACAGCCTACAGGCGTAGCTTCTTTTTTTTGAGCCCAGTCCAGAATAATAAGATAGCTATTTTATTTAACATAGTAATTCACAATAAAATAAATCATATTCAAGGATGCTTGAGGCGTGATGACTATACTATAACAGAGATCTACTCTGCGTTTGGTTTCGTAGGAAGCGTTGCACTTATCTTCAAAGTCAAGGTACTAGCTCAGCCCAACTAAACTGGAATGTGGTGCGGGACTAGTATAGGTCATCCGGGTGCTTCGTACATTTTGTTATTGTTTTGTACAGTTTGCCGTTGACCACGTCATAAGACGTACTAAAAACTCAGGTTTTACGCTTTGTTCATCCATGCAGTAGATTGACGCAAGCGATCGCATCACGGCGTGTAAGACTAAGAGTAAGAGACCGTTGTAAAGTGAACCTCTTTCGTGACGTAGTCAACGGTGCGTGACGTCAGTCCGTTTCAACCTATTCCTAATAATTATAATGACCCAAACCTATAGGATGTCGGGGACATACGGGACCTTTGAGTTATTTTTAGCAAATTTGCTTGGCAACCAATATAGTCCAATGTTTCAAAAGCGAAACATTCCATGCACCCACTCAACGCTGAGCGTTACGCACTTGATTCGTAGTAGGCACAATGTGCGGTTGCCGTAATTGATTGTTCTGCGCAAGTTGTTTTTGTTTTTGTTTTCACCGGTATTTGATTGTTTCCACCGGAATGACGTAGGCCTAGGTCCTCCCCAACCTATACGCTACTCTTGCACGCAATAGAGGCCTATTAGAATGAAAGCGATGATCTCCCTTCATCGCGCATGTTCCAAACCGCGTCACACGATGCACAAATCTGCATGAAACCATGACGCAGTGTGGCGTGATAGAGCGCGGTGTGGGGGGAGAGCCTCGCTTTCAATGGTTCCATCTGTACCGTGCAAGAAGTGTAGGCCTATTATAGTCGTACGCATGTGATCTAGTCAGGGGCGGACTGGCCACTGTGGCATTGTGGCGATCGCCACATGGGCCGCTTGGTTCTGGGCCTCTCAGGGCCGGTTACTCACAAAGTTTTCCGAAAACTGTCACTGTCGCAAATGTCACAGAAAAAAGTACCGGACTTCTCTGACACCAACTATAAGCCTATAAAGTATAATCAAAACAATAATTTGTCGATCATAGCGTCATGATCCGAGCGCTTGCGATATTACAAAGGTTGAGCGTGTTTAATTGCATGCAGTACGTTCCAAAGCAGTCGCGCCACGCTGTTGGTGCATGTGAACTGTACAAATGACGCGGTAACGCACAATACGCACCAGGCGCATGGGACGCTAGGAATCATTACGCTGCGATCGACACATTTTTGTTTTGATTATACTTTTATAAATAGGCCTAGTTCTATGTGGGAGAGCCATGGAATGGTTCTATGTGGGAGAGCCATTGAAAACATTTATTTTTTTTATTGTCTGATATTTTCATCAAGATATTTTTCAACTGTTCAAGTAATAAACTTTGAAAATTCGACCCTTAGACGACCTTTGACCCCGGACGACCCAAGAAAAGCAAAGCCGTTTTATTTTTTCCACGCTCGAATCGTATACGGGCTTCCCGTCACCGAGTTTAAGCCCGAGCGGACAAACTATGAACATTTGACCCTTAGACGACCTTTGACCCCGGACGACCCAAGAAAAGCAAAGCCGTTTTATTTTTTTCACGCTCGACTCGTATTCGGGCTTCCCGTCACTGTGTTTAAGCCTAATTGGACAAAATTTGAAAATTCGACCCCTAGACGACCTTTGACCCCAAAAGACCCGACAAACGCTAACACATTTTATTTTTTCCACGCTCGCCTCGCATCGAGCATTGTGATCACCGAGTTTAAGCACGATCAGACCAACTTCAAAAAGTTGACCCCTAGATGACCTTTGACCTCGTATGCTCTAGCGAATGCGAATTTGCTCTTGCGGGGACCGAACCACCGAGTTTCTCATCACCGAGTTTAAGCCCGATCGGACAAACTTTCAACAAATCGACCCCTAGATGACCTTTGACCCCGGACGACCCAAGAAAGTAAAGGCGTTTTATTTTTTCCACGCTCGACTCGCATTCGAGCTTCCCGTCCCTGAGTTTAAGCCCGATCGGACAAACTTTGAAAATTCGACCCTTGGAAGCCGTTTTATTTTTTTCACGCTCGACTCGTATTCGGGCTTCCCGTCACCGTGTTTAAGCCTGATTGGACAACATCTGAAAATTCGACCCCTAGACGACCTTTGACCCCGGAAGACCCGACAAACGCTAACCCGTTTTATTTTTGCCACGCACGCCTCGCATCGAGCATTGCGATCACCGAGTTTAAGCACGATCCGACCAACTTCAAAAAGTTGACCCCTAGATGACCTTTGACCTCGTACGCTCTAGCGAATGCAAATTTGCTCTTGCGGGGACCGAGCTGCACCCACCCACCCAGTTTGAACGCAGCCCGACCCCGGGAAGTCGACGAAAAAGCGCGCACAGACAGACAAACAGACAGACAAACAGACAGACAGACAGACAGAGAGTAGCGTATTATTATATATGCAAATAACATACACACTTGAATTATTCAGAACATTTTTTTATTGCATTTCTACTACTTCTAGTACAACCTACACATAGAGAAAAAAAAAAAAAAAATCATTCACATTTATGAAATATGAATATTAATGAGTGCAGTAATACGCTAAAAAGGACATAGGTATTCTTCTCATCTATGAATGGTTAAAACTCTGTGAACTTTTGTTCTTTTTAAAGTTTCATCAGGTGGATTGTAATTATAAGAAAGTCAGCTATAACTTCCCGGTATAAAAAAGAAAATATCTTTAAATGATTTTAAATATATATGATACAATAAACAAATTTGCACGCGGTAACAGCATGGCGGTAACAACGTGGCGGTAACAGCGTGGCGGTAACAGTGTGACCAAAGGCTGCCCCTATTATGAGCAATGCAGAAAGAGCAAACATTGAAGATACAATGATCTCCAAAACTGATTATTGTTGATTTTAATTAAATTAAATCACATTAATAGTGTTCTTTGTTAGTTTAAAATAGATAAAATACAATATTAAATACAATATTAAGTTGATTAAATTATCCAATTAAAACAATTTGAAAAACTCACTGTATAATTCAATGGGGTCACGCTGTTACCGTCACGCTGTTACCAAAAAAGTAACAGCGTGATATTTTGCTAATTGAAATAATTAATTAACAAAAGGTAGCACTGCATCTTTGAAGCATGTATACATGTTATAGGTCTATGGGAGTGTGGTTTGCATTGCAAGTATTATTTGATTTGTATAGATTTAATGAAAATGTAAAAATAGATTAAAAACATCCATTTTTTCGGTAACAGCGTGACATTTTGGCGAAATTTTAATACAAAAATTGATCGTTGAGTCGGAACACAGCGTTTTTTTAAAAATATATATTTAAAGAATTTAAAGTATGTAAGAGCTCACAACTGATAATTATTTTCAGTTTATAAATGAATAGCATTATAAATAACAGATTTTACAACAAAATTAGTAGATTATGCTAATTAAAACAGGGAAAAAACACAAAATATGTAAAAAAATTGAAAAAATTGGCAAGATCTTCATTAGTATCTTATTGTTTTTACCCCTACAGCACTGAATCTTACCACAGCAGTCATGGTCCTTATAGTCCTATACATTTTCGCCTGATCCTGAAATGGAATCAATGCAGATTACGTAACCTTGTTAGGGTCAGGTTTCCCGCCAACTTGATGGATGTAGTAGATACAGACCTTTGGTTAAAAAACCAGCAATGATCACGCCAGGTAAGTGTGAACATAAAAATTCTTCAGACTCAGCTATCATTGCAAAAGAATTTTCTGCAAAACCACAGATTTTCACAAGGTCATGCCAACGGTCATTTTGGAGTGCAATTTCCATATTCCAAGTTTAATCTGAGACTAATATATTAGGTATATTAGTCTCAGGTTTAATATTGTCTTAAACAAGGGAACATTTGCTGCAGCAAATTAATTCCCAAAGGATTTAACTTGTGAAACCTTATTTTAAACAATCATACTTTGTACATTTACAATGTAATTCAAAACATTTTTACTGACAATGGCATCCCTAAGGGACCGTTCATTATTTATGGTGGAGGGGGGGGGTAAAATATAGGGGGGGGGGGGGGTCATGTAACTTTCATATGTTGAAATAGGGGGGGCTATGTAACTTTTTATTCTTAACCAGGGGTGGTTATGTAACTTTTTTAACTATAAAGATGGTGGTGATTTTAGAGGCTATTTTGAGTGTAAATGCAAAAATAATCGGCGCTTCGCGCACATTTTCTTACGACCTATCAACTTCAAAACATGTACTTATGATGAAACGACTTTCGGACAGCAACTCTTTTTAAAACACGCCCTGCTCGGACGATCTGTTGAAAAACACCTATATAATCATCAACGGTTGAAAACATTAGAGCCATCGGGTGTATAAAAACATGTTAATTAGCCTAGGCCTATGTTCCAAAATCCAACAATTATATGATTAAAAACGGTAAATTCTTGCATGCTTTTCACCTTATCTCACTCTCAGCTCTGCTACATGTACTAAGCTCACAAAAGTAGAATGTTGGACATACGTTTTTGTCAGGATGTTCTAACTTTTTTAGGGTTATAAAGACTCACAAAACCACCCAAAATGTATAAATATATGACAAATTTTCTACCTCGCTACGCTCGCAATGTAATTAGTATAATTTCACACAATCAAAAGATCAAGAGGGGGTATCATTAAATTATTGGCCGTTCAGAGGGCACAAACAGAACTTACCAACGAATTCATGGACAAAAGAGAAAAAAAACCAGCCCCTTAGATGTGACAAGTTGATTTTATTTATTTTTAATTTATTTTTTTTGGGGGGGGGTTGTGTAAAAAACTACTGGTTAGCAGGGGGGCGTCATGTAATTTTCAGTTTCAGCTGTAGGGGGGTTAGGTAATTTTGACATACGAATCTTAAAATTGTCCCCCCCTCCACCATAAATAATGAACGGTCCCTAATCACTGAGCTGAGCTGGTCTGACCTATGATCCAAAGTGATCCTAATTATTTTGATACTCACGTTCTTGTAATTTAACATTTTCAGTTGCTCAATTTCACTGACGGTTAATTTAGCCTTATTCAGTTCTTTTTATGTTATTTATAACAAAAAATGCTCAAAAAAGTTTGGAATATTTTTTTCAGGCGCATGATTTGCAAATATCGCAGGATAGGTCATTATAAGTTATTTATCATCATCATCATCATCCTTTGGCTGTGGAGCAGGCGACCGCACGTTTTCTCCAAGCACGGTGATCTGTAGCAAGAGTGGCTGGAAATATGCCTTCATTGTCATCAAGTAAGTGTAATACAGTATGTCATTTAAAAGCTAATGTGTTCATCTTTACAATGATATCCAAATTGAAGCAATCCTTGTTCCAGTGCTTAGCCACATGCTTAAAGTCGCATTCGAAAAATGCTAAAATTACATGTAGCACCATTTTGTGCTTAAAAACATATATACATGTAGATCATCACACTACACTGTAGTGGTCTATGTAACACTTCATTGAACAGACAACAAGTACACTGAGCCAAAAAAGAAACTTATAAAAAAAGAAACTTATACAATTTTAACAGATCACCAAATGATATTCTGTGCATGAAAATGTACCAAATTTGAATACAATATTACTGCAATGTATCGCTTCAAATGGCAGTCAATAACCAATTGTTTGCTTCAATGACACAAAAGAAATGTGCACTGCCCCTAGGTGATCTGTTAAAATTTTATAAGTTTCTTTTTTGGCTCAGTGTATATTCATGTGAGCACAAAATAATGTTGATTTTGGCACATTCATATTGTGTTCTCAGGCAAGAACCTGAGCAAAATTGGTATCATTGTAAAGATGAACACATTAGCTTTACATGGATATATGACACTTAATGAACATATCCCTCAATATTTGAAAATCTTGTGCTTGAAAAAATGTTCCAAAACTTTTTTTAGCAGTTTATTTCACACATTGTTTACCTTGCAATATCAAATCGTTACAAACTAATTGACCATGCACACATTTTCTGTTCTCCTTGATTTCATTTTTTTCTTTACTAACACTATGTTTAAAGATAATTCCAATAGTTGAGAAAAACATTGTGTGCCATCCAGCTGATGAAAGCTACTTGCTTTTCTGTAATATATTTCAGATTTTACAGATGATCCCGGGCAAAAAATGGTCTCATAGCACTCAGATACACTTACTTTTACACAATGACTATTTTAATGGTTGCTATCTACTGAATATAGTACTAATATACACTTAATGTTAGACAATGACTGTTTTAATGTTTGCTATCTACTGAAGATAGCACTCAGAAACACTTACTTTTAAACAATGAATAGTTTAATGGTTGCTATCTACACAAGATAGCACTCAGATACACTTATTTTTACACAATGACTATTTTAATGGTTGCTATCTACTAATGATAGCATTCAGATACACTTTTTTTACACAATGACTATTTTAATGGTTCCTATCTACTGAATATAGCCCTAGTATACACTTAATGTTAGACAATGACTGTTTTAATGTTTGCTATCTACGGAAGATAGCACTCAGAAACACTTACTTTTAAACAATGAATAGTTTAATGGTTGCTATCTACTAATGATAGCACTCATATACACTTACTTTTACACAATGACTATTTTAATGGTTGATATTTACAGAATATAGCACTAATATACACTTAATGTTAGACAATTACCATATGGAAAGGTTTCTGGCTGTTTGTCCATTATAATACATGTTTACTATTAATACAAGCTCACCGGCTGTGTGCACACTCATGGCACAGGTCAATGCACAGTTACTACTAACATGAATAATGCATGACTCTATCACGGCCCGCTGCACTGTGATAGCCAGCATAGGTAAATTTGGATTGTACCACTTATGTGTATGGGGAGCAGTATGGTGATCAATACTTGACACGCACATCAGACCATACAACAAAAACCTTGGTTATTCTTTTTATCTTGCCCATCTAGGTTTTGAGTTTTATTTATTCATTTTTTATCCACTTAACTTGAACTTTACAAATAACATACTTTACCAAACAATGATACAATAAAAATATCCCCTATACACAAAAATGGTGCGGTCCAAATGAAAAATGTATCATATTTTGTCCCCGATTTTGTCCAATATTTCCAATAATACAGCAGTATTGAACTTTAAACCAGAAGTGGTACACGCTGGCAATACTAAGCCAACGTTCTCTTATAAAATATTGTAAAATCACTGACAAAAAACGGTGTTAAACGACGAAAACCGGAGCTTGATGCACGAACGAAATTTATGTTGAGCAACCCGATCTTAGTTACCCGTGTCAACATCCGCCTCTACACAATCGATCCCGCGACTCGGGTCACGCTCATTTTGATTGGATAGATAAAATAACGATAGTCTTGTTTTGCTCTGTCCGATTTTTCTAGCCAACCAATCATAGTAAGTTTTACAAATAATCTTAATGAAGGCATCTGGCAGGGATGGACACTTCCTACACGGTCAAAGGTTAAATATTTTATGAATGGGAGAGCCGTGAAGTCGGGCCTCTGCGTGTGTGTACATGCGTATGCAATGCAATTCAATGGGGTCTATGCTTAGGTTGAACACAGAATTTGGGGGTAACGGGATGAAATGTTGAGCTTCTGCACGGACGGTCCGACGAGATGTTACAGTCGATTTCTTTGAAATTAAATTATGATAATAAGAAACATATACAGATCACCATGTATAGTCCGGCTTAAATTCAAGTTATTTCGTTTTCATACAACAACCATTTTTGGGCAGAAACACGAAAATCTCCCTATACCCAATATACGGTGACATGCGTGCACGGAGCAAATGAGACCACTTTGCCATATGGTTTTAATTTTTGCTATCTACTGAAGACAGCACTCAGATAGTAGATAGCAACAATTAAAATAGTCATTGTGTAACAGTAAGCGTATCTGTGTGCTCTCCTTAGTAGATAGCAACCATTAAAATAGTCATTGTGTAACAGTAATTGTATCTGAGTGCTATTGTCAGTAGATAGCAACCATTAAAGGAATACCGTTCTATTCATTACACCATGCATTATATGGTAGGAAAATAATTATATAATGTACATGTATATTGACCATTTAATTGAACACAGAACTATAATGTTCAGTTCAACGAATTTAAACTGCACATCCCCAACCTGTGATTATTTGAAATTTGCGCCCGGTTGTCTGTGTCGAAAGTGCTGCGCTGATGGGATAGCCATACCCAATATTGTGATGTCATCATACCTAAAACCGCCTCATCAGCAAGAGGTCGCTGGACAGTATCACACAGAAATTCAATGCATAAATGGATAATATCAATACATGAAACAGAGATGCGGACACCTCGTAAGTCTTTTGTCATAGCTTTGCTGAATATGGCGACACCCATACATGTGATTGTTTTTCTTTCTAAAGTGGTCTGTATAATAATAATAACATATCTGAGCGCTAAAGTTCCATGGCACTGATTTCCTTTTTAAATAGTCATTGTGTGGCAATAAGTGTATTTGAGTGCTCCAGTAGATAGCAACTATTAAACATCATTATCTAACAGTGAGTGTATCCAAGTGCTATCTTCAGTATAGCAACTTGGGTTGCACAACAAGTTTTTTTCCTAGTCCACCAGTCGCCACATAATAGTCGCGATTAGTTAACTTCTAGAAGTCAGCAGCATTTCTGAGTGTTATCTTTAGCATAAATAGGCTTAATAGCAACCATTATAGCAGGCATTATGTAATAGTAAGTGTATCTGAGTGTGATATTCTATAATTAGCAACCATTACAATATTCATTGTATAACAGTAAGTGTTTCTGAGTGCTACTTCCAGTAGATAGCAACCATTAAAATAGTTAGTGTGTAACAATAAGTGTATCGGAGTACTATCATCAGTAGATAGCAACCATTAAAACAGTCATTCTCTAACAGTAAGTGGTTATTAGTGCTATCTTCAGTAGATCTATAGCAACCATCAAAATATTCATTGTGTAACCGTAAGTGTATCTGAGTGCTATCTTGTGTATGTAACAGTGTCCTTTTCCCTTTCTTTTCCTCCCTCCCTCTCTTTCCCTCTTTTTATTTTTTATTTTTACCGGGGGTTGTGCGTCCCCTCCGCCCCTCCCTGGATCCGTGCCTGAGCCTGGTATGTTAAAACCAAACTGATGGGATGGGAACGCAGACAAACAGCATCATAGACTACTTACTGGACTTTGACAAGACTAATATATTTGTCTAACTTTTAACTAAATGCTCGTCTACACTAACCAAATTGCTGTGATGTTCTGGCACGTTTGAAAACAAACACATATGTGCTCTTAGTGCATGTTTGGGTACTTTCTGCAAACCTGTGCAGTACCAATATTGTGACTCTAACAGGCCTATAATAAACACAGCATACAACATAATTATAATCAGATAAAAAACCCTGATGTTTTCAATGTAAAAAAACCCAGATTTTGATCAAATGATTCCAGAAAATTCATCAAATGTTGGATTTAAATGATATCATCCTAAGGGACTGTTCATAAATTCCTGGAGGTGTGAGGTACTAGACAAAAAACCAACAAGTCCCTAATTTTGATTGTGCATTATGCACAAGTTTTTTTTAATATTTCAGCTCCATGGACCCTAATCAAGAGGAAATCAAACTGTGTTTTTGGGGGATTAAATTAAATTACCATATGTTTTTGGGAAGATGCTTCTTAAAAGCCAAAATGTGCCTCAATCATGACAAAAAATAGTGTAAGATATCAAATTTGTGCTCGTGTTGGAGTTTGGAAAAATCTTGTTGGTTCACAATTTTATTTCTTGCCCCCACCCCAATATGAAAAACATAGCTAGGCCACTGAAGATTGCTACAGTATTTCTTCTACCTTGTACATGTAGGGTTGTGTGTGTACTTTTGTGCAAAAAACTTGAGGACTGCTTCAGTTTGTTGATGTGATCTGACATGCGCAGAAAATGTATAGCCTTTTTGCCACAGTCTGGAATATGTGCTAAAAGACCTGAAAGTAAGACCAATTGTGTAAATGCCTATGATTTTTTATTATTATTATGATTATGCATACTGTCTATATAATGTGCATCATATAGGTACATTTGAGAGAATAAAAAATCGTTCAAATGTGGTTTTTTTTTACAGGAAACAAGGGCGATACGATAACATTTCAAAGCTCATCGGATGAAGTCTCTTCTGGTCGGTCATTTTTTGGTGAGAAAAAGTAATAATCTTAAAGTAAAATTCAGTATAATTTCAAAATGTAGTGGTAACAAATAGATAATTATTCTTGTACATATCCCAAATGGGCCTCTATTTAGTAGCATGCACAAAATGTTTAAAAATGTCAAAATAATTGAATTTCATTACCATATTTGGAATCACCATGAGAAATGCATTTATGTACAAACATACCTATTATTGATTCAGTAGTCCAAGCCTGTGCACCCTGCGACCTGTGGGCCGCATCCTGCCTCTAATCTGCGGCCCGCGAAGCAATCCCAAAATTCCCATTGATGCAGCCCGATTTAACCGGACCTCCCTAGGTTTACACAAATGTTGGATTTATTTAGTGGTGTTCTCCTTATAATTAGTAGGGTGACGCGCTGCATTTAGTAAATATAACTCGAGGCATGATTGCATGTTAAAATCCCTGGTTAAAATGGCGTTTGCAGCAGCAACAGCGAATAAAAAGAGGAAATTGCACACATAGAAGCGAGTATTCAATGAGCAATGGACTGAGGATTTTTCTTCCAAAGCTTCCCCTCCCCTTTTATTCCTCCTCCAGACATGTTTTGAAATGTTTGACAATCACTGTGGCCCGTGGTGGAAAAGGTTGCACATGCTTGCAGTAGTCCTTGAGATAGACCTTGAAAGTTGGAAAATGTTTATGAAAAAATATGGTTTTTATGGTAAAACCAAAATCTGTGTGGAAAGTGTTAAGGGATTTGGTCAGATCTAACCCTTGACCCGTATCCAAATCTAATCAGCTCAAATATCAGCTGTTTTGAATGTTATAGCGGACGAAGATTGTAAGCAATTTTTAAACAGTTTTAACAATGTTTCCATGCATATTTTCTTTTAATTTTGATGTGTTTTGTAAGTATGAAAACTGTGTAATTCTATGCTAGACAATTTTAATTAAAAGTAAACGATGATGTTTAATGAAACCCGCAGACAAACTCAGCACTTGACTAGAATCAAATTTGGCGGTGTTGCATAAGTATTTTGTGTTTAACATGTTTCTCATAGTACAAAAATAATGTCATGTATAAACATCTGATTAGGGGGATTATCATAAGAGTAATGAAGTTTATAGAAGCAAAACTTTGCCAAACTTTGAATCCATGAATTAAGCTTATGTTCTGTTGTACTCTTTATTTTAATTTAAAAAAAGCTTAAAAGCTTTTTTATTAACCAGGCTTACTGTTTTAGGCCTTTTGTCGCAAGGGGAAACCGGGAGTTTGTATAAAATACACAGAAATTGCAAATCAAATCAGTAACCCGAAAAGTTGGAAATACGGATATAGCCATGAAAAGCTGTAAAGTTGCACTAAATCTGGTGCAAATACAGAAAATTCCATGAAAATCTGTGAAGTTGCATTAAATCACTGTGAAAATACAGACAATTTCATGAAAATCTGTGAAATTGCATAGAAACCCATGAACACACAAAACCTTGCAACATGATGCCTTGTATTTTAACTTCTATGTGTGTATGTACTATTTTCAGAAATAACTTGCAATTCCTGACAACAATAATGCTTTCTCAGAGCATAACCCCAGTCGTAATGACTTCCGACCAGAGGTGAGTTACATTATAAATAAAGGCTGATAAAGGGTGCAAGTTAAAGCATGTAACACAACGTACAGTCAAACAAACACCTAGATATTCAATTAAACAAGAATGTCTTTTAAAAACGATGAAAACTGTCCTGACAAGTATTTCTTTTAAAAGGATGCTAGCTGCACTGACAAAATGTACACATTGACAAGGCTAACTTATACCCCTATCACACATATTGCGATTAGGCCAATAATTGCACTCCGCTCAAAAAGTATTAAAATATGTATAACACGCAGTAGTGACAGCGCGGAAAACTGTCCGAAATTGTCAATTTTTAAATCAAGGTCACTAAAACCCTTTCACATTCTACTGTGATCAGGTCGGTGCTTAAATTACACTGAAACAGTATCAAAACGTCAAGCCAAATGCATCAAGATCTCCATGAATCCCTCAGTGATGCAGTGAGAACTGGCTGGGATGTCTGCCCTTAAGCGCAGTGCACCGCGCTTGTTTTGTGCATGCACAAAACAAGCGCGGAAGTTCGGCGCCTTCAGAGCATTGTCCTCTCCTGTCATTCTATGTACATGTATGTTATTCACTTGTCAAACTCCATGAACAGACTGAGCATCCTTTAGACAAACACATGTCTGGATGATGGAGTCCAATCACTTGGATTATTAAGTTTAACAGGTTGGTATTGTACTTGGTGTTGATTTGAATAATATTGACCTGTTTTGACAAATTGAATGTTCTGACATTTCATTAATTAATAAATTAAATATTCATCTTACATGCAGGTAATTAAATTGCTTGCAAATTGTAGCTAAATTGACAAAACACACAATCAAATTTGTAGATAGCAACCATTAAAATATTCATTGTTTAATAGTAAGTGTTTTTGAGTGCTATCTTCAGTAGATAGCATCCATTAAAAATAGTCATTTTGTAACAGCAAGTGTATCTGAGTGCTATTTCCAGTAGATAGCAACTATTACAATAGCCAATATGTAACAGTAAGTGTATTGGAGGGCTATCATCAGTAGATACATGTAGCAACCATTAAAACAGTCATTTTCTAACAGTAAGTGTATCTGAGTGCTATCTTTAGTAGATAGCAACCATTAAAATAATCAATGTGTAACAATAAATGTACCTGAGTGCTATCATCAGTAGATAGCAACCATTACAATATTCATTATTTAACAGTGTTTCTGAGTGCTATTTCCAGTAGATAGCAACCATTAAATGTGTTAGTGTGTAACAGTAAGTGTATCGGAGTGCTATCATCAGTAGATAGCAACCATTAGAACAGTCATTTTCTAACAGAAAGTATATCTTAGTGATATCTTCAGTAGATAGCAACCATTAATATATTCATTGTGTAAACGTAAGTGTATCTGTAACTGTAAGTGTTCTGTAACCGTAAGTGTATCTTGTGTAGATAGCAACCATTAACCTATTCATTGTTTATTAGTAAGTGTTTCTGAGTGCGCTCTTCAGTAGATAGCATCCATTAAAATAGTCATTTTGTAACAGCAAGTGTATCTGAGTGCTATTTCTAGTAGATAGCAACCATTAAAATAGCAACCATTAAAATAGTCATTGTGTAACAGTAAGTATATATGAGTGCTCTCTTTAGTAGATAGCAACAATTAAAATAGTCAATGTGTAACAGTAAGTGTATTTGAGTGCTATCATCAGTAGATAGCAACCATTACACATCATTGTCTAACAGTGAGTCTACCCAAGTGGTTTACACATAATAGTCGCGATTAGTTGACTATTCTAAGTCAGCAGCATTTCTGAGTGCTATTTTTAGCATAGGCTTATAGCAACCATTATAGCAACCATTATAGCAGTCATTATGTTATGTAATAGTAAGTATATCTGAGTGCTATCCTCTTTAGATAGCAACCATTAACATATTCGTTGGTTAACAGTAAGTGTTTCCGAGTGCTATTTCCAACCAGTAAAATAGTGAGTGTGTAATAGTATACATGTGTATAGGAGTGCTATCATCAGTAGATAGCAAACATTAAAATATTCATTGTGTATGTGTAACCATAAGTGTATCTGAGTGCTTTCTTTAATAGATAGCAACCATTAAATAGTCATTGTGTAACAGTAAGTGTATCTGATTGCTATAAATCGTCAGTAGATACAAGAGTTATTGTAAATTGAACATAACATGGGAACATTTTCTAAATTCCCCATAGAGAATGTACACAGCACCAGTGGCATACCCAGCTTTTGAAAACTGGGGGTGGGGGGGGGGGGGGGCACGTTCATAGTTGTACAGACGAAAGGCATGATTTACAGACTTTTTGTTATACAGACTCCCAAAAAATTGTAAAACATGCACACAATTGTTGCCGTCAGCAGCTGAAATCTTGATAAGTGTGGGGGGGGGGGGGGGGGGGGGGTAGCGATAGGTTGTCCACAAAACCTGTCAAAAAAAAAGCATGGTCAAATACGCAAATCTACCGACGGAGGCTCGAGTTTACCGACAGGCTGGACCCCCTGGGTACGCCACTGCACAGCACCACCACTACATGTACCACCGCCACCACCCCTGACTTTCGAAATATAATCAATCATATCTCAGCCAAATAGTTATAGAAATACCTGATTTATTCACACAGTGTAGCTACCTAAATAAGCTTTCAAATGACGCACAAACCATAGTTCTACCACATTTCGGTGTTGAGTTTATAGAGAGAGATGGATGATTCGTCACCAAAAAATGTAACCCCACCACCCTTTTTGGGTGGTGAGTACAAAACATATGGCCTTACCATACCAACCATTATAGCAGTCATTATGTAAAGTGTATCTGAGTGCTATCCGCAGTAGATAGCAACCATTAAAATAGTCTGTAGTGTAACAGAAACAGTAGGTGTATCTGAGTGCTATCATTGTCAGTAGATAGGCGGTTAACAACCAGTTGATCGCATGAGCGAAGTGTTTTTATTGCGGTCCGACAGCCAAACTTGTCGCCTGCTCGTTATAATAAATGCCACGGAAAGGTCATACTCATCTGTTTGCGAGTGGAAATTTTGTCAGCGCATGCTTTGTCATAAATATTTGTTTTTAAACACAAATCCCTTCCTTGATAACTCTTCGTAAAGTTTCAAAATTATATTCTAAAATAATCAAAACTTGATTGTTGTATTTGATTGCATTTTCAAAACGAAATTATCATAATATATAAAGAAACTAAACAAATAAGTTTGCCATATATATCTTCGAACAAGCCTAATATAATTACGCCAGCTGATTAAAAATTTGACACATTTCAGCAGTTTTCAGCGCTCTTTTTTGCGTGTTACATGTGGACCCTCTCCCGCTATTGCCAGTGTCCACTGTATCCTTAATCAGTTCTTATGTGTTTGCTTTGCGCTTTGATACTTTTTTCAACGCAACGCAATCGCAAGGCCTGATCGCCGTATGTGTGACAGCTCTATTACCCATATGCTTTGAGTCTATAAAGGCCCGTAATACATGCACTAAAGCGACGAAAATGAGGTGGGGGGGGGGGGGCAAATTAAATTTTGAGAGCGACTATTATTTTATATATATATATATATTTTGGTTAATTTTCAGTATTTCACAAATGTTAACAAATTCAACAATTTCCAACAACAAAAAGAAAAATTGGGATATTTAAAAAAAAATGGGTCGGTCAGGCCTTTATAACAGTTTTTTTTAAATTTTGGCCCAAGCTCATAATCTACTAAAACTGATGAATTAAAGTAACTCCAAAAAGATATTGCCACTTTCTTTTATCTACCCGCCCTACTCAACCCCCAGTCAAATACTTTAAAAGTTGATTTATTTTTGCGCTACATTTATTTTCACACTTTTGGCGCTCGAATAGCTACTGCAAAAATAATAACACACAAATATATTTCTTTTGTGTATAGGTCTATATGATGAAGCTACAAATTGTGAATTTAAAAACATGCAAACCAGTTCAAAATCAGCAAATTAATCGTGCGAAAATTACCACTTTTACAGTAGATTAGACTAAAAACATTCTCTACAAACAATTATTGGTAGAGATTATCACTTTTAATTCTATACTGCAGACAAAGGGCATTTTCACTGAAAGATTATTTGGTATAAAGTTGACTTTTAGTTAATGTTAATGTTGATGTTGATGTTGATGTTGATGTTGATGTTGATGTTGATGTTGATGTTGATGTTGATGTTGATGTTGATGTTGATGTTGATGTTGATGTTGATGTTGATGTTGATGTTGATGTTAATGTTAATGTTAATTCTGCTGTTAATTCTTAGGTAGATAGCAGGTATCCATACAAGCTGATTTCCGTTCACAAAATAGCATAACAATGGGAGTTCACATTGCATAAAAATGCTTACCCTTAGGGTGGATTCAGGTTGAAAACTATGCCCCTATACTCTGAAATCGACCATTTTGGATATTTGGATACCTTACAATAGGCCCACGTTGTCTAAACAAGTAAATCTGTAAGCAAGTAAAAACAACAATCAAGTAGAAATGAAAAGTTATTGCACTCATATTGCATTTTTCGGCAGTCTATAATGATGTTCCTAATTGTGCTATCTTCAGTAGATAGCATATTTAAACCAAAATAACCAAAATGATCAACCAACACTGATTTGAAAAACAGAATGATTTATCATGTTTATAAATATGCATAGAGACCTGACCCATATTCTTCTCTCATTTTTTCTTTTCAGTCAGATCATTGATGTTAAACAACTCTGCTTAGCATGCTATTCAAAAGAACAAACCAGTTTAGCCTTTAAAGCTGTTTAGTGTAGCAGGAGTAGATATGCCATTGATCAACATGAATTATGTGCCTGATCTGTTCACTGCTTTGATCAACAGGCGCAAAATCATGCCAGAGTAACACCATTGATTTCTCACAATCAACAACCACGTCCGCATCTGCAGGTTCGATCTACATTTGAGTCCCAGTCAATGAGTGACTGGGAGAGCGTGTGTGGTCTAGTGGGTAGATCACAGGTCTCACGATTCAAAGATTGTGAGTTCAAGCCCCGCTACGGCCAACATGTTTGTATCCTTGGGCAAGGTGCTTAGTCTCAATTGCCTCGTGGTTCAGAAGTCACGTAGAAATGGTGGTCTCGTGTATCGGAAGAGCAACATCCGAGCTTGTTAAAAGGGCACAGACTCCTTCGTAAAGAGTAGGGGTTCATTCCGGTCTGTGTCTATACAGCATATTCCTAGGTTTCAGGAACGTTTGTAACAGTACACTGAAGTTGGTGAAATGTGTCCGAATGGATACCCTACCGACATAACCGATACTGATACTGATACTGATGAATGAGTAATATGCCACTAGGGGTTCACTAAGAATAGATGAGTTGCTGAAGTGATTGTTAGTGCTTAGGGGTATAGGATTAATTCAATACAGAGTGAGTTAAAATTATTCAGGTCCCGTTTTCAAAATTACTTTTTAGTTAAAATAGTGTCTATAATAGTAAACTGAATATAAAGTGTAAACACTTTTTCATGTTTGGTGAATGAATTTTTCATAACAATTACACAATTGCATATACAAATTACAACATATTAACAAAAACAGCATGAGTTTCAAAGATTGGTTTAAATTGCAGTATTATTTATGCACAAATTTTACATAAATATTGTCATATTTCATCTTTGATATGTATAATAATATTGCTTGTCTAGATATAAACATTTTCAAAGTATGTAATGTCAAAACATTACAATGATTGCCTAGTTTATTCAAATTAGTAACATATACAGTCTATTTAAGTTTCACAGTTATTGGTAATACCAACATGCCATGCGTTGTTTCATCTAAAAATTGGATGCGTTAATTGAACTTTCATTCCGTGGAACAAGTTAGATTTCATTACTTTCAGAGAAATGCACATCTCTAACCGATTGGTACAGTCCAAAATAAAAAAATAGGTTAGTGTTAACAATAAGTAGTTGATAACTTAAAAATAAATGGTTCACTTTCTGTTTTCAAATGAAATCGGGACCTGCTTAGTTTCACTCATCTGTATACATTTATTTTAAACATGACGCTGTAGATAGAAACAATTCATTTTTTAAGTTGTTTTTCATGCTCTATGTACCATTATGGAAGTGGTACCATTAAGGTCCATTACTTTTGTCTAAAAAGTGATATGCTTTTATTTTGTTGTTTATCTTTTAATAATTTTTATTTATGTTGCCTTAATTCAACATATTCTAATGTAGCACACTTTTTAATCATCTGAGTTGCGCCTAATCACCACGCTGGCTTATAGGCACAAGCAGAGTATACATACGAGTGCATAAATGATGCGCCTATTAAGTCACGTCACGAGGAAGCCAAATAGGGTATAGTGGCATCTCTAAAACAGCCACATCATGACAATGAGTTATTTCCATCCTGTAACATGACACAATTTTCAAATTCATTTTTTCTTTTTAAATGAAAGCCAAACATGTGGGGCGCCGTATTCTCGTACTAAACACGGTTTTAACTTAAAACCATGTTTAACTAAACGTGTGTCCAACTTAAACGCGAGTTTATCCTTTAAACGACGTGTTTAACAAAACGCAATTTTAAACTCTGCAAGTCTTGTTCCCAGAGTGGTCCTGCGTTGATTGTATAGAGACATTTATTTCATTGTGGCCCTAATGGGTTACAATAGATATTGACCGAATGCCTTAAATACATGGTACTTTTAAAGACTACACGATCCGCAGGTCAGCTTGCACCGGGCACGGTTGAGTGATTATTCAAGGCATACAGTCGGTGCGCGAGTTTAGTTAAACGCGCACTAAACTACCCCGTACCCATGTTTAAAGTTCAACACATTTTGACGAGTTAAGACGCATGTTTAAGTAAAACAAATATACGAGAATTGCGTTTAGTTAAACGCTGTGTCTAAAGTCAAAGTTAGACGCGTGTTTAGCTTAAAACCGTATTTAACTACAAGAGTACGGCCCACGTATTTAGCAGTATTATTGGTCTAGAAGATGGAATTATGAAATATTTGTGGCACTTGTGCAAAAAAGTGCCAATTTTTTTTTTACTCGTCCTGTATATGCAAACATATAAGGCATAAAAACGAATAAAAACTGCCATCTCAACATGCAACTTTTAAAATTTGTGGCAATGGAAAGTCCCGGTTTCAATAAGTTTTTATTAAACAATGCACTTGCGTAAATTTGAGCTCCAATAACCATTACGGCATTGATGCCGGGACTTTCGATCACCGCAAATTTTAAAAATGGCATGTTGAGAGATATGGCAGAATTTTATGATAAGTTTGATGTTTTGCTAACTATATAAATACGCAGCGATGGAAATACCCACATGACTTTCCACCCGGGGTTGATTAGAAACTACAAACTTTGTGGACTTCATATATTTCTAACCCAACTTTTACAAAAGGAAATAAATCAGTTGAAAAAGTGGTCCAAGTGGGAATCGAACTATGGACCTCTGCATTGTAAGGCATACACTCACTAGACTAGCGAGGGGTGAACTGGCTAATACATGATTTTAATCGCTCTTATTTATAAGGGGATTAAAACCATGTCTTGGCCAGTTCACCCCTCGCTAGTCAAGTGGTTGAGTTATATATGCCTTTCAATGCAGATAGGACCATGGTTCGATTCCCACTAGGACCACTTTTATCAACTGATTTATTTCCTTTTGTAAAAGTTAAGAGTTAGAAATATTCTAAGTCTTCATGTGTGTAGTTCCTACCTAATAAACCCCGGGTGGAAAGTCGTTTGGGTATTTCTATCGCTGCATATAAATATGTGATTTGGGCATGATAATCATTTCAGTAACATATAATGCACAATGTTGTCTTTGATGGACACTTTCTTTAACTGATATGGCATCATATGATGCATTTATAACTTATCAGTGATTGTTGTACAAATAATTTCACTTAATAAACAACAATTTAGTTTTAATTATTTTCCATTTTTAATCACAGTATAGACTACGTGACAATGAAGTATAAATGAAACTATGGGCAGGCGTTTCTGTGTGTAATCAATCTTTATTCAAGCAATCACTGACATAAATGATACAATGCGAGAAAAAAAGAAGGTAGATTAAAGCCCAGGACAAAAATTGGAACCACACAGTGGTCCAGGTTTAACGCAGGGCTGAACAACAAACAAAAATACATCAAATAACCACAAAAATCAATGTCCAACCGGAACCAGGAGATACACAGAAATAGAGCGAACCCAGCAAAGTGGAACTATGTGCAGGGACAGAGAATCACACCTTGAGGTGGGGTTGATCATCGCTTCCCCAGGCTGGCTCTTGCCTCGCATTCCAAATAGTGTAGCTGCACAATCTAAGTGCGGATAGGTTTGCGCTAGAAATTGGCAGCACCCTAGTTGATGCGACCTGATTCTGATGTTTCACCAGCAGCGAAATTACAGCGCTTTGATCACTTTATATTAGTACAAGGGCCAACTGCTGAGTTCCTTCATGAATTGCTTTGATGGTTTGGCTTTGACAAAGGTGAATATTGCTTTGATATTATTAATATTATCTGGTGTGATTAGACCACTAGATCCAATTTCAAAACATGTGAGGTCACAGGTAAAGCCATTATCAGAAATAAAAGAAAAATAAATCGGACAATGATGTTCTTTGCAGTGTACATAATAGTTCAGCAGGAATTGCACAGGCTCCATTACGCATTTTGTTAGATTTATTTTATTCAAACAACAACAAATGTCCCTTTATAAAATCGGTGAATCCAGCGAGCTGTTTACCAACTTCATGCTTTAAATTAATTGCGTTCTTAGCTCACACCCCCCAACGCTGCGTTATACGCACACCGCATACTTTGTGTAGGGCTCGCTATAAAGGAGACCTTGGAACCCAGCGGGCACTGACGTTGACACACTTTGCATTTTCGATGTAAATTTGGTTGTGGATTATCAAGTAATTTCTACGAAAATGCTAATTGTGTCGATGTCGGTGACCATTAGGAATTATTGTATGTGAACCACACTGTTTTCATTATAAAATGTCAAATGGTTAATGATTTTATAATATCTGTAGCAGAAACAATTATTGGAATATTGTCATGAGATATAAGTGTGTTAGTGTCATAGACCTGACGGGGAAGTCCTCTTTTGGTCTATACACTAGCGCCTTCGACATTTGATCGGAAGGTCTCGGGTTCAATTCCAGGCAGGTGCTCCGATATGTTGCTGATATATCTTGTGAATTATATATGTTTAGGGCGTTACATGACAAAAACTAGTGGCAACAGTGGCCCCTGGTGTTTCTTTTAAGACACCAGGGCAGGCCCACCCATTGTGGAGTGTATTTAGTAGTGAATATAAGTTGTATTTACGGCACGAGGACGTTCCTTGTTTAGGGGGGTATTGTCATGAGATATAAGTGTGTTAGTGTCATAGACCTGACGGGAAAGTCATATTTTGGTCTATACACTAGCGCGAGGGGCGGATCCAGGATTTGTCAATAGGGGGGGGGGGCATAGCGGGGGTCAAAGGGACGGCTTTTGTACACGTTTTTGCCCTGTCAAAAATAAGGGGGCCCCACCCCTAAATCCGCCCCGAGCGCGTTAGACATTTGATCGGAAGGTCCCGGGTTCAATTCCCGGCTGGTGCTCCGAAATGTTGCTGGTATATCTCATGAATTATATATGTCTAGGGCGGTATGTAACAATATTATGCCAAGAAAAAAACAAAGATCTGTCACACATACCTGCACGTATGAGGAATCACTTTTGCCGCATAACTACAGGGTGTATCCAAAAAATTAGGACTCTGTTTCATGACGGTGTAATTCTTATTATAATCATTGGACCATGACCAATTTAGTCTCAATGTAAAGCCCAATTAATTATTATGATATCCTGAAAATATAAGATCAATCCGATGCAAAATAAGAAAACTAGCGTACTTTGCGTAAACCATGTCATTTACTGGTTTTGGTACACCCTGTATAGCCAAAATGTGGGCTTTTTTTAGTTGCCCAACTACTTTTCTTTAATTGGCTCTGAAAGAGGAGGGTGAAGTGGTCCAAGCAATAAGCATACTTATTTTTTATTTAAAATAAAAGATGCAGCATATCTATTTTCCTAAATATATGCGCGACAGACCTTCTATTTTCATGTGAGACAGACCTGTTTTTTGTTTGTTGCCGTAAGCAATTTATTTTAACCATGATTACCACATAATTATCAATGTATTTATGAATTGTATTGAGGTATGAAATACAAATAAAAAAAAATTGAATGACAAAATCTGTGAGATGTGTAATTATGATTGTGTGTTGAATCAGTTATATTTGTTTTCACTATTTTGATGTAAATAATCCTTAGTGTACTCAATTTCTCCTGTTTACAACATGGTTATGCAATCAAATGAAATTATCAAAGTTCTGGATGGTTTTCTAATCATGCTTTTAATAAGTTTCATCTAAAACGCACACTGTGTATCCCTATTAAAAAAGGAATACCCACGAAATTCAAAATACAAGAAGAAACCTGGTAATGCCCAAGTATACCCAGGAGTTTATATCCGTCAATCAATTTGAGCTCCATACTAACTTATTGGGGTAACTTGGGTTTTCCTGGTGTAATTGAATTATAATTCAAGGAGTGTACTTGAATAACACAATGGGCAGTAATTGAATGTATTGACTATTTTTATGGACACAGTGTATGCTCCCAAACAAGCAAGTAGTACACTACACAATTTATGCATGAATAGTAAAGTTGGATGGGCAACCAATGAGCATCACCGATGAAAACATGTAAAATATAGTCAGATTTGAGACCCTATTTTTTAAATGTGGTTCAATTTTAGTTCTGTCACCCTATCTTTGACAGATAACAATCCAAGTTTAATAGTTGTTCTTGACCAACATGGGATTGTGGACCCTAATCCAGAATGATCCATAGGCCTATCGCCTTGATTTGCATATACCATATAGTTTTGAGCCATTTCTAAAAATATATTGTAGGATGAGTGATGAAAACCATGCAGAACGTACAGGCTTCATAGTTGCACAAACAAAATAAGTGCAAAGCAAGGATATATATTAAGGGGATATTTGCTATCATGTTCATTCACTTCATTTTTGGTTTTAAAACATAAACTTTTTTTTTTAAAACACATGAAGATATGTTAGGCCAAATAAAGAAGAAAAAAACATGTTTCACGTCTGGGGTTTTGGGAAAATAGGAGCTTTTTATTTGAAAACACCTAAATTCCACTATTTAACAGCGTTTTAGCCCATACTTGGCATACAGAAGGTATCTGCAAAAAAGAGGAGGCCCTTTTTATGTTGTTATAGAGAGCTAAACCCCTCAAGTGATCATAGAACTCACAAATGCTTCTGATATCATTTGCATAGCTGGTTATTATTTAAACTGCTGAAACATTTTGTTTTAAAAGTTAATAACTGAAAGTTTGTGTAATAAAAAGAAAATTGGAAAATCTTCAAAAAGGAAGCGGGAGGGGATGAAAAAAAACCTGCTGATGTTCTACCAGGTTGACAATACCCAGTGTAGTGTAAATATATGTGTGAATGGTATCAGGGAGCAAGGAGCCAAATTTGTATCAATAAGGCAACTGACACCGATCAATCATAGTCCTACTTTCTTGATTGATCTTCTGATTTGACCATGGAATTAATAGAGAGAGATCATCTAGTAATACGGGGATGTGCAGTTATGGGTTACTTTTTGCAACAACAAAAATCCCTAAACACTGGCCCCACTTTTCAGATCTTAGCTTTAAACATGAGTTACTATCTTCTTCAGGGTAATATATCACCTTTAATATCGCTAAAGTGAAAATTCCAGATGCAAAATCCCACACTAAACTAATTTTAAAAAATTTGGTTTTTAATCCAAAGTCCTCGCTGATTGATGGTGGTACAAATTAATCATCAATTCGAGACCCCCTTCTGACTAACTTTTAAACTGGTAATTTCCTCACTTTCATCGAGTAAATGCAAAACAAACTACCATGTAAGCAATAAAAGAAGGATCACAACTTTAGGCTACGATGCTTCAACTTTCGGGTACAGAAAATAGGGAACCTTAAACATGGGTTGTGTTTTGAAAGGAAGTCCCTAATAATGGGTACCATTTTCTGCCAAAATGAGGGTATGGTTTGGGATGCTTAAGCCACCCAACCCCCACTCCAATCCAAACAAAATTTGACTACATCCCCCCACCTCCATTATTTCTATGCTCCATATCAAATTATGACTACGTTTTCAAGTGTTCTAGAATAGCAAGCACATCAGATCGTACTTAATATTTTATGAAATAATATTGCGACTCTTAGGCCTATTTGTATTATTATTATTTTCAGGGTTGTTTCAACAAGCTCAAGACCAATTATTTCAAGACCCAACACATCTCAAGATCCCACTCAGCTAATGCAATGCATGCAAGACCCGATACCATTTCAGCTAGGACCCAGCCCAGAACCCATTCACTGGATCAAGCATTCAACCCTCCAAGCTTCTTGTGACACTCTTCTCCAGCTCAAGACTCACTTGGTTCAAGACCCTGTTCAGCTTAGAACCCAGCTGTATTCTCTATGTATTCAGAGGTGTAACACATGATCGTTCAAGGCTTTTGAATACCCCCTTCCCCTATTTGGCGGCGTTTCACAAACAATTTTGCTAATTTGACCCCTTATTCGCACAAAATTGCAGACATTTGGTCTGAAAATAACTTTATTTCATTAGTTTAAGGACACTTTCTGAAAAGTCGCTTTTTTGCGTAAAAACAAGGAAACATGTGTGGTTCAAAATACTCCTTTCCCTATACCCGAGACAATTTGATAAACTACACCACAATCACTCTAATTTGATTGTTTTTTCGAGAAAACCCCCGCCCCCCTAGTATTTTGAAATCACATAACCTAAAAAACCACCTCTATTTTTTTGAATTGCCAAAATATTCCTATGTTTTTTTTAAAATCGCGTACATAGGTTAAAAAAACATCCCTTATGTGAAATTGGGGACATAAAATATTGCGGAATGTCTGCGGACATGGTACAAAAAACTCCCCTTTTCCACAATTTTTGGAAAGATCATGCATACCCAAAATCAATGTTGACTGAAATCACTGGGCTAAAAACCTTGTTCAGTTCAAGATCTTATGGCAATGTTGTTATGTTGCAGAAATAAAATGCAACACCAGCATATTGTTAATTTTAGCCCCAACCCTATTCCCACGATCAACTGAACTATTCCATGATCGATTGAACAATCGTTTTTGAGTTTCGTTACAGAGATTAAAAAAAGGGATGTGGTAACTTTTCAATTATTAATGAATAATATCTTTTATTTTCTTGAAACAAGCAACCAATTACAACCCCTATCGAGGACTCAGGATTAAAATAAACTTTAATTTGCTACTTTCTGTCTTTAATCATATCGGCTATAATGTTATATAGTATTATCAATTTGATTCCTAAGTAGAAATGAATGTTTATATATCATCTTAGCTGATATGATTAAAGACAAAAAGTAGCAAATTAAAGTTTATTGAAAATCATATTAACGGTGTAAATCCTAAGTGAACATAAAATAACTAGATATTTTGCAATTCTCAATTTTGGAAGTGGGCAAAAACAGGAAATTCTAAATCATTTGTGAAGGGCCTTATATAGTGAAAAGAAAAACTACCAAGAAGAAAGAGCACCGAAACACTTTTTCAAAAGAAAAATCCGTTATCATTTATTTGTATAACACAATATCTTCAATGTAGGCTATAATATGAATGCCACATGGGCTACATAAAACACACCTTGTTTTATGGGCAAGCCGTTTCATTTTAGCATGTTATTTTAATCCGTCATCAGAAAGAAGCGACAACAAACCCAAACTTTTGAAAAAAACATATTTTACCTTCAACTTTCCTTCATAATTAAACATACCTATATCTATGTTGGTAGTTGTCATGTTTCAAATTTTGAACAAAAGTTTGCATGAGAAGTATAAGCATGAGAAGTTTTCTGATCATTGTGGTAAATATCTTTAACTAGATGAAAGATTACAACAAGCACCAATGTGCTCTTTCAATTTAGAATTTGATATGTCATTTGTACTTTATTTGGTTTATACAGGGTGTATCAAAAACAAAATAGGACTGTTTCATGGTGGTCGTCTACTTTTTCAAAACCACTGAACCTTGACCAATTCACCGTCAGTGAAAAGCCCAATTAATAATGATAATATTCTGAAAATCTGAGATGAATCCAAAAATAAAATAAGATCGCTAGCGTAATTTGCATAAACCATGTCATTTACAATCTGTACAATGGGATTAACACATACAAACAAGAAAATGTCATGGTTTACATTTCAATACTTTGCATTCATAAATGTGGTAAATCATCTATCAATAACAATAGCAAAGATTAGTTTGGTATTCCTCGTAATTCTGTCACAAATCATTAATAGCTTCATAATCCACAAATTTGATGCATAAATATTTATATGCACAATGTTCAATGTCGCTAAGTGTTCTCATGAAAAGCCTCTGCATGTAGGAGAGTTGTGGTAGGAAAGCACCAATCATGTCAATAGTGTTTACATAGAAGGACATTTAGAATTAGAACCTCAACTTCAATTCTGTCATAAGCATGACACACCTAGCTATACTGTGTGAATTACCATTGTACATACAAGATGTGATGGATTTTTCTTATCTTTTCAGGATTTTAACTTTATTATTTGTTCTTAATAATGTAATCAAATTCCTCATGGTTCAATGGTTTAAAAAAAGACTAATTCCATGCTGAAAGAGTCCTACTTTTTATACACCCTGTATATTATACAATTGGACAATATTTACTGCGCGCAATCTGTGAGGTCCCCGGTGAGGTCATTGCAAAATTGGAGATGTTTATTTAGGCAGAGAGGTTTTGAGGAAGCGTCGGCTCATATTAATGATAAATAAAAAAATGGACTGCAAAACAGACAGTGTACAGTTACTGTTGTCATTCATTAAAGTGTGTTGAAATACAATGTAACTGTAATGTCCGACTATACTATACAATTGCATTTTCAAACAGAGAAATTCCTCTTGAATTTCGTTTGGAGCAAAAAATAAATTATCAACAAAAGATCACATATATTTATGAATGTTGTCAGTCATCCAGGTAGTGAAAATCAATCAAAAATGTTTATAATCTAGTCAACTGGACTTACTTTTATTGTTTGGCAACAGTTTCACATCCTATCCCGGATGTATCGTCAGGCCGACTGATGTTCTACCGTTTGGACTCCTTGACCCCGTCACGGGTCAAGCAAAGCCACTAGAACATCAGTCGGCCTGATGATACATCCGGGATAGGATGTGAAACTGTCGCCAAACAATAAAAGTATAAGTCCAGTTGACTAGATTATAAACATTTTTGATTAAAAGATCACATAGCACAAATATTTGAATTATATACAAGGTACATCTTTATAAATTGTAGGTCTAAATCTAAAAACTGGTTGCATAGTTAGTAGTGCACACTTGACGATTCAAGTATAAAAAAAATAATACAATGAATTGTATTCTTTTGTATAGTTACAATACATCCTTTATCGCTTACAAGTATGTATGTCCCATATGGCAAACCTGAGAAAAAACAATCGCCTGTTGCCATTGATGTACATAAGTATAGCCTACAAATTGACATGACGACAAATTATACCCCATATTATATTAAGTTATAGAATAAAAGATGTAAATCAGTGGCATAACATCCAGGAGTGGAAAAGTCTTCCCGTGCACGCCTAACAGTAGAAAATGCAGTATTTCTCAAAAACAAAATTAAGCGCCCAGGTTCACTCATCGAACCCAAAATATTAACCGCCCTGGTTTACTCATCTAGCGGGTCCCGCGTGAAGCGCGGGTGTCTGCTAGTAATAACAAATGGCAATTGAAATAATTATATGGGAGAATTTCAGCACACAATTAAATTGGTTAACATGTATTCATAAGAAAAACATTGTTCACTTTTTCCTCCATAAATGAGATTTTGAAATTAGTTTTTTAAATGTCACCTGGCTAGTTTGTGTACCGTAAAACGGGGTGTAAAGGGGCATAGGGCCCCATTTTGACAAATATATGAACATGTTGTTTTGTACAGAAGAGTAAACTGTTAGTCGACAAAAAACACACCCTGTTTTACGGGTGGACGCACCTGTCAGGTTAGGCCGGGTGGGGTTTTTGTACCTAAAATGTCACCAAAATCTTCAAAAAATCTGGGGAATTTTTAAAAATTGTGAAAATGTACTTTCTACATATTTCTTCGTCCAAAAACGGCCAATTTGACATGATTTAAGCACACATTTCTATTTTTTTTATTTTTAAATACGTAATTTGAGAATTTATACATGTAGTCCCCGTCATAATTCATTGTAAAAAAATCAAGCTTTGTCACAGAGCTTATTTTGTTCGCGGAACTGCATAAACATGCATGCAATGCGCAAATATGTAGGGGTGCACTACAGCATGTCCCAAAAAACTTACTAACTTTGATCTGTGTTTAAAAGTCTGCGAGCTTATAACGAAATAAGTAGGAACCATGGATAGTTTATATTTAAGGATACTAAACAATATACCTGACCTGAATTGGGTAAATTCAGAGACCAATCGTGTGCAAACTTTTTGAAATACAAAGATTTGAATAGAGCGTGGTCAGAACCCATTTGTCCCGATTTAAGGAATAAACCATCCGTGCGTTGCATGAAACTGTGCGCTATGTGCAGTATTCCCGGCAAGGGGGTTTATTCTCCGAAAGAACTTAACAATAACTCTGACTTTAACAAAGAACATTTTATTTTAATGTTTATGTAAATAATGAACTTGTATCAACTATCATTGCAATATGACCAAGATAATTTTGTTTACTGCCCAATTCTTTGTAAAGAATGAATGCAAAGGCAAAACTATGATAAAGTCACAACAATGCGCAATTGCAACACATCGGGAGGTTCCTTGAAAAGTGGGACAAATGGGTTTTGACCATGCTCTATTAAAATCTCTTTATAGGTTTATATTGCATAGATCACAGAGTTTAACCACCAATTAAGGTCAGGTATATTTTGTTTGATATCCCTAAAATGAACTACCCATGTTTCCTACTTTTTTAGTTATAAGCTCGCATATCTTTGAACCCCGTTTTTTGGGACACGCTGTATAGCAATTATCAAAACAAACAAAAATTGTACTGAAATTGAATCTCCAATAATTACCTATTAAAATAAAACCAAAATGAGGTCTGTGTGACAATTAATCAACAAAAAAGATGCATTTTAAGAAAAATCATATGAGGGAAAAATGTAATAAATCCACCTTTTCAGGTGCACATAAAGCTATATTAAAAAAATCTTTTGCCTCAAAGCTCTTTCTCAAGCAGTTTTTTAAAACCTAATGCGGAATACGTTTTTTGAAGTTGTTTATTTATTTTTTAATATAAAATATCGAAATCCTTGTAAAAGTGACACTTTGTATTTAAAATGATGTGATCAATGAAAAGCTAAAAAATCGGCGAAACTTTTTTTTTCACGCACACTCATTAACTAACATGCGCCGGAGCTTTGAGACATACCTTTTTTTAATATAGCCTTACATGATCATATTGATTTGATTTGATTTGATTTGATTTGATATAATTTGAGTCCTACGACCCTGGATAACCCAATAAGCTTATTTCCATTGGGGTCCGTTAGATGTGTGAACAGATACAGACCGGGATGATCCCCTACTCTTTACGAAAGAGTCTGTAACCTTTTAACATGCTCGGGTATTGCTCTTCCGATGCACGGGACCACCATTTATACGTGACTTCCGAACCACTGTTTTTTGCTGCCATTAGGAAATCGTCAGAATAATTTCGCTTCATTTACCAGGCTACCGACGGCGCACACAGTATCAGCACTTAGATTGTAATATTATGTTGAATAAATGATATTTTTCACTCATATGTGGACTGTGCCACCAGCACAGCTGTATGGGCCTCTGAAGAGACTGGCAGAGACACCTCTGCAACATGTACAGCATCTGATTGGCCTGCCATCTCAAGTTGACTAGATAGCAAGGACTCCTCTGCTGGCAAGAACTCCTCTACTGTCAAGAACTCCTCAGTCTGCTTTGCATGTTGTCCTCTTGCCATCATAGGGGAGCCGGACGATGTGCGTCTTTTCTTACTGGGATTCATATCCCTGCACAGCTCCTCTATGACGGCACGAATGTACGCGCAGGGGTTAACCTTGAACTCAGGTCCCTTCTTCTCATGCCTCCCGACAAAATTGGGAAACAGTTTGATGATGACGTCTGTTGGTAAAATGACATAGAAATTTTAAGTATTACAAACTTTGACACAATTGAAGATATCTAGTCTAGTACACTGTCCAGGCTCATGGGAGAAGTTGAAAAGATGTATAGTCTTCTCAACATATAATTTCTCAATGATTAAGTAATGTAATGCATGTGTCAGGGTAGATAACACGAAATGAGGGTTGTGTGACAGGGGTCAATATGGTGCTATCAAGGGCAGATAGCAATACACAACAAGTCCTAGCCCAGACAGATGCTACTAGTGGTAGATATGGTGCTATCAGGGGCAGATAGCAATACACAACAAATCCTAGCCCAGACAGGTGCTATTAGTGGTAGATATGGTGCTATCAGGGGTAGATAGCAATACACAACAAGTCCTAGCCCAGACAGGTGCTATTAGTGGTAGATATGGTGCTATCAGGGGTAGATAGCAATATACAATGTCAAGTTCTAGCCCAGACAGGTGCTATTAGTGGTAGATATGGTGCTATCAGGGGTAGATAGCAATACACAACAAGTCCTAGCCTAAACCGGTGCTATTAGTGGTAGATATGGAGCTATCAGGGGTAGATAGCAATACACAGGTCCTAGCCCAGACCGGTGCTATTAGTGGTAGATATGGTGCTATCAGGGGCAGATATAGATAGCAATACACAACAAGTCCTAGCACAGACAGGTGCTATTACGGGTAGATATGGTGCTATCAGGGGTAGATAGCAATACACAACAAGTCCTAGCCTAAACCGGTACTATTAGTGGTAGATATGGAGCTATCAGGGGTAGATAGATAGCAATACACAGGTCCTAGCCCAGACCGGTGCTATTAGCGGTAGATATGGTGCTATCAGGGGCAGATAGCAATACACAACAAGTCCTAGCCCAGACAGGTGCTATTAGTGGTAAATATGGTGCTATCAGGGGCAGATAACAATACACAACAAGTCCTAAGCCAGAGAGGTGCTATTACGGGTATATATGGAGCTATCAGGGGTAGATAGCAATACACAAAGCTATGGTACGTAGCAACACACAATGAGTCAAAGTCTATATTCAGTGCTATCAGGGGTGGATGTAATGCTATCAGGGGTAGATAGCAACACACAATGAGTCATAGTCTAGATATGGAGCTATCAGGAGTAGATAGCAACTCATACTGTAATACAAACATGGTGCTACCAGGGGTAGATAGCAACACACACTGTTATAAAGATATGGTGATATATCAGGGTAGATAGCAACAAACAATGAGTTGAAATCTAGACATGATGCTATCAGAGGTCGATATGATGCTACCAGGGGTAGATATAGCAACACAAACTGTATATGGTGCCATCACTCAGTGGTAGATATACAAAGTCTAGATATGGTGCTATCAGGGGTAGATAGCAACACGCTGTAATACAGATATGGTGATATCAGGGGTAGATTCTAAGTCTAGATATGGTGCTATCAAGGGTGGATATAGTTCTATCACAGGTAGATAGCAGCACACAATGAGTTATGAGTACTGTCAATGGGTGAATTTTAAATGAAATTGTGCTTTTAAAATAAGAACAATCCGAGTTATGCAACTCAAACTTAGGAATGTGACTTTTTTAAGGATGACCTTTCATGTAAAATAGAAAACATAAGTTGAAAATCGGAATATAATTTTGATTTGGGTTATTATAATTATGTCATTCAAATTGTTGTCAAATCTCAAACTTTGTCATATATAGAAGTTAGACTCCGCGCTATCAGTGGTAGATGAACAAGATTTTGCAATGGGTAACATAAATTTTAAATCCTACCTTCTATTTCTGTGATGGATGATGGGTAAAGCCTATCCACCTCTTTCCCCTTGAAAGAACCTTCTTTTGTTTTTTCCAGACACGGTGCATGTCTTAAGTAGTTCTTTGAAAACCCACTTTGAAAACGTCCTTGTTGCCTTGCTGGGTATTCCCCTCCTGGCGGCCTCCTCGATAACCCCATCTGGGATATTACTGGATTGCTGTTTTTAGAGAAAAGAAACATGAGTTAAATACTAATGGGTCTTTTATGTGTTATTGTCATAATTTTTTGTGTAAATGTAAACTATCTTTGTTGTTTTCAAATCGCATGTTTTTTAAAATGACCTATTTATAATACATGAATTTGTAATTTTAAAAAGTGTTATCAAACCTATAAACATAATTTGTTAAGGATGCGCCAATATATACCAGTGCCGTCCTACCTCTCCTTGGTGTTGCATCTTTTTATGGAACATGATATAGAGAATTTCCAGATTACACTATGAACAGATTGTTTGAACAATTACATACCACATAGCCAGCTTCTGTTGTTGCTGGTGGTAGTGGCTGGTGCTCTGTTGCTTGTGATGACAAGGATGCTGCACTGGTTGATGAACCATTACCCAGTTTTTGTAAAATGGCTGCAAAATTGGTGCTCATACTCGCTGTGATGTCATTAAGTTTGTTCGTGTGTTCATTTAGTTTCTTATCTCTTGCTGCAAAAACATTAAAAATGAATGTTATTTCCTTTGACAAACAAATTTAAGGTGTACAGTTTCAATATTTCAAGGTGATTATTCTACACATATAGTTTGCTCGCCATTATTGAAGAACATTTAGGTTAAATAATGTGCTCTTCATTTCAAATTTGCTGCAGTTTCACATATGATTCAAAAGATTATACTTTTCAAGAAAGTATTTGGGGTTTAGTGCATTTTTCATTCATGAGAGTTTGTATGAGACATGCCTCTACACAATGAACATAACAATGTTCAGAATTATGAATATAAAAATAGACTGGGTCAGAGATATGTCAGACACTTTGACCCGTCTCTCACCTCATTAATTCACCAATTATAGTTTTATGTCCACTTGAAAATTTGCTTTGGTTGAAAACTTACATCTTACCTGTTTAATTTTTCACAATAAAGTATGTGTTTGCCTTTCACTACAAAAATTATTTGTAAAAAGTGTTCATTAGATATTAAAAGTCATGTAGCGACTCTGAAATAAACCAAATTAGGTTTTATAAATCAATTTTAATTGAACAAGAGCCAGTAATGTGATTTGGCATGTGGTTCAGGCCTAAAGGGTTTTTTAAATTTTAAATGTGGTTTTTAATACCACGCAATAGTCATCAGCAGGATTTTAAATGTGGTTTTTAATACCACGCAATAGTCATCAGCAGGAATTCCTAGTTATCAATGTGTATATTCATGTCTCTATATTGAAAACAACTTACCTTTCCCATTCAAATCCAGATTTTGTAAAATCCGGGTGCTTGATTTTTTGAATCTTTCAAGTATTTCCAGTCTTGCTTCTATTGTCTGTTAAATGAAATAAAATAAAATCCCACATTAAAAGCTGTGAATATTGTGTGCTAAACAGGATATTGATATCCACTGTGTTAAGAGCCTTCAGCTGAGATTCTTAAGACATATTCTCTGTCTTCATGATGAAGAGCCAGGTAGGATGTATCATATATGCCATCTTCCTACCAACACATGGTCGAAGGTGACCTGGTTATCTATGCACATCATGTTTGACCTATACACAGTGCATACTTAGGGGACAACGAAGGCATGATTCAAGAACAGATAGTCACTATTGCTGAAGTTCGAAAAACATTTGTAGTCGCCTGCTTTGCAGCCGAAGGATGATGATATTGATAAGCAGAAATCTGCACACACAATGTGTGATAAAAACCATAATTATAAATGAACCATACCTTTCCTACATCTGTTCGGATTTGACTCTCACGGCCACTTTGTTCATAAATACTCTCGTCATGGTCGATGAAAACATCCTCCCAGGATCGTTCAGTGGGGAGCACATTGACCTGGTGTTCAACATCTTTAAATTGCAAGAACTGCTTTCTATCAAGCACACTGGCACCTATAATTAAACAAATATGCAAATTGTTAAATTATGTCAGTATCATCTCAAGTAGCAGATTATGCAGTACTAAACTGTAAGGTCAGATTTATGATAAAGGATTTGATGACTTGATCCCTGCATATCATGTATACTCCCTAATCAGTGGCATAGCTAGCCTTTTGAAACAGGGGACAGTACACAACACAGTTGCACCGAAGAAATGCATAATACACTGTGCAGTAGATAGAACACACAAGTCGATGAAGATTTCTTATACTTAACATCACTAGTGCCAACTTGGCCCAATCCCACAACCAATGCAACATATTTCAGATTAGTCAATATTCATAACATATTACATTTTCACGATTGATTGGTTAATTCTTTGCTCCAGCTGAAATACAAACAACACAAAGCATTAATTATATTTCACTTAATAAACATTTATATTTATAGACCTTGCCATATGACACACATCTTACATGCTGCCTGCTGTACTTCTACTTTCTAATAATGTATGGACGCACCTTAACCAATAAATTAAATACACGCTGCAGCAGTGATTTAATCGACAGATAGAATTCTCACCTATTTTGAGCTGATTATACCATGTTTCATTTTTCTCATATTTTTGTCTAACAAATATTTATTTAAGCAAGTACTATTTCCATTATTCACATTCATTATCCAGGAATGGCTATGTGATAAGCACCAAAAAACTCTTCCAAGCTGGCACAATTCGAAACATCAATTAATGATCATAACCCAACCCCCAAATGGGAAATGTTGAATGTTGAAATGTTGAAAAACCTGTCCGGGATGAAAATAGGCAACATTTAGCGGGAAAACCAGACTTGTTGGCGAAAGGAGGCAAACCCAGGTCCACAGTCTAAGTCAACTCATCAGGGAGGATACACTCCCATGATTAAAATGTCCATCTTCATGTATCAAATGTCCTGATTACACGGCCAAAGAGGCTTGAGCTGCATATGCTATGCATAGTTTTAGAATTAAAATTCGACGGGGTTCAGGGCTGTAAAGATATTCAGATCCCAATGTGATAACATGTTGAAATGTTTTAACAGTCACCCATATAACATACCTTTTGCTGCCACTTTCTTTGGTCTTGATAGACGTATTGTATCAGCACTGGCTGTAACAGTAAAGATACATATTTGTTATAATATAATGAGTAGGCTTTTTAGGGCACACTATTAGAAATTCCACATTGAAACCCAAGATGGCCACTGGTAATACACACAAATAAAGATTTTTTTGGTGACTGATCCGTCAGTGGATGGAAAGATCAAGACTAGATTTTGGCATATGTTTAGTTTCTAAGGGGAGGGGTTGTACATATGCCCGATCTTAGCTATCTGCAAATTTTATATAGTCATACCAACACCACCAATTTTGACGTGGGTGAAAAAAAGTGATGCGGGCGGGTAACAGGAAACTCTATATCAACTTTCATGCGCCTAATCAGCTGTCGGGCGTTAATTTCTGAACCCCATCAATAACTTGGCAACTATTCGGACAGAAACTCTTGGGAAATAAACTTACAAAAGGCACATAATAGCAATTTCCTAAAATAAATAATTCCACAGATACTGTGAAAGTTAATATTTTCACGATAAGATATTTTCACAAAAATGGTCATAACAGGCATTTGGCGAATTTTTAATTTTTGCGATTTTCAACATTTGTGAACAAAAGTCAATAATTTTTGCGAGTTTATATTTTTGCGGATGAGGATTGATTCGTGAAATTTGCGAAAATAAAAACATCGCTACAATTTTTAGGAAACATAATAATCAGTCTTCATTGTAATTGCAATTTTTAGATGTGTATTATAAAAATTATTGCTACATATTTTCAACGGTTCAAGGACATGACATGTTGTGATCAGCTCCTTTTGATTTTCAAGCCCTCATATAAAATACTGGTATATAATTGTGTAACAGTATCGCTGGATACTGGAACATTGTGTATGTGCCAGGATTGTCTGATACTGGAACACTGACTTTGTACCAGTATCGAATGATACTGGGTGTTCTAGTATTGTATGATACTAGAACGTTCCAGAATCTGGGACCTAAAGTACACTTTTCCTAAATAATTTTGCGCACTGGTTTGCACTTACCTCTTTCACTGCCCATTGGAATTCAGCCACCACACTGTTTGTGATTTCACTAACATTCTGAACACCTTTTGTGCAGTCAACCAGTAGATTAGGGCCATTACCGTCAGGGCCAAAACACCAGATTTGACGGGCTTTTGCTACATCATAGTCATAGTTGTCTGCTGGATATCTGGCACGCTCCCTGTAGTCTTGTCTTGGGTTAACATCACCTAAGTGGAAAGTATAATGATGTCAGGAAAGTAATACAATGAGTCTTTATTTTTCATTTGACTTCAAAGATATTACATGATTCAAACCAAAGCCAAACACGTACATTTATTCTCATGGCAAAATGGTCCATTCTGTGGCACAATTTTCAAAATATTGGAGTGAAACTTGGTCCTAACATAAAGTAATATTGGTGTACCGGTGGGGGATGGTAGTCAAATATAATGTTGTAAGCAACATGACCGAAGATTTTTCAGACACACCCAAAATCTGTGTTCTCCAAAAATACACCCTATTTGAGGATTTTTGGTGTTAAACAAGTAACCCTATTGCACTAGAAGTAGCAAAAAATTGAACTCCACACATTCAACAGATGTATCTTAACCCTATCCAGTCAGGTGATATTTTCCTGGGGATCGGGAGAGGGGGACAAAGTATGTATTTGTCACCCAACAAAAATACGCGAAACCCCCGGATTCGATCCCCGGATTCGATCCCCGGACCATCCGCACACCAGTCACAGGCCTCAACCACTGAGATAAGCTGCCAATCGTCACTCGGGCAACGATTTCATCCCCACATATATATAAGCTCAGACGATGAAATCATTCAATCAATGCCCTAGCATGCACACGGAGATAGTCACAGGCTGTAGTTAATCATACTGCGTAGGAGTGTTAGGTTAATACAACTGTTTCATTGTACTTTAATTTTTATATAGATTGCAACAACAACAAAAACTGTGTGTTAAAATTGGAAAAAGATATGAAAGTTCTTCCTTGTTCCAGATCCCATCTATATACTTACATTTTCTATGGCCTGAGACAGTCCATCAGGAAAGGAACTGCTCTCATTTAGCCAGGCATACACAGTCAGATTCTGCTCCTATTGTCTCTTTGTAAGACACACAAGGGTTGGATTTCTGGAAAGGAATAAATAGATTTTATAAATATTGAGTTATCAGTAACCTGTAAAGAATGGAAATACTTTCAAAGCATGTGGCATTGCAAACCTATGTGTACATTTCAGGAGACACTTAGATGTACGCTATCCAGACTGAATTTGGGGACATATTTTGCCCATTAAACCCTCATGTGTACACGTACATAGGTAGCACAATACACCTAGCACATAAAGTCCCTGACCAGGTGCTTTGAGGTTGGCTTATTCAAAATATATAATCGGTACCAAAAATCTGAGATATACATTATATGAGCAAATTTTTTCTCCGCAGTTTGATACCTCATTCAACAAAATCGAATGGATACTTTTAAAGATATAATGGCGATTTCAATGACCGCGCATAACAACAGCAAAGTTGCACTAGGTATAGGAAATCATTGATTTGTGTGACAGTTATGACAGTAATCACACACAATTCAATGAATACCTAGTGCAACCTAGTGATTTGCTCCCTGAGATAAAGAGGATTGGACTCGGTTGGGCAGCTTTCAGTAAAGTGGAAAACATCATGAGAAGCCGTAAGACCAGTATGAAGATCAAGAGGAAGGTTCTAAATAGTACATTCTACCAGTAATGACTTATGCAGGCATGAGAATGAAAAAACATGAACAAAACTGAAAAAACCCTGAAAATGTGCGTGAAATCGACTAAAAAGGCCAAAACAGCCTGAAATTAAATGAAAGTGTGGAAATTTGGACCATAAAAAAACTGAAAATTCTCATGCCTGCTTATGGTAGTGAGCCATATGGGCACTGACCAATACCATGATAAGAGAAGCTTGCAGTGGCACCAGGGTTCTAGCCAGGACCATTTTAGAACCGGGTAAATTTACTGACGGCGAACGGAGAAAATGTAGCGAACGAAGTGCAGTGGATCATGGCATGGGATCCAGAGGCCTTCTTAATGTCTTTGAGGGTTCCTGCCACATAATTTCTTGTTTTATAAGGCAGTTTAATTATTTTTTTTTAGAGTGCTGGGCGGCCAGCCCAATTCCGGGCCCAGCGCCGGGCGGGCTAGCCCAGTGGTGGGCGGGCCCGCCCGACGCCGCCCATCCTAGCTAGAACCCTGAGTGGCACAGTACAAGATGGAGAGCATAATGCTGGGCATTACCTAAGGTTACGAGTTTACCGCGTTGTATCGCGGAATTGAGGTTAAACGCGGAAAACAGCATTTTGATGAAAAGAAGAAAAAAATGCATAAAACAATATAAATATTAAAAAACGATATGTAATAATAATAAAAAAACAGTAATAAGGTAAGCCTAAAAATCTAAAATCATGTTTTTTTCCGTAAAGCGTGCTTATTTTGGTTTATAGATCGTAAATTTTAAACTTTCTTGGGGAAAATTACATCACAGAAAAATACAAAATTTACAAAGCGGAAAAATACGGAATTCGAAAGTTACAAAGCAGAAAATTTGTGACCTTATATAGCATTACCCTTTGTGACCGAAATGGGCAGGACACATTGCACGGCTAGCAGATAACCGGTGGACAGTCAGAGCAACAGAGGGGACTCCAAGAAATTGGACCCGTAAAAGTGGACACCCCAAAACACGCTGGAGAGATGACCTTACCAGATAGCTGGTCATTACAGGGTAAAGACTAGCCAGAAACAGAAGTCTGTGGAGGCATTCTAGGGAGGGGTTCCTCTCAAGGGAGCGAACTATACCCTGATGATGATGATGATGATGATGATGATGACATACTGTTATTCAGTAGATAACACAATGCTACTGTTGCTGCATATTGTTTTCTTCAGTTAGATAGCCAAAACTACAACTTGTTATCTCCTGTATATAACACAATACTCTATACACGGTTATACTGTGTATTGTTATCTTCATGAGATAGCTCAATATTACATATTGTTAGCTTTAGTAGATAGCACACACTACAAATTGTTGTATCCAGTAGATCACACGATACGGTTATCTTCTATAGGTAGCACAATACTATGTTGTTATCTTCAATAGATCACAATACCACATATTGCTATATTCAGGAGATAACACAATACTACATGGTATTAGCTTCTGTTAGCACAATGCTATTTATTGTTATCTTTAGTAGATAACCCATCATCGATATACTGTTATCTTCAATAGATACCGCAATACTACATATTGTTATCTTCATGAGATAGCCTTACTGCTCGCACTATCGCACATCTGTGCTCTTCTGTGCTACTGTTGCTATCGTGTTTAATTGATTGTCAGAAGAAAAACATGAATGATACAAATGCTCGTGTGAATACGCCAGCTGCAGCACTGTGAGTAGGCGCATGCGTTATGTGCTGCAATTAGTAGAATATGCGCTTACGTCACTGTCTCGTGATGGCCAAATAGACTATAGTGACAGTTTGATCGCGTAAAATAGCGCGATCATATGCTCCTAATGCGATTGCCTTACTGCTCGCACTATCGCACATGCCCATGCTCTTCTGTGCTACTGTCGCTATCGTGTTTAATTGATTATTGTTGGAAGAAAAACATGAATGACACAAATGCTGTATGTTTCTATTGGTGCCATTCTCAATATAAGTATATTGATTGTCAGAAGAAAAAACGAAAAATCGCGCGAATGATGCTCAACCCTGCTTAGTCTGCTATTGTCGCTATTAATTGTCGGAATCGCGGGAACTCGCACTATCGCACATACCTGTGGCCTTTTGTGTTATTGTCGCTTTTGTGCAATCATCCTAATGCGATTGCCTTACTGCTCGCTCACACCCATGCTCTTCTGTGCTATTTTCGCTATTGATTGTCGCTATCGCGTAAAATAGCGCGATCATATGATCCCAATGCGATTGCCTTTACTGCGCGCACTATTGCTGTATTGCACACACCTACTTTTGTATGCTCTTTTCTGCTATTGTTGCTATACTCTATTTGGCTTCCTCTGGACAGTGACGTAACTTAACAGGCGCAGCTTTTACACACACGTATACATGTATCAAAAACTTAATTTGATAAGGTACCATCCAAGTGGTCCGAGCTATGCTCGGACAGGGGGTGTCTGAGGGGGGATAAGTAGAAAAGAAATTCAATTTTGGAACTCATTTGGTGCGATCTGGTGTATACTTTTGACCAAACTTTTATCAAAAAGCCACCTCTTCATTTCCAATAAATATTTTGTTTTTTATCAAAGCACGAAAGAAGTTGTGGTGCGATCTGGTGTATACTTTTGACCAACATTTTATCGAAAAGCCACCTCTTCATTTCTAATAAATATTTTTGTTTTTTATCAATGCACAAAAGAAGTTGAGCATAATTATACTAATATATTCTATATATTTGCTACATATTACTGGCAATAAAAACGTTTTCTTTTGGGTAATTCTATTTTCTTTTTTGTACGTTGAATGTATACCGTATATCAAAATCTCAATTTAAAAGAAAACTGAAGCTGCAAATCAAAATCATATATTTTTGAAATTATTAATCAGATACCTATACATTAACAGGCGCGCGAAAAATGTGTTTTTTTACAGTTTGCTATGATTGAGGCTTGCCTTCATAAAAGTTTCATAAAGATAAAGTTAATGTTTGAAGTCACATTAGCGCGTAGCGCACAACATTTGATACTAATTTGTTGTGAAGCTGAATGTAATGTTTGAAGGTTCATGCGAGCTTAGCGCGCAAAATTGCATATTTTACACTAATTTTGTCATAATTGAGCGACTTTTTTTGCTGATAACAAGCTTCTAAAAAGAAATGTAAATATTTTGAGGTTCTAAAACATCCACCCACCCTTCACCCACCCGCTCGGCCCTCGGGCTCTCCCGAAACGGACAACAAGAAATGAAGTCACACAAGGACTGGTCCCAAGTCTTATCGTTTGGGGAATGTGCGTGCGTAGCGCGCAATTTTGTTTTGCTATTCTACATATTTTGCCAATTTTGGCTGGTACAAGCTTAAAAACTAAAGCAAATATTTCGAGACACATAAGCAAAACGCGCGAAATTTTGGCTTCTCAACACTAACTAATTTTGTCATGATCGAGATACATTTTTAAAATTAGATTCCAAAATTAATGTTAACGTTCATGTCACGTGCGCGCGTAGCGCTCAAATTTGTTGGGGCTATTTTACATAAATTGTGCCGCAATTGAGATACCAACCACGCAAAAATGACTTCTTTACATTAAATTTGCCAAGATTGAGATACATTGTTGCTTCTATTAAAATGTCACATTTTATTTTTATTTTTTTACGAAAACCCCTGGCTTCTTTATACTTATTTGCCACATTTGAGATATATTTTGGCCTGATGACACTGCTTTTATTGTTAAATGTTTTGCTATTTTACCCGGTTTTGCTAGGATTGAGGTATATTTTGGCTTCAAACTATCTTCTTAATTTGCAATGAATTTATTTTTTGGGGGAAGGGGCACATACAACTAAAAATGCTATCTTTGTATTTGAACGTCATAATTTAACTATGATTTCTCTTATCAAATTTGAGGCGACAATGACAAAATTGGGTGACAGGGGAGAAGGAGCGGTCGGCCCCTTCTTAACCCTCTGGCTACGCCATTATTGCCTTGATATGCCGGGATCTGTGCCGGGAACGTACAAAATAGTGGCGGCATGGAAACTTACTATGTAACAAATAAAGAACTCTATACCCTCTACTATCTCTCTTTTCTTTCTTCCTTTTTCTCTTTTTTCTTTCTTTTTCTTCTCCTTTTTCTTTCTTTTTCTTCTCCTTTTTTTTTTTTGTGTGCCAGGGACCCGGGGGGCACGTGCCCCCCAGGCCCCCCCCTGGCTCCACCAATGATTGTTAGTTTGATCACCTTTATGGTTACATTAGTGACACAATTTTTAAAGGCCCTGTCACACCATAGCGTATGGCTTGAACGTGGCCTGAACGTATGCCGACGTATTCAAAAAATAGCTCGAAAATTGTCAGAGTCCGAGAACGTCCAAGAACGTCCAACTTCCCAACGAATTGCGTCAACATCGGTGATGGAATGGACGTATCCATAGCGTATTAAACGCATACATAGCGTATGACTAACGTATTGATAGCGTATCACTAACTTATAACAAACTTATGACAGCGTATGCGATCGGCGAGCGTATGACCAACGTATTCGTAGCGTATGTCTGCCGTGCTCGACGTATCCTCAGCGTATCCTCGGCGTACAACGAACACGTGACTTATGCCGTTGCAGAAATTGAGTTTCGTACACGACGGGACAAGTGTTGCCAGTTCAAGTAAACGCAGCCTAGATGATCACTATTAAAATATCTAGAAGGGTAAATCTATATGTCCAACCTATAACTTAAGACGATTAACGTACCTCTAACGTATGTCAGCGTATGTCTAACGTATGTCAGCGTTTGTAAACGTATGTCTAACGTACCACGAACCTATCGGGAACTTATGCAGAACGTAAGTTAAGCACACGTTGAGTACGTCGAGAAATTTTGAACATGCTCAATAATTTTTCGCGGGGCTCGACGTGTTCCAAATTTTCACAACGTATCACAGCGTGCTCTTAACGTATACGACGTATCCCAAACTTACCCCTAACTTGTATCAGCGTACGCCAACGTACGCCAACGTATTTTCCAATATTTCGCATACGTTGTTATACGTTCAGGCGATACGCCATGGTGTGACAGGGCTACCGTACAGCTAGCGCGCATTCGGCGTTTTGGGAACTTATGGAGGGTTTGAGTATATAAATGGGTCCCTTGAGTATCTCATCCTCACTTCTTCATGGTCTGTCTTGGCCTTCTTGCTTTTTTCTCCTCCTCCTCCTCGGCCTCGGCCCCTGGTTGCTTGCTTCTTCTTGGGAGGCATGTTACCTGCTTGATGACATCGGCGGGAATGATGTAATGTGAGATCGGCGCGGTATTTATACGGGCTACAGCGGCATAATAAGCCACGTGTTTGTTGTACGTCGAGGATACGCTGACGATACGTCGAACACGGCAGACATACGCTACGAATATGTTAGTCATACGCTCGCATACGCTCGCCTACGCTGTGATACGTTGTCATAAGTATGTTATAAGTTAGTGATACGCTATCAATACGTTAGTCATACGCTATGTATACGTTCAATACGCTATGGATACGCTATGGATACGTGACAGGGCCTTACACGATCGCCTGGCATAAGGTGAATACGTGAGAATACGTCGAAACTCGTTGGAAATACGTCAGGTATACGTTAGACCTACGGCACAAATACGTTATCAACTCGTTATCACGTTCATTAAACGTATACCAACTTACGAGTAACGTACGAGTAACGTACCACTAACGTATGTCAGCGTATGTCAACGTATATTTAACGTACCACAAACTTACCGGGAACTTATGCAGAACGTATTAAGCACACGTTGAGTACGTCGAGAAATTTTGAGCATGCTCAATATTTTTTCGTGGTCCAAATTGTCACAGCGTATCACAGCGTGCTCTTAACGTAAACGACGTATCCCCAACGTACCCCTAACTTATATCAGCGTACGCCAACGTACACCAACGTACCCCAACGTATTTTTCGATATTTCGCATACGTTGGCATACGTTGAGGCGATACGTTATGGTGTGACAGGGCCTTAAGGCAGGGTTGCACCACCGATGCAAAAGTTACTCGGAAGGCTCAGTGGTTATTGGAAGTGGGGTATCAAGCGCGTACAAGAAATCATGTAATTAGGGTTGATTTTGAAGACAGGCGCAATACGTATGTAACATGTTTAGGGTATCAAAACAAGGAAAATCAGGAAAAAGGGTATACTTTTTATACAATGTTCTTACATATTTAGGGTCCTTATTGTCTTCTATCTATGATTCTATGAGCATTTTTAAATATCCGCGATATTATTCCTCAACCTGTTTCCGCCGCAATTCATCCCAGCATCGACCCTGGCTGGAATTCCGAGAATTCTCGCCAATTTATAGTCTTCATCGCAACAAAAGGGGTATCATGCTTATGTTAAAAGTAGAATACGGCTTGCTCCTGAGGCTTGCTGAAGACAAGCTTATTTTGCGCTGCCAGAAATATTTAAGGAAAATCAGTGTTTAATAGTTAGGCCTTGAGTGCATTGATTCTTAGTTAGGATTCAAAATATACAAATTACATGCTTAGGGTACGTTGGGCCCAAACTATCACAAAGTATTTGGATTACTTGTTTAGGGTATGAAAATACTGAAGTAACTTGCTTAGCCTTAGCCTTCTTTGGGTATGTAAACAACTGCCCTTACTTGTTTAGGGCATGGACTTATCAGTCTAGCTTAGGGGTACCTTTTCACATTTATGCAATTACTTATTTAGGGTTCTTTTTGAAAGTCCTTGGACGCGCATGATACCCCCTTGTAATGACCACTGAGCACCCCAGGGAAAGTTAATCTCATGATCTTGTCAGGCATGCTAACACAAGCTTTTCTACATAGTATGGGCATAATATACTTATTGCATTGCTTGTTGCTTGCTAGTCCGAGGTGGCTCAGACTTTGTTCCGATACAAGCGCACTGATGAAGGAACGACACTATTGACTATACGCTACGTGACAGGCTGATTACTTGCCTGGTGACTAAATTATGGTTCTGAATCTGGTTGTACGTATTCATTCATATTGAGTTGGGTGGGGTAGAGGTTTTTTGGGTTTTTTTATTCACCAGTGGGGGAATTCTTTTTTTGTTGCCTGCATACATTAGAGGGGGATTTTTTTTTTAGGACCCCACCTGAAAATCTAATGGTACGTCCCTTATGGCTAATGGAAGATGATTCCCAGTTTCCTGTTGCCTTCCCGACCCATTTTTTTAGTTTTACCATGTATTTTCATTATTTGGGAAAAAATTACATTTTCTGACAAACTTGAGTACAAAATCTAAATTTGTAGAGGCTCTAAATACCAGGCATCTCTTCCTGTTGATTTTAAGGGATTTTATTGGCAGTGATGTCATGGTATATGGTTAATAATGAAAATATTTGCATAATTACTTACCTACTTAAATTTCAAATGGTATTGATGTTGCAATATTTCAGACACATTTTTGACATGTTCAAAAACGCATATAAAAATACTTCCTTCATTGTTTTAAACGAGTCAATTCAGGTGTAATATATACGAATCAATGGGTAGTAAGTAGTTAACACTGCATAGTGGGGGTACCTTAAATACCTTTCGAAAACCATCGGTTCTGATTTAATAATGAATAAGGCATTCAATTGTATACTGTTTCTGGGGGTAACTAATGTGTGTGATTGTGAATGACCAGTATGTTGATACATCACTTACCACTGATTGGGATGGTCGAATTGCAGATATGATGAAAACAGACTGTTGTGTAGCAACAGACCATTTCTTGAATATTGCTCATTTGAATAGGTCATTTAAGAGTGCCATATCATCAATGGCAGTAAGCCATCAACAGTAACAGGCAGAAGATAACCTGCCATGTGTGCTGTAAGAAAAAGTATGAAGGAAAGTGTCAGTTGAAATAGTGAGCTCTGTTATATTAAGGGAAATATGATAGTATGGTACCTCCATATGCTGAATAGGTAGATTCCATTTGATTGAAAACCTGAACATGTGGTGTCCCAAGAAGACCCGATTCCACCTGGCTCACCATACTGTCCTACCATGGCAAAAGAAAGTATTGACCACAATTTTCAAAATGCACCTTTTTGAAAAAATTTACTTTTAAAAACAATATCTTCCTGCCTTTAATGCCGATTTGGTCCAGTGCAACCTTCAGAAAGTTAAGAAAATTTGTCCAAGAAAGCAACTTTCTTATAATTGTACACAAAAAGACTAATACTTTTACCTATTAGTAATAGGAGAATATCAGAATTACCACGACAAAAGGAAGTATTGACCATATATTTGGACCAAATTTGTGCATTTTTGCCATCCATCAATCTCATCAAGCAGCAGGAGTATTTCTGCTTGCAATGCAGTCAAATCAGAATCAATTCTTGATGCATATATATCACAGCGCAGGAAAAGATGCAACAGAACAGCTTGGAGATTGAAACACATAAAAATGGAAAATTTTATTCTACCTAAAAAAATTAACAGCAGTTTTTTTGGGTTTTTTTGTTTTTGTTTGTTGAATCCTATCCATGGTGTTTCACTGAAAAAGTCATGGACTGTGTGTGTTCCAATGCATGATCAAATGAGAAGCCAAGGGTTGATCAAATTAGCCATCAATGTTAAACTTGGTTAAATAATTAATTAATAACAAATAAAATTAGCAGAATGCAGTGGTGTAGCTAGGTTTTTGACACTGAGGGGGTGGGCAAGATATAAAAAGTGAAC